>JAHTLZ010000129.1:59118575-59133327 GCA_023846285.1 Phrynocephalus versicolor
ACACACACACACACACACACACACACACACACACACACACACACACAGAGGGTCTGGCAGGGCAGCTCGATCCCTCCCCCTCCCCCCATCAATAGTAATAACCGGAGGAAGAACGCTTTGATGCCTCCCCCCCCATCAATTCGGGCGCAGGCCCAGCTTTTGTGTTTTGGAAACTTTCCCCACTCACACAAAGTTCTTACAAGTTTTCCCTCAAAGGTTCTACGCGCGAGCTTTAATGCCTGGGCTCTTCCATAGTCTCTCTCTCTCTCTCATTCTCTCTCTCTCTCTCTCTGTGTGTGTGTGTGTGCGTGCCCGCTCGCATGAAATCATATCTCCTGGAAAGCCGAGAGGCACTCGCAAGAGTACATTTGCGGGAGGCGTTTGTGTGCGCCGGGAGGATCTCCTTTACGCTCTCTTCCTCGCCTGCCCGCCCGCCCCGGCGGAACCCACCCTTTCCTTTGCTTTCCAAGAAAGACCCCGTTCTTTTGTGCGCCTTTTCTCGTTGGTTGGAGCATTTTGCGAAAGGAGTTGGAAATGTGTATTATTGCCGCGTGTTTTCAGTCTCATTTGCAGCCTTGGGGGGTGGGGGGCGCGCGACTGAGAGGACCTGCATTTCCTCACGAGAACTTTTGTCTTCCCTCAGACATCGTGTGTTGCTGGCCTGGGGCCAAGTCCTCATTTTCCAAACCCTCCAAGCCCTGATCATATTAAATTTAATAACATCCTCCAGTTCCCCTCCTAAGCCAGGAAAGAGCGCTCTATTTTGTTCCCTCTAATTCTTTCAACAGATCTACCTTCGGGTCCTGTGGAATTGGGGGGCGGGAGGGGGCGGAGGAAGCCCACATTTTGTCCTCCATGGTGACGAATGTGCGCAACAAGCAATGGCAACAAAAACTTCATTTGGGACTTGAAGGGGAAAGGTTCTCAGAGGCCCCCTTTCTGGGTTTGGGGTGGGGGGAAGGTTTACACTGAATTCTTCTGAGAGGCGAATACAGTTACATTTTAGAGTAGATTGAGGGAGTATGGGTCAACTTTGGCCACATGTGGTAAAGCTGTTTCCCTGTACAATACCCAGCAGTCAATATCCAGTTGTTTTGAGATGGGATTATCATTTCTTTTTGCACATCTGCGGATGGTTCAATCTTCAGCAGCACAAATAACAGTGGGCCCTTGTGTAACATTTCCCTGAACTGCTTTGCATCCTAAATACAGTTTCTTCATTTCCACACAGCTGTCAGCATGCATGACACTACAGAATACAAGGGAAAATGTCCCTACCCTGAGGAACTTGCAGTCTAACTTTGCCACACAGGAAAACAGGAAGAGGGGCCAATGCAGCTGGGAAGGCAAGATTTTGGAACATGGCCAGCCTCACAGTATTTGGGCATCTCTGTGGATCAAACCCTAACTTACAAAAAACCATTGTGTAAACACCAAACAGAAAGTTGCCGCCAGAGATATTAAACTGACTGGGTCTACACCCACAAAAATTAGGAACGACAGCTTTGTCCATGTGTCACTCCACAGCAGAATATGCTAGTGCCACATAGGATAAATCAGCACATGCCAAACAAGTGGATGCAGCTCTTAATTAACATGCAGGATTCTTTCTGGCTGCCTGACACCTCCCACCCCAACGGAAAAAGTCTGTTATTTCCCCTTCCATAAGTATGTTGAGAGCTGCAAGAAAGCAGTGAATGAAATAAGGTTTGCAACACCAACTCCCTCAATATTGGCTAAAATCCAGGAAAAATTTTCTGCACACAACTCAAGTGTTCACTATTAAACCAGAAGAGGCTAGGGCAGTGATGGTGAACTTTTTAGAGACTGAGTGCCCAAACTGCGATTCAAAACCCACTTATTTTTTACAAAGTGCCAATATGGCAATTTAACCTGAATACAGTAGTACCCTAGGTTACAAATGCTTCAGTTGCTACCCTTCTGGGAAGCGAGGATCGAAAAGCAGGCTGGTGCTGTGGCCGCGGGAAATTCAAAAACCTACTCTTTGATCCTCGCTTTCCCGAAGGGTAGCACCCCTGCACTTCGATTCTCGCTTTCCCGAAGGGATGTCCAGAGTGGTGTGGCTGGAGAGTAAACTGGGACTATGAACAAGCTCACAAGCTGCTGCCTCCCCTTCGCCTGGCTCTCTGCACAGAGCATGGTGGCGTCCTCTGAGAGCAGGGGGAAGTGCCATGGCTGTGAGGGTGCAGATGTCGAGTGCCGCCTTTGGCACCTGTGCCCTAGATACACCAACAGTGGGCTAGGCCAAACCAATGAAGAACAAAAACAACCTACCTTGCCGAATGGATGAATACTGAAGACTGTCTCCTATTGGAGCAAGATTCTTGCGGGACCATCTGGAAGTTACTTAATAGACTTTGAAGTAGGAAGACCAAAGAATTATCAAGTAAAATTGGGCTACGTGGATATGGCACAAATTATATGTCCCTCTGAAGAAATTCAATCAATGCAGCATTTGCTTGTATGTGCATGCATTTTATGCCTCACCAGATGTACAAAAGACTATCAAGGAAATGGCTGAGCTAATGTTATCAAAGTGCTCTGCTTCTGGTAAAAAATAGTGTAATTATCTTAACATTTTGATTTGTTTTTAATGTTAAATGTATTTTATATTTCAAATTGTACAATGCTCTAATACGGAGAAAGAAAAAGATGGTTGAACAGATAAAGAATATGGATAGAATGCTACTGAAAGCACATAACATAAGACCTCTTGGGACAAACCAGTCTGTATCTGCCTGGCAGTTTCCAGTTTGCAGTTGTGCAAGTGGATATTGCTTTCAAAGGAGCAATGAGGATTTCTCTTTGCACAAGGCCTTACTGGATTCCCCTTTCACAAGCAGTTGGAAAGGATGAACCATGCACAGAACTGACTGTGCTGGCCACAGTTCCTCAGCAACAGGGTACTAACCTATGCATTTGTTTCCATTTCATTTATGGTTGTAAGGCTAGCCACAAGAACCCCCAAAGTAGGTCTGTATATATTTATTTCATTTATATCCATGTTGAAATCTTCAGACTTTAAGAGTTACCTAGATAACCACTCAAAGACCTGTACAAGATGCATCAGACTCATCCAAGATTACCCACTGAGCTTTATGGCTGTGTGGGGTTTTGAACTTAGGGATCTTCCATATTTGAGATACTGGCTGGTCTATGGCTTTTCCATATTAACATAAGAACATAAGAACAGCTTTGTTGGAACAAGCCACAGCCCATACAGTCCAGCATTCTGTCTCACACAGTGGCTCACGATTTGCTTCAGGGTACAGTAACCCACTGTCTATTGTGGGGGTTAGGGACCGACCCAACCCGCAATCATTGAAAATCTGCGATATGTGGATGCAGGTTGGGTTGGGGCTGGGGGGCACCCAATGTTTAAAATGTCTTTAAGCAACGGAAGCAGCTTGGCTCCATTGCTTAAAGACATTTTAAACATCACTCACCACTCCCCCACACCCCGGGGGTGGGGTGGGGAGAAGCAGTGCGCAATGTTTAAAATGACTTTAAGCAACGGAGCTAAGCGCTTTGCTTCTTTGCTTAAAGTCATTTTAAACATCACTCCGTGCTCCTCTGCATCCTGGTCAGGTGAAAACAGGTGAAAACAGAATGCAGGGGGATGCAGGGTGGAGATGTAGTCATCATACAGATTTACTTGAGTATGGCTTGTTCTTTCAATATGCTATATGTTGCACTTGCCATTATTTTAAAAAGTGTGATGAACTGTCACAAGTGTGATGAACTGTCAAAAGTGTGATGAACTATCACAAGAACACAACAGGCCTGCTGCTGGATCAGACCAGATATCTGTTTGGGTCTGCATTCTATTCCTGCAAGCTGTGCAAGAGTACATCTGTACTTGAGTACCTTCATGCTTCCAAGTGATTGACACTGAGAAGTATTCCATCTCTGATCCTGGATGTAATATATCGATATCACAAGTCACATGCAGCCATTATTACTATGTCCTTTGGTGTCACCCTGGACCAAAAAGCCACAAGTGGAATGTGAGGTGGAGTATCATTGCTTCAGTCTACGTCCCTACACATTTTTACTGTGTGATATGCGGGCCCATGCATTCAACCAGTCTCCTTCCTCTTCCCTGTCTTTGCATGGTTGTGACATCCTGCCTGCCTGACATTTTCACCAGATTAAGCACCTGGACATTTTTCCACCCTGTGAGACGCTCACCATAAACATCAAATCATGGAGGCTGAAGGAAAAAAAATATGGCTATGCTCATGATGATTCTGTGAATCAGTTTTAACTCATGCTGACATAAATAACAATGCATCCATACCATTTTCACCTTTACCACCCTAGGTGTCAAAATGTCCTAGGCCAGTGCTGGGATCTTGTGCCCTCCAGAGGTTTTTGACCACAACTTCCATGCTGCTCTATCTGGGGCTGTGGAAGTTACAGCCAAATAACATCTTGGGTGGCCACATATTCCCCAGCCTTAAAGAATGTCCTTATTTTATGTTTATCACCACAGGGCTATTAAGGTGTGCCTTTCTGACGTGATACTCTAAATGGAAAGTGGAGAGAACCATCGGTCTTCAGAAAGAGGTGGTTGGCAGAGAAGCAGTGGCTTCCTCCTGAATGATGTGGATAGATGATGCTTGTACCACGATCACTAACATGTACCTGCCATTCAGAAGGGCAAATGTTGTGGGTAGAATGATCTAGTAATAATGTGTGGCCCGTTGGGGTTGAGACATAGGGATAAAAGTGAATGAATTATCCAAGGAATAATTCCAAGGGACCACCACAATAATTTTGTAGGTAACAAGAAGTTAGAGTTGCTTAGATGCCCTAAGCCAGGCATGTCCAAACTTCAACCCTCCTGATGTTTTGGACCACAACTCCCAGAATTCTAAGCTTAGATTGCCAGTGACAAAGGACGGTGGGAGTTGTGGTCCAAAACATCTAGAGGACCAAAGTTTGGACATGCCTGCCCTAAGCATATCTGATCTCACATCTGATTTCGGAAGCTAAGCAGGGTCGGCCCTGGTTAGTACTTGGATGGGAGACCACCAGGGAATACCAGTTGCTGTAGGCGCCTGGAGTAGGAACTGGCAATACCCTCCAGTATTCCTGCCAAGAAAACTCCATGGACATGGAGTCACAAATAGTCGGTCATGACTGTAACGACACAACACACACACACATTCTTCTTCAACCAAGGACTTGTTCTCCATCAGTTAGCTGCTTTTAAAACAAAATATTGCTGATGCATGAGCTACTACACAGTGACAACAAATTATTCTTCACAAAGTAGTTTATTGTAGAAGTATCTAGCTGAGTGCTATGCTCAAGTCATAATTGTGGGCTAAAGAGAGTTTAGAAAGTTGTTTGTTGCATATATCTCCCACCATAAATTACTGTTGACATTGCAAAAAGCAAATTAGTGCCTCATCAATAATTTTTCTTTACATTTTGGTTCTTTTCAGAGAATTCACCCCAAAGTGAGAATGTTGAAGACAAAAAAAATCAGCATTAATTGTCATTAAATTATTTTTGAAGTAAGAACATTTGTCGTCCATTAATTAAGTAGTGCCCTAGAAAGAAAACCATTATTTATTGTTAATTATTTCCAAGCTTTAGCAGAATTGTAAGGTGTATGAATCAGGCAAATTTACATACCTCTAATAACTTATAATGCAATACACCTTCTGTTAGTCTTGGGAAGAGCCAGAAAGCTAGATGGAGAATTGAAATCTTGTTTTGAAAACTTGATTTGCAACTCATTTTGCTTGAGAGATTTCTCCAGGTGCTGGATGTGCTTTAAGAAAAAGAAGCCTGCAATAAAGTTGCTTAAAAAGAAAAAGGAAGAAGATAAAAGAAGACTGAATTGCTTTGGAAGTTGAGTTTTGTGGGTTTTGTTGCATTCCTATCAAATTGCAGCCTGGCTTTTGTAATTCCCAAGTTCCAGATAGCTGAAAAGATAAGATTAGCCCCCAAAGCTCTGTGTGTACTGAAAATATACACAAAGGAATCGGTTTAACAGCAATATTCTTTAAACAGAAAATCTGGGAGTGGGTCACACTGATGCATATGGGAAGGGTTGCTCTTAGCATTTTCCCCATTTTCATTTTTCCTTCTACTCTCGACAGCAGTAGATGAATGACAGACAAATGTTTTCCTACATTTGAAATCTCATGGGGAAAAGCTGCCAGGGAAGAATTTGCAGTAGAGAAATGATAGGGGAGGGAGAATGCACATGCCTTCCTCCTTCATCCATTTCTTTGTTCTTAGAAGTTGATTTTGCTATACAAAGAGAAGCTTTGGCTTTAAGTCATATTTTGCATATAATATTTAGCTTGATGTTAAATATGCAATCTCTTGGCACACGTTCATAAGCATTAAGCACCATGTTTGAACATGAAGTGTAAACATTCATGGGATTGAGGGGGAAAGGGTGCAAATCTAGGTGTGGTTGCTTGGGAGGAAGGTCTATTGGATCCATTGGGAATTGCATTTAAATATGTCTGTGTCATATCAGTGATGTCTTACACCCTATCAAGCGACTACGTTATCTCATATCAATGAGTTTTGTTGAGGATGTAAACATTCCAAAGATGATTTTCCATATTCCTCCAAAACATGGAGTTAAAGGGGAAACGCTGGAAACATTGTAGTGTTGTATCTGTTGGAATCTATGATAGATGATATTGAGAAGCAAATGAATGCAACAGGCTCTTTCAGCTGCTAAAGTATATATTGCCCAGTTCTGGCAGAAGAAAAATAGGCACAATATTTTATCAGCTAAGGAAATTGTAGTTATAGCTATAACCCAGTGACAACTTACACATTTATTGTAACACAAGTCTTATGGAAGATAAAACTATTGGGTTCACAAAAGTGAAGTAGCCTGGAATCTGACTTGATGCCCTCATGCTACCAAATGTAGAGGCTGGAGAGCGACCTTAGGGAAGATATTTTCATTCATCATGTCAAGATAAAGAGGAGACCGCCTTGTGTTTATCCCAAGAGCGCTAGACCCAAACTTTGGGCAGTGGTTGGGTTTCTCCCATTATATATTCCGGAATTCTCTAACCATCATCATAATAGGTGGGTGGGATTATGGGTGGGATTATCCAAAATAATAGCTTTCCATGCTCTGATTTTGGAGATCATTGTTCACTTGAGGATAATCTTTTAGCTTGTTACAACCTCCATAACCCACTTTTACTGTACACTCTGAAGGTTGGATTACTGATGATAAAATCTTAAAACCCACTGGAGTAAGTTGCATTGGAAACTTTACCATTCAAACAGTTCATTTTAGACAAAACTCAATAGTGGCTTCTCAGAACTGGAAGCTTGAGGATTGGTCTTTATATGAAAAGTAGTGGACCTCGAAGGATACATTATTAGCTAACTGCATTCTGAAATACTACTTCACCCATGAATGCAAGACAGACATTTTCTGTCTCATATTTCCTGTCTGCAGTATGAAATGAAATTGATCTGTCTTGAAAGGGTTGTTGTAAATATTAATATTAATACTCAAAACATTGTACAAATGACAATTTGTTTGCTCTTGTAAAACAACTCTATAGGGTCCCTTCCAGCGATGTAGTTTTACGATTATCATCTGGGTTGGCTGTGGAGCCATCACAGAAACTCATTTCAGGGATAAATGTGTTAATCTTTTCAAAAGTCTTCCACCCATGAAAGCTGGAATTTGGCAGAAGCTGCCCACATTATGGCAATGTCTAGAAACAAACTAGAATTCTGCGGTGCAGGGCACTGCAAAAATACACAAGAAAACAGTGGCTCAATTCGGAAACAAGCGGCAGAGCTGAGTTCTTTTGTGCAATGGACCTATCCTTATAGGTGCTTATTACATCTGAAGTGGTAAACTTCAGCTTGTGTGTGTGTGTGTGTGTGTGTGTGTGTGTGTGTGTGTGTGTGTTGTTACAGTCGTGGCCGACTCTTCGTGATCCCATGTCCCCTTGGCAGAAATACTGGAGTGGCTTGCCAGTTCCTCCTCCAGGCGCCCACAGCACCTGGTATTCTCTGGTGGTCTCCCATCCAAGTACTAACCAGGGCCGAACCTGCTTAGCTTTCAAAATCAAGCATGATTGGATGTGCTTCTGCACACAAAGAGAAGAAGAGTGAGGTAAAGGGCAGTACCTGGTCCTCCACAATTTCTGAAGCCTTGTTCAAGCAAATCCAGCCAACTGTTGAAAGCTAGTGTAGGCCATTCCAATCTCCAAAAAATGTTGGTCTAGAATTTTCTAA
Source organism: Phrynocephalus versicolor (assembly GCA_023846285.1). NCBI lineage: Eukaryota > Metazoa > Chordata > Lepidosauria > Squamata > Agamidae > Phrynocephalus > Phrynocephalus versicolor. The sequence continues at coordinate 59,126,847 of JAHTLZ010000129.1, forward strand.
GATGGGATTCTCAAAAGTATGTCAAGACTACTGGTCCCCTGATGGGATATCTGGATCTGTAGCAAACTTCAAATAATTTTATTTCCAGGGCAAAATATCTGCTAGTATGTATGCAGAGATGCTATCTATCATGTGTTCTTGTCCTTTGCAGGCATCTCAACTCTAAAGCAAGTTAGGTTACTCTTCATAGATTAAAATCACTGTATGAAAGCTATGAGAATCTGAGCAGCTTTCTCAGCCTGTCCAACATCCTTGGTATGTCAAACCCATAACCACACCGAATAGAAAAGTTTGCTGGCAAATTGCTGCCCAACCTTTGCTGTGGAACATTGATGTAGATTTAAAGCTATTTATAGGCAGCCTTGGGCAACAACTGTTCTCTTTGGCTTTTTGATATTCACGTGTCTAGTATTAGGTCAGGATGGGTAATCTTTCACCTTCCAGATGTTGTTGCACCACAGCTTCAATCAATCCCAAGAACACAATCCATGGTCTACAATGTTGAGAACTGTAGCCTACGGTATCTTGAGATGTGCATTTTGCTTGTCCTTGGCCTAGCTACCAGCTGTGTACTCCTTCTGTTTCACATGGTTCTCGCATGACATTTCTCTGGGAAGCACAGTTTCCTGTTATCCAACATCCAGGATTCATTTGGGCTTAATAATCATGCCTTTTGAGGAAGGTTAATAATGGGGTACTTACCTGGATGCTCTGGTCATTAAAAAGCGGAATGAATCTCTGAGAGGATTGACTAACTTGTTTATTTACTTGTTAGATCTTTACCCTATTTTGCAAACAATTATCTCCAAAAGTGGACCACATAAAAAAGAGATAATATCTGCTGTTGGGTTTATAAACTAGAGAGAGGATACACATAAGAAGGAAAGTAGAATTTGGGGCAGATCTGTTCTTCAATCTGAAGACAAGGGTGCAAAATATCTTTACTGGACAAGTAAAAAGGCATAAATGTTAGAGTTGGGGACAAACTATCATTGACTGTCTAAAAAACACAGAGAGAAAAATGAGTAGATTAATAAAAACAAGGAAATGTTCATCCGTTCATATCTGTCAGTTCCGGAGGACCTGAAATATATTAAGGGGGTATTTTTAACCAATGGGCAATATTTGTTGGATATTGTGAATCATTTTTTATTCATCCCCATTTCTGTAAATCACACGTTAGCTTTTGACCCTGTACTTGTCTTCATCAAGAGGTGTGGGTAGTGCACACAAACATAGAATTCAAAAAATTATAGTCACGACGCTGAGTTCCATTGTTAAGAGTAAGTTTCGAAATATGGGGCGCAGATGCAAACCAGACGTGGTAAATTTCAGATTCTACCTCTGATGGTTCAGGTAGGGACATCTCTCTCCACCAAGCATGCTAAACCATAGGCTGCATGTTTCTTTCTGTACCACTTATAATTCTTTGGTGCCCACCCTGATGAAGACTTGTATGGGGTTAAAAACTAGCTTACGTTTGTGGACTTTTTAGAGGTCTCACAAAGGTCTCACTCATCCTAGCCTTTGGATTGTATACAAGCACCAGAAGGTTGCCAAAGAAGGTGATATGCTGTAAGTGGCATTTAAGTGCAGTTCTGCTGGCCAGGATCATCTTGACTTGCTTGCAGTCTTGCTTTGAGCACTAGTTATTGGCATTGGGGCCAGTCAATGGGATCATTGTGCTCTTTCTCCAACAGTTCCAGGTGGTCCTCTGGTAGGTTGAGGTGCCAGGTGAGCCAAGTAAACTTGGAGCAGTTGATGCATACAAGAAAATAACTTGCTCAGTCCTGTCTAACATAGGGTCCTCAGATGTTCTTGCACTGTGTCTTCCACCATCACTGACCATTGATCATTTTGGGTTGGAATTATGGGAAATGCATCCTTATCACTTCTGAGGTTCCAGTCATTGGGAACAACTTTAGGAAAGAATAGATGAACATTCTGTTGCTTTCCCTTGTCCAAATTTTGGAATTTCTTTAGACTTTGTGACAAAAATACTTAATTGCTAAGTACAACAATGAAAACCAGAACTTTGTTTCCCTGTCTCCTTGAATCAGTCATACTGTACTTGCTCCAACAGTACATATACTGTAGTTTGCCAGGTTGGTTAAAGATGCTATTGATTACCATTAAAGGGTTGTTCATGTGAATCCCCATCACTTATTGAATCCTCATGTATTTGAGATTTAGCAAGTTGCTTTGTTTGACTACAGTTGGGGAAATGTGAGTGTTATAGATAAAATATACCACCCTTGAAATTGACAGACTGCCTGTGTACACACAGTTGGATGTGGATATTTCATATATTTTCAGTAGTTGTGATGAATACATGAAAGTTAGGAGCAGAGCCATCATGATACAAAATGATGGGCTAGGGCCAGGATAATACACCTCACTGAATTATCCATGTATTGGATATATGCATGGAAGGGGCTAAGCCAGGGATGTTCAAGCTTTTTGCAAGGAGGGCCAGATTTGGCGAGGTGAAAATGTGTGGGGGCCGACCTTTTAGCCAGGGCCGGACTTTGGACAAATCTCTATAACATGCAAGGAGACAGGGAGGACGCTACGGCAACGGAGCCAGGGTCGTGTAGGCTGGGCAGGTGGCTGGGGGGATGGAGAGAGGCAGGGAGTGCAGGCAAACCGTAAAACTGCAAGCTGATGTCCCCAGCCGGTATGATGGAGGGGCCAGCTGGCGAGGATGCGTATCAGGCTGAGCCAGTGGGGAGAAGAGGCCACGGGCCACTCAGAATTTGATAACGGGCCACATTTGGCCCCCGGCCTGACTTTGCACATGCCTGGGCTAAGTGAATTGCATTTTATAGAAATACTGTAGAAGCATTAGAAAGGATGAATTATTATCCCTCATAGCTATGGCAACAAAATAACACAAACTCAGCAAATTTGCACAAGTAGAACAGTTTTGGATGGCATATTTATATTCTACATCACTGGGACCTCTCTTGCACATATTTTATGTTGACAATGTTGTCCCATCCTCTCTCTTTTTCCTTCCTTCTAGTACTCCATTTCCCCACTACCTATCCCTTTCTCCCTGCTTTGCATTCAGGATATGCAACAGGCTAAATTTAGGTGATCATGTCCCCTCAGGAAACTATTAACCTTGTCTGTCTGTCTGTCTGTCTGTCTGCCTGCCTGCCTGCCTGCGTGTCTGCCTGTGGGAACTTTCTTCTTGGCTGTCCACTGTATCCTTACCCAAGCTAATGGCCTTTCCACGCTGTATTACTAAAAGGGGCAGGGAACTTCTGTGTCTCATAAACATACAGAGAAGCTTTCTCATCATTCTCAGCAAATTTGCCCTGAGGTAAAAGGCGTGTTTGAATGTCATTCTGTGTCCAGATCCTGCATTAGCTGGACTGACTATCCTCTTGGATTATTCAAAACAAAGCATCTTTCACAAGTGTTTTGCTGATGGTTTGGTTGGAGCTTTTACCTACCCAGCCAGAAAGAGACTGCTGGTGTGGCTTCCAATCAGTCCATTGTTCTGCCTAAATGCTTAGCCTCTCCATATGGGGACCCTTCTATGATATATTAATGCCATAATTTCATGTGTCAGTTTTTTTGCTGGCTGGCTGCACAGGCTTTAGTGGAGGGTTTTGCTGCTTAATTTTGTGGCAGGTAAAAATGGGGGAAAATCAGCATGGCAAAGAAGAAGCCGAGGTTCTTCTTCCTCTCTGAGATCAAGATTGATCTTGTCATTTTGGGATGTGTTTTCTCCTGTCTTTAAGAGGTGGAGCCTTCCAGACAGCATCTGGTTGAGTGTGTTGCACCAATGCAAACAGGGGCTTTCCCCTTTTGTAGGAAGGATTTGTGCTGGAGCCAATGAGTGGATCCTGTGCAGATGGGGAGGGACTGGAGGAGAGGGAACAGGCAAGATTTAAGCAGGCAGAAGCTTTGATTGTACATGCCTGAAGTAAGCCCATTATGTGAGCATTAGAAGAGCACCCACATGATAGAGCATGTATTCTTCATGGATAAGCTTCCAGGTCTAGACTCTGGATTTGTGGAAAGTAGATAGATTACTGCCCTCTGACTCTATATAAAGCAGCTGCTGACTTATATGCAGAGAGCTGTTGAAGTCGACAGTAAATGTCATTCATATTCATTATAGCATGGAGTTGTCCAAATAGGTTGACCTCATCTGAACAAGTCTCAGTAGCTATTAATCTTGACGGCTATATGGTGACTCCAGAATCTAGGGCAACATGCTTATTAATACATGCTGCAGGGAAAACATGAGGGAAAGGGCCTTGTTCTTCTGTCCTGCTTGTTCTATTCCCACAGGAAGCTGCTATAAAGATTATTGAATTTCTGAATCAGTGTCTGGTAATATTTTGTATTACCAGACACTGGCCGTAGCTATGCATGTTTTAGTAATATACAGATTGGATGATTGCATATGGGACTCCCCAAGAAGACTCTTTCGGAAATTGCAACAGCATAAAAGGAGATTCCCAGTGTGGTGTATTGCAGTGGTCTTCAACATTTTTGGCAACAGGGACCTGCTTCATGGAAGACAGTTTTTATATGGATTATGGGTGGACTGGGATTCTAATTGTTTTTCTCACTTTGTGAGGCTTTTACTTGTGTGCAACTCCTTCTCCCACACACAGTTCCATCATGACCAAAACAAAAACAGTTGTGACAGGTGCACAGGAGAAGAAAAGCTCCACCCCCAATGAAGGGGAACAGAAGTGTTGTTCATATCCATTCAGGCACACACCTTAGAGGGAACCTTGCTAGCTACTGAGGGGACTATGCAGGGAATGGGAAGAGTCCCCTTATTAACATGGCATTGTGCAGCCCACTTCCTAACAGGCTACGGACTGGTATTTGTCTGTGGCCTGGGGGTTGAGAACCTCTGAAGGACTAAGACTCAGCAGAACAGGGTTCAGATCCCCACCCACTGGGTATGGAAACTCACAGGGAGAGTAGAACTCGTTAAGACTACTTCTTAACTATCTCACTTATCTTGAAAACCTTATTAGGGGCACTATAGGTCAGTTCCAACTTGATGGCACAGAAACACACAATAGGACAAAAAGCAGCAACCAGATTTTTTTTTTTTTTGATGTTCACTCTTGAGATCATGTTATACCAGTGCATCTGTCCTGGCTTCTATATGCTTTTGGGGCATAATCAATGTGTTGATTGTTCCATATAAGGTCCTAAATGAGCTTGGGATCAGGCTAGCTGTATTGTAAAACTCCACTCTAAAATTCCACTCTGTATTTTACCACCAATATAATAATGCTTCATTGTGAAATAAGAAAGAATTTTTCCCACTAGCAGCTGTCCAGCTTAGAAATCGGAAGATTAATTTTTATCATACCACAAATATCTCTAGGCTGGGTATTCGGGGATTTGTAGTCCCCAAAATAACTTTACTAAATTCTGTTGGCTTCATGGACATCTCTTTGTTCTAATAAGTAAAAGTAACCAAATCTAACAAATCAAAACACTGTTATTATTTCTGTGATCCTTATTTACTATAAATTAAGGACAGCTGAATTCAAAATTAATAAGCAGCCAATATTATTAATTTATATACATACCCTTATATACATACTGTACATCTAAAAGCAAATCTGTTTTGATATTCATTTAATATAATACAGTATATGCCTTCAAGAAAAGACTGCATTTCTCCAAGTACCACCACCTTTACAGACAGGGACATGGAAAAGGGCCAGTAAAACAAAACAAAAACAGTAACAGAGAACAAAAGGAGGCATAATCCAAACAGAGGTGGCACGGGCAGAAAAAAAAACTAAGTAGAAAGGTCGCCAAATTCATCCCTGAAAAGATGGGTCTTCGGGGCCTTTTTAAAGGCGGGCAGGGACTCTGCTAGGCGCAGCTCACTGGGGAGATGGTTCCATAGCATGGGGCCCACCACAAAGAAGGCGCAGTCATGCGTACGCGATTTCCACGCCTCTCTGGGTGTGGCCACCCTCAGTGAGCACTCCTGCGCCAGTCTCGTGGGTCTGGCCCCAGATGATCTCTGAGAGATACGCTCCACCAGATACTATGGTCCCAGACCGTGGAGGGCTTTGAAAGTCAAAACCAGGACCTTGAACGTAATCCGGAGGACAACGGGTAACCAGTGCAGGCGAGCCAGGACTGGGATGATGTGCTCGAATCTACAAGCACCCACCACCAGCCTGGCCGCCGCGTTCTGGACCTGCTGTGACCTCCAGAACAGGGTCAAGGGTCAAGGGCAACCCCACGTAGAGGGCATTGCAATAGTCGATCCTTGAGATCACTAGGGCCTGCACGACTGTCCTCAGGGTACTGGTGGATCTGGGTGATCCTGCGGAGGTGGCTTACTTTAAAGATGGTCTTTTAAATATGTTAGCTATCTTTGTTCCTTTTTAAAGGAGAAAGGCAGAATAAATGCTTTTGAAAGAAAGAAAGAAAGAAAGAAAGAAAGAAAGAAAGAAAGAAAGAAAGAAAGAAA
>JAHTLZ010000129.1:59133337-59178710 GCA_023846285.1 Phrynocephalus versicolor
AAAGAAAGAAAGAAAGAAAGAAAGAAAGAAAGAAAGAAAGAAAGAAAATACAACTATAGGGTTGAAGGTACACCACAAGTTATCTTGCCCAGTCTCCCTTAGTAGAATCTTAGAATCATGAAATAATGAAGTTGGAAGGGGCCTAAAAGGCCATCAAGTCCAACCCCTTGCTCAACCCAGGAATCCAAACCAAAGTATATGTGACAGATGTCTAGTTTTTTTCTTAAATGCCTCCAGTGCTGGAGCACTCACTACCTCTCAAGGTAATTGGTTCACCTTTCGTACTGCTCTAACAGTTCAGAAGTTTTTCCTGATGTGCCTCTTGAACCTGGCTTCCTGTAACATGCCTATTATTATGAGTCATGCACTCTGGGACAATTGAGAGCAGATGCTGCCCCCCCCATGATAGTATTGCAAATATTTGAAGAATGCTATCATATCTCTCCTCAGTCTTCCTTTTTCAAAGCCAAACATGCCCAGTTCATTCAGTCTTTCCTCTGAAATGTTTTCATTTCCCTTGTACATCCTTGGACATGAAGATGAATTCTGAAGATCCCTTGGATAGCCAGAGCCACTAATGTGGCTGTATTACAGCGCATGAATAAAAAGTTAGAAGTCCTCAATACTGTAAAGTTATCTTGCCCAGTCTCCCTTTAGTGCTTTTTCCTGGGAGAAAGGTGGGGTAAAAATACGCTAAAATAAAATAAATAAATAATAACGAGAAGAAAATTACAATATTTCAGACACATAATGTGCAATAAGAAATACCATCTGCTACAAGTTATCCTTCAAGGAAAAATAGATGGGAAGCATCGCCCAGGGTGTAGAAGAACATTCTGGCTTAAGAACATAAGCCAATGGTCCACAGTGAGCACAACTGCTCTGTTTAGAATAGCTTTAGATAGAAATCAGTTCAGGCTATGAGGACATGGCACTTCTTGAAGAAGAAGAAGAAGAAGAAGAAGAAGAAGAAGAAGAAGAAGAAGAAGAAGAAGAAGATCTTCCTTGTTATCCTCTGTTCCTGTTTGTCTGTATTCTTCTTAAAGTGTGGTATCCACTGGAAACATTACTCAAGATGATGTCTAACCATTGCTGACTAGAGAGGCAATACTACTTCGTGAGCTTTGGAGACTAGACTTCTGTAAATGCACCTTAAAATAGCATTTGCCTTTTTTGTAGTCTTACCTCACTGTTAGATCATATTGTGCTTGTGATATACAATTACAAGATTTTTCTCACATTTAATGTGACTGAGCCAAGTATCCCCACCTTGTAACTGTCCCCCCCCCCCAATTAGGTATGGAAATTTGCATTTATCCCTGATAAATTTATTTTGTTTTCAGCTGAGTGTTTCTGTCTTTGAGGAGATTAGCTATTTCACCCAATTTTGATAAGCATCCCCTGCTTCCCATCATCTAAGTCATTAATAAAAACGTTGAAGAGCATTGGGCCCAAAACTGAAACGTATAGCACCCCACTTGCTACCTCCTCCTGTTTTGAGAAATAATTGTTGATAAGCAGTCTCTAAGTACAATGCTGTAACTGACTGCAGTTCATCTTTGTGCTATCTAGCCAACACCTCTACAGCTTCCTGATCAGAATATCATCAGTCACTCTGTTAAAATCTTTGCTGCAATCAATATATATTGTCTATACAGCATTCCCACCATTTACCAGGGAGGTTACCCAATTAGTTCTCTTGACAAATCCATGCTGAATTGTTATTACTGCATTGATTGCAAGGTGACCATTTGCAGAGTGACCATTTCATAATTTACATTGACACTATGTTTTCAATGTTAGTTTCTATCACTCATAATTTTATATGGAACTTTACTCCCCTTTAACTGATTGCATTCTCTTGTAGCTTTAACGTAATGTTGTTTATTAATGCTGTAAGATGTCCCTCAATTCCTTGTTCTCAATACTTGAACATGTCTTAATTGTACTGGACTGTATATTATCCCTCATTCTGTAAGCCGCCTTGGGTCCTTTTTCCAAGGAGAAGGCGGGGTAAAAATACTCTAAGTAAATAAATAATAAATAAATAATGTCCATAATTTTCCCTGTGATTGATGTCAGGCTGACTGGTCTGTAGTTCTTGGGTTCTTCCTTTGTACCCTTTTAAAAGATAACAATGTTAGCCCTCCTCCAGTCATCTTGGAATTCATCCCATCCTCCATGATTTCAACAAAATAATAAGATAGTAGTTCTGGGAGTTCTTTGTTCAGTTCCTTCAATGATCATGGATACAGTTCATTGGGTACTGATGATCTGAACTCATTCCAAGTATTAAAGAATTCCTTGAACCCTTTGTCATCTGTTACCATTTTTCCACCCCCACTGAGTAGCTGTTCTCTGTCTTTTGTTAGTTACATACTTGAAAAAATGTTCTTGTAATTCTTGGCTACCTGTCAGTAGTATCAGTATAGTTCCTTTGTGGCTTGGACTTCTGTCAGCTTTCTATATGTGATCTTTTAAAAAATTTCAGGTCCTCTCTGAGCTTTTTATGAAGCTACATTGAGTGTTTTTTTTGTTTTGTTTTGTTTTGTTTTTGCAATATTTCACTTTTTTTCCTTGTTGGGAATGCTTTTAGTTGCGCCCTTCTTGTTCTTTAAGTGCCATGTCCTTGTAGAATATTGGCAATCAGCAGCCAACAGTTGTGCCTTTAGAACTTCCTTTTTAAGAAACTCCCACCCATCTTGGCAGTTTCCTGTTAAACATCTCCTGCCATGGGACTTTTGTTATAATTGTTCTGGGTTTATTAAAATTGTATTTCCTAAAATCCAACATACACATGTGGTTACACTCTGCTTTTGTTTCCCAAGAACTCAGATAAAACATGGTCTCTTTCTTTCAGAGTTCCTCTTGCTGCCATTTCTTCCACCAAGTCATTTCTGTAGTTCTTGAAGGCTTTCATGCCTGGGATCTGATAGCTGTTGTGAGTTTTTCAGGCTGTTTGGCCATGTTCTGGAAGTTTTTCTTCCTGATGTTTTGCCAGACTCTCTGGCCTGCATCTTCAGAGGGCAAGGCACTCAGGGTATTAGGAGTTCTCTCTGTGCGCTGAACTCCTAGTTCCCTGAGCAACTTGCCCTCTGAAGATGCCAGCTACTGAGTCTGGGAAAACGTCAGGAAGAAAAAACTTCCAGAACACGGCCAAACAGCCCGAAAACCTCACAACAGCTATCATCTCTGTAGCATAGAATAGCTAATTCTCTAGTTTCTTCCTCAAGCCTGGAGCTTCTTGGAAGGGCCATGTTTGGCAGCATTTGACTCCCAACAGATTTAAAGATAATTTAAATCTCCCACTACATCATGTCTCGTTGAAATACTTCTTTGCTTTTCAAAAGTTTAATTTGTTAGGCAGATGGTAATAGATTCCAACTATCACATTCCTTTTATTTTTTCACCCCAATTGTATTAATCAAGATGTTCTCTATGTGACAACCAAGCTCATCTTCCTGTATCTCCTCCATGCAAAAACATATATTTTTGACATATAGGGAAAGAACTCATAGCTAGGGCATCTTTGATACATGGCCACCCAGCCTCTGTTTAAAAATCTGCAACAAAGGAGATCCTATCAGTCAAGATACAGGTCTCAGGAGATGTGGCCTGTAATTTTGACTTCTGCTATCACCGGATGTCCTTTTGTTTTTGCATCAGTCAAGATGGCAATGTTTATTTACAATTTAGTTCTTGTAATTTGAACTGGAGAAGCAGATACAAAGGTTGCTCTGTCTTCCTGTCAATAGTCTTCATAATATCTGAAGAAGACTGTTCTTATCACCTATATGGTTAAAAAAAATCATGGACACAATCAGTAATATTTTTTCTATCAATGAACTTTGATAATTAAGTGCATGTATTCCAGTTTGTTTAAAAGACTTCAGTGTTTCAACCAAAATGCAAATATGCCAGAGGCAATGTTATAATTCACCCGTCTTTTGCAACAGATTATTTATTGTTTTTATCATTGTTGTAGCTTTATTACTTTAGCGTGCAATTCTTGGTTTCTGGAAGACTTATCAAGAATTTCCTTCTCCATTACAAACAGGGAGCTCCACCCTCCACTGCAAGCCTCCACCATGAGGATCAAGAAACCTCTGCTGGTCTTGGCACTCTTTCCTCAGTGCTATATTGGCAAAACGAAAGCCTATTAAATGATGACAAGGAAGGCTTTGGATCTGCTGTATTCAATTCTCTCCTGGACTCCACTGTGTTCCTACTTCCTCCCCTATCCCTTTTAGAGATGTAAAATTTCTGGAAATTTTGAAGCTTGGGGGAAAAAAAACAATTTTCCCATTTTTGTGTGTGGAAAAAAACAGAAATTTCCAGAAAACTTGGAAAAAATGCTACATTGGCACACACCCCTGCCACCTTTTACGCCTTGAAGGTCATTCTGTTACTTGGCAGAATGACCTTTTACACCTTGAAGGTCATTCTGTTACTTTAGGAACATAAAATATGACTATGGACAATTTGACTTGACATAAAATTATCAGAACTAGCATGTTAAAATATAGTGTATCCAAACAATTCTTTTTTTTTCTGCAACTTTTCCTTCTCTCTCTTTTTTTTATAAATTTTATTAAATATTAAACTACATACAAACAACATAAAGAAATAAAAAACTACAATGAACAGTATAAGTGTACCCCCACCCCACGAGACCGTCCATGCATTCTTCTTCGTTGCTCCGTCTTCTATTGTTCTAGCAATCTTCTTAAAGTCCTCTTCTCCAGAATTGTTGTGAGATATTCGTGGACTCTTTCCCTTTTCCTTCAACTAATACATAGTCTATAAATTTACCCCAGATGTCGTAGAAAATGTCTTTTTTCATTTCTCCTCGTTTAACCTTTAAACTGCAAGACAATTTATCGTTTATAGCTATATCCCAGAGTTCATTGTACCAGTCTTCCATCTTGAGTTCTAGTTTTGACTTCCAGTTTTTTGCTATGATTAATCTAGCCGCTGTCATAAGATTTGCTATTAGTTCCTTTGTTGTAACATCATAATCTTTGGTTGTTAACAATGATAATAATGCTATCTCTGGACTACAATCTATGTCTATTTTAATCATGTTATTTAGCTCTAAAAACACTTTTTTCCAAAACCTTTGGACAATTTCGCATTCCCACCAAAGATGCAAATCCAAACAATTCTAACAAACAGAATTTACTTTTTAAATGATATTTATTTGTAATTGTAAGTAACAAATGGAACTGTTTATTAGTTTATATAGAACAATAAAACCTCTACAAAACAATGTTTAAAAATCCATCATTAAAAATTATTCATATTTCCCATCCACAGTATTAAATAAAAATAAAATAAAAACCTCATTCTCATATAAAGAATTAAAGAAGGAGGAAATGTATAGAAGGGAGTGGGACTAAGTTTCAATGATATTTTTAAGAAATGATTTGGAAAATATTCGAACACCCTGTCTTAAAATATTTTAGTCATCATGTTAACATAAAAACATTCCATAATAATTTTTTCATTCTCTTCAATTTTTCCAATTTTTCAGAAAAAAACCAAAAAAGGCTTCAGGAAAAAAACAGAAAAAAACATTTTTTCCTGAATTTTTCCAGGCCTTCACATCTCTAATCCCTTTTACCTTACCCTATTGTTTTAACCTGTGTACACTTTGGGCTTAGTCCATCCTTCTCTGGGTTTTTACCTAAATGGAAACCATCAGTTTAGTCTTGCTGCTGCTCTTAAAATGGTAACAATTTCTCCAGGCTTCATTTGCATCATAGAAGGTAGGGTGCAAATGAAGCCTGAAGAAATTGCTCTATGATGCAAATGAAATATTCAAAGCTGAGAAACCTTGCTGGAGTCATAGGTAATGAGTGTAAAATTTATCTCCAATAATTTGTGCTACTTCCATACAGCAGTCCTGAATCATCTTCTAGTGCCACTGCTTGTGCAAATCATCAGCAAATCATCTAGAACATCACCACCATATATTTGGGATACCCAGATTGAACTTGTTTACTTTAATAAAGGTTGAGATGCCATTTATATCTTGCAATGATTTTCTTTTTACTTAATGCCATTTCTCTTAGCTTATCTCATCAGTAAAGAGGGTTTTCCATCTTTCATTAGTTGATTTCTCACCACATACCTTCTTTTAATTTTAACTATTTTTTAAATAGCTACCATGCCTTGTAAGAATAAATCTTAAACTTTTAGTAGGTTGCCTTGAGAAGATTTTAAATTCAGCAGAAACTTGTTAAAAGAACTCAAGTTGCTGCGCAAATCACATTGTCTTTATATATATTGAATATTCTTCCTTGAAAATTATATTCCAGATGATGAAAAAAAACTGTTGAGTTTTAAACCAAACAGTTGTTGCTAAACCCAAACTTCTAAAAATAAACAAACATATCACATCTCCTCTACCCCCACACTCAAAGCATGGGCACACTTTTTGCACCTTAATTCTTATCCCAGGTAAATGCAAGAGGTAAGGTCTAGGGATGGGCAACAAAACTAAAAATGAAACGCTGATTGGTTGGTTCATTACGTAACAAAAGAAAGAAACAGCATTTTGTTAAAGATGAAATGAAAAGCAAAGTGTTCTGCTTATATACCGCCCCATACTACTACAAGTAGTCTCTGGGCGGTTTACAATTTTTTAATTACAGAGTGCAGGCTACACATTGCCCCCCCCCCAGCAAGCTGAGTACTCATTTTACCGACCTTGGAAGGATGGAAGGCTGAGTGAACCTTGAGCCTGCTACCGGGGATTGAACCCATGTCGTGAGCACAGTTTTACCTGCAGTACAGGCATTTAACCACTGCGCCACGAGGCTGTTTGTTGTTGTTGTTGTTTAAAACTAACTGTTTTGTTCAGCTGTACAACAGCTCCCTTACCTGCTTCCTTGCCAAAACAGCTGTAGGAAAGATGCCTCAAGATGCCCATGTTTTCAGTGAGAAGAATAATCTGGAATCAGAATTCCTTACCTAAGGGATGACTTACAGCTTCAAGTATAACTTAAACCAAAGTTCTGTGTTTGGAGTTAGGTTGAGTATACTACATTACTCACAGTAAGTGTGCTACTCCCATTTCTTATCTGAGTAACACATTCAGTGATCTGATGCATTCAGTCATCAAACACTAGGGCAGAATTGGGGGGAAGGGTTAGAAAACCACAGTTTTCAGCCCATAGCTCTGAATTGTACATTTGGAAGAACACTGCAGCTTTTCTCTCAATGGCCTAGCAAAGTCAACACTGGCATGTATTCATTCAACATGATGGCATAGAAGCTTGATGCAAGTGCACCTTATCTTTGTAGCATGTTCCAGTTAAGAATTGAAAAAGAGAGAGCAATAATGAAAGGATACTGCTGATTAGAAAGTGGGGAGAAGAGTGTCAGGGAGGACAGGAAACAGGATGGGAAGGATGTTTTTTAAGCAATAAGCATACTCTTGTGCTTAGCATACCTGCTTGAGGTACACACTGCTAGGTGTTTATAAAACAAGTCTGGATTTTGCAAGAATGGCCTGTTTTGGCCTGGTATCATGTATGTAGTGCATAGTGCTCTCATAGCATCAAACAGTACATGCATTACACCAGGGGTGCCCAAACTTTTTGTAAGGAGGGCCAGATTTGGTGGCTGAGAATGTGTCAGGGGCCAGTTGCTCCCTGACCCTGCCATCCCACTGCAAACCCCATCCACTGACCCATAAGCCCCACCCATTGAACCCCTGCAACCGCACCCGCAGGAAGGAAGGTGGGGACCAAGGGAGGGAGGGAGGGAGGTGGAAACCAAGAGAGGAAGTAAGTAAGTTGGGGAACAAGGAAGGGAGGGAGGGAGGGAGGAAGGAAGGTGGGAAACAAAGGAAGCACAGGGAGCCGTGGCCACAGGTGGCCCCTTGGAAGAGGTGATCTGTGCGAACTTGCACCCTCCAAGCTCCTCAGTGGTGGCGATGGCTCGCCTGCCAGCCCAGCCCAAAGCTCCTTGGTGGTGGCAGAGGCCCGCTGGCCTGCCCACCCCCACACTTTCCCCTGCGGTGCTGGTGGCGGCAGACCGCCTGTCTACCCATCTGCCCAAGCTTCCCAACGGTGTCAATGTTGGCAGAAGATTTTTTTTTAAAAAAATGGGGTGAAGGAGGGGGAGGGAGGGGTGGGCCAGCTCAGAATGGCCTGACGGGCCGGATTTGGCCCCCGGGCCGGACTTTGGGCAAGCCTGCATTACACCCATGTGCATAAGTGTACTATGTGTAAGTACAGAGAAAAACTAAACACCCTCAGAGCATTTTCATGCTTGCTCTTTAGGGACGCCAGGTATCAGAGCTTTGTTTTTCAGGAGATACCAACCCTATTTTCTAGCTTTCATGGCAACTAGTGAAATACAGTATCTGCATATGTTTTAAATAATAATAAGATGCAAAAAGGACAAAAGAACAATGCGCAGCCCTTTGCCCTTTCCAGAGGCTTCAATTTTAAAGCAAAACAAATAAATCTCCTTCTGGGATCTGCTCCCTGCAGTTTAAGCAGTGCATTCTTGCACTAATTTCTAATTAGATTTCCTTTGAAATTGCCTGTCTACATTCTATTAGTTGCAGAGACCAAACAACATTTCATTGGGGTATTCTTGAGCTTCATATTTTCATTTCTCAATCTTTCCCAGAATTGGAAAACCAAATGCCTACCAGGCTTTAGGCTGTGCTTTTTGCATTTGTAGGCCCTTAAGATCTCCCAAGTTTGAAACAAAGAATGGCAATTAAATGCCATCAAATGGAAGATGCCTCATTTTGTTTGTTGCTTGCTTTGTTTTGAATTGCCATATGGTAAGTCCTCATAGCCAGCCTGAACTGATTGAAGCAAGTCAGCCATTTACAAAACATTAAGATGTAGCCTGCGAGAACTGTCATAAATGGATTCTGAAAGAACCATGTGTTGCTGGTGGCGCTGGTGCTGGTGCTGGCTGTTGATTATCACACATACCGGTAATCTAAAAGTGATCTTGACGACAACTCAGTAGGGTAAATAAGGCTTTGCATCCTTCACTGCATACAGTGCTGGGTAAAGTTATCTTTTGGGGCTACAACTCCCAGAATCCCCCAGTTAGCATAGCCGTTTAATTTTTCCAAGCTATGGCTGCAGATGAGAAGTTGGAGATGAGAGAGTAGCTTCATGCTGGTTAATTTGAGACCAGGCAAAACTTAAAGTGGACACTTATGATTCCTCGATTTCTTAGTTCTGTACAGCTTTTGCTCTCATTCTAGTCCATTATCTTGGATTATCTTAAGGTAATTTTTTTTAAAAAAACTTTTGAGTACTCTCTTTGATAGCTAAGAGAGGTGGCATTAGAATAGGAAGACAGACCAAATTGTTTTTGAAAATTTACATTGTGTGCTGTCAAATCAGTTCTCTCTCTCTCTGTGTTGTGTTGTTACAGTCGTGACTGACTCTACGTGACTCCATGTCCATGGAGTTTTCTTGGCAGGAGTACTAGAGTGGCTTGCCAGTTCCTACTCCAGGCGCCTACAGCACCTGGTATTCCCTGGTGGTCTCCCATCCAAGTACTAACCAGGACCGACCCTGCTTAGCTTCTGAAATCAAGCGAGATCGGATGTGCTTAGGGCATCTAGGCAGTTCAAATCAGTTCTAATTTATAGCAAAACTTCCCAGCAAGGTTCCCTGTAAGGCATACACATGTGCACATGCCTCTTTCCTCCTCCACGCAGGGCTCCTCTCCCCATGTACTCACAGTGATAGTTTTTGTACTGATCATGATGGAAGTTCACGCAGGTGAAGTTGTGTGTGAAGAAAAGAGAGCCCTGCCCAAAGGGGTTGAAATTACAGGGAATCTTGCTTCCCAGCATTTTTTAAAAATAAAATATTTATGAGTGTCTTCCTGCTAACTCTTTCACATAACCCCATTAGCCACACACAGTCTGCTTTTTCTCAGCTGGTTTCTTTCCCAAGAAGCACAGGAGATATTCAGGCTCTGAGCTCTGGCTACACAAGCAGGCGATCCAATCTAAGACCTATTTGCCACTTGAAAATCTTCTTGAGCTTGTTACTCATTTATACTCTTGTCCAGTTCAAGTTGTGTTGTCTGCAAACAAACATTAAAATACATTCCATTCTCTGTATGAAAATCATTTTCATTTCTTTCTGAATGAGGCTTAAGAATGAACCAAGTCTAAATTATTGTCTGTCCAAACGTGAAAGCAATACCCAGACTAAAAGATTATTAGTAGAAATGGGCACAAAATGAACAATTTTTCGTTTTCGTTTTTTCGTTTCATTACGTAATGAAACATCAAACGAATTTTGTCTCTAAAATGAAATGAAACAAACAGAAACACCGGAAATTTTGTCGTGCGTTTCGTTTCTGTTACTGCAATATGAGTGAATTGCTTAAAATCCTAAAAAAACCCACAAAAAATGAAATAAATGGTAACGAAATGGTAACGAAATGAACAAAAACGAAAACGAATTTTTTGCAAAAATTCACGAAAAACGGAAACAAACCGAAACGGACCCTACAAACGACAAACGACAAATGAAATGCCATTTTTTTGATTCGTGCCCATCTCTAATTATTAGTCATTTCACTTGTGAGAATAATCAAAATATTGTTTCTTAGGGTGCAGCTACACAATGAGGCAAATGCACATTTACTCACTGTGAAGTCACACCTGGGAACTTAGATTTCCCTGGGTAAATTCAAGTTAACTGGCCACACAGGGAAAGAAGAGGAAATTAAATTAACAGCCTTGTTTGCAGCTTTTTAGTGAAGCTGTCCTGTAATCCTGCTGATTTCTTAAAGGATGTGTGTTCCTCTTTTGTAGATGTTATACTTACTCACACCTTTGCTTCACCATTTCATTAAGTCCAAAACAGCTCTTTTGGTACAGATGGACTAGACCCACACCCAACCTATTCTCATGTCTGTCTCCTCCCAATAGCCCTAGTGTAGATCATATTATTATCTTCTAGAATCGTCTTTCACATGCTAATTCTATGTGAGGGTAATTTCTGATTGAATTTGTGTGTAGTATATGTATATTTAAACTCTTATTTTAAAAAAGCCAGGAAATCAAGCCTAAAAAATACACAGAAAACAAACAGAAAAAAAAACCCAAACACGTCCCAATTTATGAACTTGTTCCACACTTGTTGAAAAGCAGCCCAGTCAGTTGCTTTGTGGGATTTCCTGAGTGTAAACCATCTTGACTGCTGCCATTCATACTGTTAACATTCAAGCTGTCCTTTGCCATAAAAAGCTTGGCATCCCTATGCTGCAGGGAATGCAGATATGATATTGTGCACTGCAGAAAGTACAAATTCCCACATTCATAAGCTGAACTTTTTTTTTTGAGGATTGCTTTTTTTAATGTGCCAGAAACTGATTCCACAGAAGTGGAAGTATAGTTTAGTTATGTAATTTATGGACAGCCCAGTCGCCTCTGACTTAGAACAACCCTAATAAGACTTTTGGGGTACGTGAGTTATTTAAGGTTTACTCCTGCCTAGATGCCCTAAGCACATCCGATCTTGCCTGATTTCGGAAGCTAAGCAGGGTCGGCCCTGGTTAGTACTTGGATGGGAGACCTCCAAGGAATACGAGGTGCTGTAGGCGCCTGGAGTAGGAACTGGCAAACCATTCCAGTATTCCTGCCAAGAAAACTCATGGATATGGAGTCACAAAGAGTCGGTCATGACTGTAACAACACAACACACACACACACACACACTATCTCCAAATAAATTTGATTAGTCAGGGCGGGATTTGAACCCAAGTCTCCTGAGTCCTATCTGACATACCCTATCCACTACACTAAGGACGTTACTTCACGAGCCGCTCGCTTCGCGGCTAGCCTTTTTTTCTGTCCGAATCGATCATTTTAGTCCGCACGCCCCTCCTTTTTGGCTGCGATGCCACCCCGACCACGCCCCCTTTACTGTGCTCCAACCGGGGCGAGTGGTGCCCCTGCCAGTTGCCGGGAATCTTTTCGCTTCGCATCTCGCTTCGCTCCCAACGTGGCGTATGGTCTCGGGTTTTGGCTTTTATTTCAAGTTTTTTTAAAAAATATTCAAACAGGGATATCGATGCATCGCTATATCATTTCATCGCTTTGCGCTGTTACTTCCTCGCTCGAGTAGCGGCGGCGGCGGCGGCGGCGGCGGCGGCGGGAGCAGGAGGAGCCGCTGCCGCCTCGCCCGGCCAAAGCAGGGCACCCGGGGCAGGCAGCATGCAAGCGGCGGAGGGCGGGCGGCTGTGCCATGCGGGGCTCCCCCCGAGTAGCAGCGGCGGCGGGGGGGGGCTGCCAATGATGCCAGGAAACAGTTGAAATCAGTAGAGCCATTGCAACTGACAGTCCAGTATCGATGCATCAATACGCCGTCGGTAGGAATTTTTTAAAAGGACGGATGGGAAATAACGAACGTTGAAAAGTGGCATGCGAATGCGAAGGGAGCACGTGAGGTTGTGCTCGAATCGGTCCTAAAACTGCAGCTCGTGAGTACTGAGAAACGGGCGGGAGCGAAGCGAGAACACGTGACCGCCACGTGACCGCCTCCGAATTCAAATCGAAGGCAATATCGCTGCGGAGCGCCGCGCCTCGTGAAGTAAGGGCCTAAGTCTCTGACGTGTGTTATATCTGTATTAATCTCTGTCTGAAAATATATATTGAATAAGTTGAATAAGAAGACAATGTAGATTTCAAGGCAAAACTGTGTACTTGGCTGGAAAAGACTGTAGATTTTCTGTAATCTGTGGGAAAGATTACAGATGTGTAAAAATCTGGTCAAGGTTTATTTATCCCTACATAGGAAGGAGAGATAACGGCACCATGGGCTGACCTCTGTCCAGTTTCTCGTAAAGTTGCTGTAATATGACATTTAGTTTAGTTTCTATTCCTTTCAAGGCTTGCTCAGAGTGCCTGGGACATATCTTTCCCAATACTCTGTGAGCTAAGTATTTTTATTGCTCTCTCTACAGAGGAGATATTTGTCCACATCAGCCAGCCTTATAAATTTCAGGCAGTCTGTGATCAACTGTACGAAAGGGTCAGGCTTAAAGGGCAAGTGACAGCATCACCAAACAGTGTGGGAGCAGAACCTGATGTAAAATACATACAGGTTATATGAATCTTTGAGCAATACACAGTGGACAGATTTACATTTTCAGGTCTTGTGGTCCATAAAGGTGTGGTATTTGCTTACTTGATTCTTATAGTGGTGGGGAGTTACCTATTTACACAGGATCCATTTCTGGTTAATTAGGGCAGAATACGTAAAATATATGCTAAAGATATTATATATAGAGGTACAAATCTGGACACTGTGCCTTGTTATATTCTTCATTTCTGTTAAGGATGAATTGATTTCAGACTACAGGTCAGAACATGATCTGAGTTCATTCTCTACCTGAAATACTTCCAAATCCCAGTTATTCCTTCTAAGACATGGACCCTGATACTGTACACTGCATTAACGTGGTCTGCTTTTCCATCCCCTATACCTCTTGCAGGCTAAAATGGGAAATCAATCAATTAACGTGAAGGGTTAACTCAGAGATTAATTTGTTACTGCTAATATTTGGGAAAGAAATATTTTAATGTACAAGTGGACCCTCATATAACAAATGGTTTGTATAACATAAAATCAGTACAACATAAAAAGTTCCGGAGATAGGGGAAATTTGCTTAACAGAATTGCCTATGGGGCGAATCCATACAACATAAAAATGGTTGCGATTAGGGATTACTCTGTTTTTAATGGTTTCCCATGGGAAATTTGTATAAAGGGAAATTTGCTTAACATAATTTCATATGGAACAAATTAATTCCTTTATACAAGGTACCACTGCATTGAGTTAGCATTAATTAATTAGATTGATAACTTTTGGATTGACTGTCAAATGGCACTTCATCGTGGATCATGGTTTGTTGAAGTTCACGAACCACAACTCACAAACTTCCTAAACTTTTGAAAAGGCTGGAGCATGAATCAATGCATTTCTGGTTCAGATATTTGGGAGCCCTAGAAGGTTCCCCTTCATTGCAGAGATGCTTCCTCTCACTCTCCTGTACACCGCCACCATGTTTGATGAAGTTTGGATTTCATATGTCTTAAAGCACCTTCAAAGTGGGTGCCCCCTGGAAAGTGCCCTTAGCACTTGGGGGAAATTGTGACAGTGTTTCATGTCAACCTGACACAGAGGGTTGCTCATCAGGAGGTAGGCTGTGGAGGGACAATGTCCTTTCCCCAAAAACTATGAACAGTGCCAGGCTGAAGGTCTGAGCACAACTACAGAGGCTGTTATGTTGTCAGGAGAAGGGGAGAGAGAGAAAGAGAGAGGGAGGCTGCTTGAAAACAGATCTGCTGGAGATTTGAATTAACCTGGTTCCAAGGTACAAGGGTTCCTCTGTCTAGCAGAAGTGGCTCAGAGGTGAAATGGGCTTTTATGAAATGGTCTTACATATAAGAGCAAGCTAACTCCCCCAGAGCCCTTGGAGCCATGCGGTTGGCTGCCTGACTTGCCAATTCAAGAGTCTCTAGTCCATTCCAGGATTTCTTAGTGCTTCTAAGCACAGTAAGAGAAAATGGGCAAAGGAACTAAAGGGGGTGATCATATTACAAGTTTGTTGTTCAGTTTATTTTAGTTTGTAGCTTTTTGTGAACCAGAATGAATAAATTAGTGATTTATTTATTGATTTATTACAAACTTCCAGGCTTGTTTTTTTGGTTCGTGCCACTCTCTATTAAACACTGATTAGTTCCATCATTCACCATAGTTCTCCACTGGTCTCTTCATTCTCTTTCAAACTTTTTATTGAAAATGCTGTGATTTTGTTCTCCTTCCACTCTGGTGCTCAGTCATCCCAGTACTTAGTATTCATCTAAGTTCTCAAGTCCATTCATTTTAGTAGCCATCAAACATTCATGCTTCAACTTTCTTACCATCTTGGAGATATTTCAGGAGAGATAAATGAACAAACACATAGAAAAAGGACATGGAACGTTCCAGACAGTCACCCACAATCCAACAAGGAGGACAGAGATAGAATCACCATTGGCTCACTTGTGATCATGTGAACTGCTCCAGTGCTCGTATTGCAAGGCATTGCTCATTGATCAAAGCAGAATTTGCTCATCTTGCAAAACACTTGTAGACCAAGGTACTCATAAACCAAGGTTTTTCTGTATCTGTTTCAAATCATGTTTTTATAGTGCTTATTATTTCAGAGATCTTTAAGAACAAACCAATAGTACTGTGGGGAAACCAACTTCAAGAGGAGAGGCACGATACAGTAAACGCCTATTCTGATCTCATAACTTGAAGCAATTTACCACTCAGCTTTACACTGATTGTGTTATACTGGCATAAAAATGTGATAGGATTTTGTGTGTTAACCCTACGATAACTTCAGCATAGTTATGTTGTGGTTATTGGGGAAAGGAATTACTTATGTGCAACTAGATGGTTAATTAATTATTCCTCAACTCTAGTTCAGCTGTTATTCAAATAGGCTTTGGCAGTGCAGTCCTCTTTTTTAATTGCTACCTGCCACTAGCTGTTGAGTACATCAGCCTCTGAAACTGTACAAATACTAAACTCGAGATGTACATGAAATGTACTTCCAA
Source organism: Phrynocephalus versicolor (assembly GCA_023846285.1). Taxonomy (NCBI): domain Eukaryota; kingdom Metazoa; phylum Chordata; class Lepidosauria; order Squamata; family Agamidae; genus Phrynocephalus; species Phrynocephalus versicolor. The sequence continues at coordinate 59,148,958 of JAHTLZ010000129.1, forward strand.
AAAATTCCTCAGCTCACGTTGAAGAGTGACAATACATTTTATGTGACTTAAATGTTTGCTTCCAGAATTTTAAACACTAGTTGGCACTAATTGGTCTGTTTATTATTTCTCTGGGTCCAGCATACCCTGTTTAATATCTTGTAGTATGATGTCACATATTTTCCATTACACCTTCTTTGTGCAAATATACAGTAACTACGGTGTTGTTTCAAGCCTGGCCCTGCTTAGTAGTAATGGTGAGAAAAGTGGAACACAAAACATTACTCATAGCCCTCCTTTCTCTTTTTACTAGTTTTGGCAACTGTATTTATTCTGAAGAATTGGTCTTTATGTGGAAGATACAGTTTTCTTCACAAGTGCAATTAGTAGATATGTGGGACTGAATCCAATGTTAGTCCCCACATGAGTAGATCTACTGAAATCAACAGTATTTATATAAGTGGTAACTGCCCGGTTTCATTCATTTCAAAGGGGCTACTTGGACTAACATTGTATTTGACCCACTGCTTAATTGAACAGTAGGGATGTGCAAGGGAAAATGCTTGGTCTGTTTTTTTAAAAAAATATTAATTAAAATGCTTTTGTCAGGGGCCTTTCAGCAGACCTCGAAAGGCTGGCATTGTTTGGGCTTTGTCATTTTGGATTTCCCATTCATCTTTCTGGCACAAGAACAAAATAAGTCATGCAGAACCCCTAACACTATTCTAGAAAACACAGAGGAAAGGCAGACAATCATCTGCTCCAAAAGTGGGCAACAGCATGTAACAAAGAAGCATCAATAACCCACAGACCTATGTAGGCCCTATTAGTACTTTGAAGCTCACTTTTATCATCACATTACCCTCATCTATTTAACAGCAGGAAACAGTACATATAAAAAAATGAAATCATCATCATAGATATTAAAATTAGATCTACTCATGTGGGCCATATAATCAAACCCACAACATCAAACCCAAGATAGAATATGGAGACATCTCTGTGCTCATAATTTAAAGGCCTTCAACAGTGCATGCAGTAGTCCACCATGTAAAAGGCAAACAACAAAGGAAACCAAGGAGATGCCTTCAAAAATCAATAAAATAAAAAGGCCAGAATTGTATGGAAGCCAAGTAATCTAGAAAGTAGGATTTAAAAAAGAAATAAATAACAATACACACACGTAAATGCAATTCAAAATGGAAGTCCAAGGAGCTCTCTCAGCAGCAACAGTAAAAAAATCACCAGGGACTTAAAATTAGTTTGATTAATTTAACTTGAGAAAGAAAAGAACTCTGTCTGAGGTTGTAATTTATTTTTGTCTATCATTTCTACAGTGTGTGTGTGTGTGTGTGTGTGTGTGTGTGTGTGTGTGTGTGTGTGCCAAGTTTGTATCCCACATTGTTTATGTTTGATAGGTGAAGATGGTATCATGGAGCTACTGGATTGTTAAAGTAATTATTTAAAAGACAGATAATGAGCACACACCCTTAGATCTTCCCTGGGTTGATAATGAATATTTGGGAATTTCTCTAGATGAGCTTTCAGTCATACACATTTTATTAAAAATCCAATATGGAGTGATTGTACATTGTCAGTTGCCTGGATAATACTATTTGAATAAAACTTAAGCTAAGGGATGAGTGTGACTTGCAGTGAAAGAGTTGGATATGTTCAAATTATAATTTTCATTAATAATGATGTCCACTAGCTCTCATATATCTAATCTTCAATTAACTTCTCAAAAGATCTCTTAACGGGTTAGAGAAGCACAATTTCCCCTTGAAGAACTTGTGCTGGTTTGACCCCAGAAGGTTATACAATTACTGTACCAGCATGTCCTTAATTAGAGTCTCCATAATTTTCCTCGGCATGACGGTGCGTGTGAAAGGTCTACAGTTCTAAAACCTCTTGAAGGTGATCTGTAACATATGTATCGTTCACCCAGCCTTAAAGCTCATCTCTGCATTAGTGCAGAAATGAAATGAATTGTGAGAAGTATGACTTCTCCATTCCGATCAGTTTTTCCCTTCTCCTGAAAGAAGCAGCTCCCAATAGAAACTGCTGGTTTTTTTTTTTTAAATCTTGTTCAAAATTCAAACATTATGTGGCTTGTGCCAAGTCATCTTCTGAGGAGAGTCAACCAAGATGGGGGCATTTGGCAAATCATGGCATGTCAGGAATGTTTGTATTTGTGACTTCTTGGAACATGGCAGTTCTCTTGATCACTGCTGTCTGTTCTCTAAATAAATCTTATTCCAAATGCTTATTTGGGGTTTAATTTCAGAATAAACGTCACAGAGCTAGATAAGGAACAAACTTGTGAGTCACAGATGTCAGAATCAGTGCTCCTTTGCAGTGGATACAGTGAAATGTTGTTTTAATTCCTCCTCCACCTCAGTCTCACCGCTACGGAAGGAAAATTTCAGATCGTGGAAGCTTTGAACAGGAGTACTTTTTCTTACGCCTCTACTTTTTTAAAAAATGTGACACTGTTCATGTTGCTTAGGGAAGCATGTATAATAAACGCCTGTTCTTGGACAATCAGCAGATACAGAAAAAAAATTATACTGCCACTTGTGTAACTTGGCAGGGTATGTGACAAGAAAATCAGTGATGTCTTACTGACCCATGCATTTGTGGCAAAATAACAATGGCCCTAGTCTTCATAGGTAGTGCTGTATATATTTTCCCACTCATAGGTTATCTTTTGGTGAAGAAAGTATGGACTGTAATGACTGTCTCTTTCTTGAAAATAGTAGGAGGTTGGCATGTGTGAATTTCATGCAGGACTCCAGCTATAGGCCCCATGAAACCGCATCTGGGGCCTCCTCATAAGACCCACAGGTGTTATAGCTTTGAAGATAATTCATAGTACTCAGAGGCCATCAAAACACACACATCCTCCCAATTATGGTTTTCTGTCTGTAAGCAAATCTATTTTTACATTTCTTTCTCTGAAAGAATGATGCAAAATCTGAATGAATTGGGGGAAAGTTCTTTGCTCCTGGCACATTTAAAGTTCTTTGCTTGTATACACGAAGCCTTGATTCCCATTCGTCACTTGCTATGCAATCCTTTCTGTGCTATGTGTTTAATAGAACAAATGTATAGATAAATGCTAGATTTCAGAATTATTAGTGGAATAGCATGGTGACTACTACATTTTGGCCTATTTTAATATATGGTATACTGTGCAAACATATAATAAATAACAAGTATTACAATGTAAGTTTGAGGTTTCAGGCCTGAGCCCATTGACTAGAAATTGATGAGACCAAACTTCAGATCAAATATGCAGATGAAATCACAACAATAGTAAAAAAAAATTCTGAGGAACATAGGGTTGTTAGGAAACCACACATCACATCCAAAGGAGGAGATAGAGTCTGAAGTAGAATGTAGTTTTTGGAAACTTCCCCAGCCCTCCTCAACGGCTTGTGGCTTCCATGAGTGGAGATCTGCTGGATTAGAATGTATATGATGCGGTTATATCATATGGTTTCTGAACAGTCCTTTGGTACATGAGTCTACTTTCAGTTGCACATGGGAAAGACTGGGAGAAGGTAGATGGGACTGCAATGTGGCAGCAGGGATCTTCTGCTGAAGGGTGGGTGCTGCCTACTGAGTGGATGATAGTTCCATCAGTGCTGTGTTCTGTCAGTCCTACAGCCCCTTACGGGCATTATCACTAGGTGCATGCAGCCCAGCTGAGTATTGCTCGTGGAAAAAAAAGTGACAGATCAGTTTACAACATTTGAAATCAGAGTATTTATTTACAAAGAAGCATGTTGTTACTGACTGAGTTCCAAATAGGGGTGACTGCAGATGCCTGTTTCTGGGTTTTATTATCAAATGGGCACTAACATCATTTTCCCAACCATGATACCATCACTTTTGGTACCATCATTGTCCACTGTTGTATCTCATTATGACTACAGTGTGTATGAATGAGCACGTAGTGCACATGTGCATAATTGCATACTGATTGGGTGGGGTAAGGAGTTTGTTTTGCTTTGTTTTTGCTATCCAGTTTTCTTAAGAGCAATTAGAAATGTAACCAATCTATATATAAAAAATTAGAAAATAACTCAAGAGCCACAGGAAGAACATGGATGCCAGCAAATTGACTCTGCATTTGCCTGCTCATGGAGATAAAATCAATTGAACTAAGGGTGTTTTAACATTTTCTACAGGGATACAACCACATCCTCCAGTCATGCCTGGAGTTCTGAAGTAATTCATGCTCTGGGACCACATCCTGCTAGGAGACCCTGCACGGATACAGCAGAAGAGGGAATCATCTGCTCTTGGACGATATTAAAATCGCTAATAAGCATTTCAAAAGTGCCAAAACTAATTATACATCTTACACATACACCAGTCTATTTTGGATTATTTTTGTTTGCTTATTTTTTCCAGCTTTAAATAAATGTAGAAGGTTCTTGCTTGCTTGCTAGAAGCTTTAATCTCAAAATATATGGCCGATAAAATAACCAGAAGGTACAGTATATGAGAGAGAGAGAGAGAGAGAGAGAGAGAGAGAGAGAGAGAGAGAGAGAGTTTGACTTTAAATAATTCCAGTATTGAGGAGGGGGAAATGGTAGGCCAAATCAATATTTATCTTCCTGTTTTTAGAACAGGGCTGTGTGTGTCTGAGATGGATTTCAGAGAGTTCCTTCTTCCAGGGAGGGTCAGTGTGGCAAGCAGATTGTAGAGGAAGCCATTCCACACAGTCCCTTTGAGGTGTGTTCAATGAGCACAGCTGAACCAGGTCAGGTAAAGTACAGTAGACTTAATGCTTACGTTATATGGAAAGTGCGAGCTTCCCTGATCTTTTCCAGGAGGCTTTCGGATCCTTGAAATTTCTCCCCCCCCCCATTTAGGCTTTTCTTCTTCTTCTGGTGAGCAAGGTCTGTTTCTTCAGAGCTTTTTAAGGGTCTGTTTCATGGGACTTAAAGGATGCAATAGTGGAAGGGTTGTGTTTGTCCTCTGCTAGTTCCCTGATGTGGTTCGGTCCCATTGCATGTGGCTCTGACTTTGTTTCATTTGTTCGGTGCACCCATGATACTGTTACGTTTCTCTGTGTTCACACAACATGAGGCTGTATCAACAGTGCAAAGTGAAACAAATAGCCTGACTTTCTATGGGGTAGGTAGTGCTGTGGTTCTCCCCCCACCCCAGCACAGGTGGTTCCACTTTGCACAGGGCATACAATCTGCTCATGTTAAGTCCTAATCATGCTTTGATCCATACTGGTTGCAGCTGTGTCTTACAAGTTCCTTCCACAGAATTCGCAGAAGTGAAACCACCACTACAGAGCTGAAAGGGACCCAATGGATCCTGGAGTCCAGCTCCTCTCAAGGAGGCAGAGTGGGGAATTAAACGCCAAACCTCTGGCTCCACAGCCAGAGAGACCTAAGCCACCTTGCAATCCAGCAGTTAACATCAACAATGGCACTTTGGGAGAAGCGGATATCATCTCATGTGCCTTGTGAACATATTTGTAGAAAACAAAAATATTAGCTGGGAGAAAGCAGGTGGCGATAGTGATATAATGTGGTTTGTAAGATAAGTCTCACGTAGAGATCAATAAATATAGCACAAGACCAGAAAACTGAAAACAAAACAGGTAAATAGACCAACATTGGGATAGAGTGTGTTATGTACAGATGGTCGATGGATGAAGCAGGGGGAGGAAGGAGGAGGAAGAAGAAGATAGAGTTAAGAGATATGAGAAAGGCAAAAGAGAGGGCAACAAGTGCGCCCAATCAAAATGTCAAGGATACAGTTAAGATGCATGTGGACAAGAGCTAGCACCACATGCCAGAACATCCAGCAACAACTGCCTTTATGGATCTGGAGACTTTTTTCAGGAAATATTCCCTAAACTTGAATATATGTCTGCAGAATTTATCTGTACTATTCATTTCACTACTGAGTCTACTACTTTTCCCCCTACTGTCTACAGTTTATTTTAGTGATCCTTCGTTTTGTTCTGTTAGATTGCAGTAGTTTGCTGCAAGCTAGTTAATAAGTATTGTGAGTCATTAAATCAATTTTGAGTTATGGATATAAGGCAAACCTTTATAAGGCTTGCTAGGTATAACATACTTAGTTTACTGTTTCCTTCTTCTAGGAGCAACCTGGGGCTCTGCAGCTTCCTCAAGGCTACACAGACTGGCTTGTCTCGTAGGCAGTGCAGTACAAAATCAAGCTTCCAACCTTTGCTTCCACAGCCAGATACCTAACCCCCTGAGTTATCCAGCCAGAAAACCTAAATTCCACTCAGATGGAACATAACTGAGCACTCATACTTTGGTTTATGGGAAGTTGCACCAAAAGCCCTTAGAAGCAAAAGATGACACATCTCTATATGGCTCATAGTTCTACCAAAAATGGAATTTTAGTAGGAACAGTGTGTCTTTCTTTTCATGTGCCCATTGTTTGCTAGTGGCTACCAAATTCTACCAAATTTGTCTGTTCTACAATTACTAAAAATGCAGGACACTTCAGTGTTCTCCCAGGCACAAGAATATGCATCTTTGGAACTCATGATACTTTGCCTCAAATATAAGGCAATGACTTTTCTATTTTCTGTTCAATCAATCAATCGTATTTTGGAGTAGATTGGAGAATAGGTGGAGGTCCCCTACCTCCTAATGTGTATGTGTAGAAATTGAAATCAGGCCTATGCATGCTGATTTGGAAGTTTTTTTTAAAAAAAGCTTCCACTGCGTGCTGTGCATTGCACATGGCATGTAGTAGCTCTAAAAAAAGATGTGATCAATCCTTCTGAGACATATGAAAAGTACCCTATTAACTGTAATAGGCTGCAGATATGGACCTTACTTTTCATGCTGAGCTCTGTGTTACAGTCACTATAATTATGTACGTGCGGTCTGCCTCCTTTCCCCCCTGTCTGCCTGCATGTAGGACCTCTTGTTCTATTCATTTAATGATGGGTCCAAGGCCTCTTGCTTCCTCCCTTCAGTCCCCTGCCTGGCTGCAAGTAGGCCTTGTTGTTACCATCAGGGTAATTATGGGTGCTTGGCTTCACTCCCTTCACCTAAGGTGTAATTTGCTTTATATAAAATGTGGTCCCACCCCCACCCCCCGAAGCTGCTGCACTCCAGCTGGTTGTGTTGTGTATAAATTGTTGCTGCTATTCTGAGTGCCAAGCGGGAGCAGGAAACAGCTTTAAGGAAGGGGTGGGAAGGTGAACTGGTCTGTAGGAAAACTGGGGTTGAACAGGACAGAGGAAAGGGATGTGCCAGTCGTACCTCCTGGAGTCTTAGTGGGTGGAGAGGCCACTAATTCCAGTGATTCTAAGATTTCAAGTGTACCTCCAGCCTCAAGGATTTCCTCTTGGGTCAGGTTTCAAAACAGTGAAGTTCCTTCATAGAATAATGAAGTTGGAAGGGGCCTCCAAGGATATCGAGTCCAGCTCCTTGTCAATGCAGGAAAACAAATCCTTGGCCTCATCCACTCCTTTGTCATTGTAGTACCTTCTGTTGTGCACAAGTCACTCCTTGGGTACCACAACTGGGCACATTTCAAGTGTCTGTGGCAGGCATGTCCAAACTTCAGCGCTCCAGATGTTTTGGACCACAACTCCCACAGTCCTTTTTCATTGACAATCTAAGCTTAGAATTCTGGGAGTTGTGGTCCAAAACATCAGGAGGGCTGAAGTTTGGACTTGCCTGGTCCATGGCAAAGGTTAGGGTTTTCTCCCAGGGTACAGCTGGGATACCTGTGGTGGTCCTTGCTGACACTGCACAGCTTTATGTATTTTGCATTTTCTGGTCTCCATGAAGTAGAAGTGAGAATAACATCCATGGAGAAACAAGCATGAATAGATATGCTTGTTCCCTATATTTCGGTATGTGTGTGTATGAGATATAGAGAGGATAAAGAGAGGATAATCATTGGAGTAATTTGCAATGTACTGTATAACAAGCAGGGTGCATCATTTGATGGAAAGCATCTCCTCCTGCAGGTGACCTTTTAGATGTAAGCAATTTCCCTTCATTAGGCAAAGTAGTAGAAACCTCAGGTCTGGATTGCAGCCATGTTTCTTGCAGATAGCACAATGCACAATAATTCAACAAGTACCACTTTTTTCAACACAGCTGAAGGGATGGGGAGGCGCAACACATGCCCAAGGGGAAAGAGACAATGTTCATTGGTATTTGCATATGACAGAATTTAATTGTGAGTGTCAGAATTGATAATCTGTGGCATTATCAGTATAATTTTTCTCTTCGCTTTAGTGTTTCTGACTCTTTTGTTATGTGCACCAGAATTGGGAGTGAATAGCAGGCTGCTGGGGAGTTAAATCTGATCTACTTATTTATTGCAAGTCTGTCTAGCCTTAATAGCAATGTGGATTACAAAGGTATTTGTCTACTTCAAACATTCTCTTCCTTAATGCTTAACAGAGTGGAAACAGTTTTCCGTCTTTTTCACCGAGATAGTAAAATATGTTAATAATTATATGTTTTATCTTAGTTTTTGATACATCACAATTCAGAGGCCTCATCCAAACATACTTAAAGTGTGTTTTATTTATTTATTTAACTTATATGCCGTTTTGTTGTAGATGCACATGCACTACATGCATGCACACACCATTTTCATGTCATCCTCCCTCTTCTTTCTTGTGTGTGTGTGTGTGTGTGTGTGTGTGTGTGTGTGTGTGTGGTGGGAGGATAATGGTGAAATTCAAAAATCTCATGAGTTAATTAACCATACTTTCCTCTTCAGCCTAACTCAAACTACTAGAATTAGAAAATAGGAACCATCCTCAATCATACTTTGAAACCAATTAAAAACTAGGCACTGTACTTTTTTAGGCTAGTATGTAATAAATATCCTATTCAAAGGAATGCCAAAAGAATGTGAAATACAAGAAATGATTTCCAAGTGACCTGATGATTTGTACACATGAATGAAAGCAGGGTGGTACCCTATCCACTCTGAGCTCTGGTGAAATTAGAAAATTATGATTAGTTGTTCCATGAAGAACCAAGTTGTGGTGTACCAACAAGGGAACGGGTGGGGCGAGAATGAGGCCTAGGGGCAGAAAGTTCATACGCATTTTGCTTTACTAAGCCAAGACATGTAGCTCTGAAATAACATCCTGTTATCCAAGTGGCATCATATGTCCATACTGTATAAACATGTGGTTAATCTGGGAAACAGACATGCTGGCTGGGAGGATTCTGGGAGTTACTGTCTAAAATATCCCTGGTATGTGATCTACGGGGTCCTTTACTTTTTATAATAGTCATTTTTGTATGTATTGAGGGCTGTTGTGGAGATTGCTGCTCTCTAATGCCCAGGTACCAATTGACCTTCCAGTGTCAAGGATAAAGCAGTACAAATGTCGACCTGTCTTTTCTTTCAGGCCAAGATACAAATGTGCAGCACCCTTCCTCTACGCCAAATCCAGCGATAGCACCAACAACTCCAGACAGCCCGTCCTCGGCTTCTGCTTCTCAGAATCAAACCACGGGTATGAAGGAGGACAACTCACTCCAGGAACATTCAGCATCTCACAGATCCCTGGCGAATGGAACAACCTCATCCAAGGCAGAATCTGGTGACAGTTGCAAAGCAGCAACAGAAGCTGTGACACGTAGGTTTTGCCCTCCTGTTGCCTCGCACATGTTTTCTCTCTCTCTCTTCCTAGGGGAGCAAAGGTGTCTGGCTGTGGGAGAAGACTGGGGGACAATTTTGGTCAAATTAAAAAAAAAAGGAGTAAATGATTGCCACCTCCACCAATGATAATCCTTCCACACCCTGCAATTTTTTTCCAGACCTCCCCCACCACCACCACCACCACCACCACATTTCTAACCAATTACCATTCTGATGGGATTTGGACCACATTTTTCCTGATACTATTTTAGATCTGAGTGAGCAACCTAAGGACCAACTTTCTACTCCTTTAATGAGGTGCAAAACTAGAAGTCAAAAGAATTCCACATACAGGTTTGAAAAATAGGCATTTTAGGGGAGGCTGCTACCTAATTAAAAAGTTAATTTGAGGAGCATTAATTAACATTTATTTGCTAAGCAAAACCACTGGGAAGGGACAAGGTAGTCTGATTATGTGTATATTTAGATATCACTTGTCTTGAAAGCTGGGATTAGCTGGGTCTCCAAATTCAGCAGTTTATTGCTCTGCAGTCCATGAAAGTCTTCCATAAGTCATTGTGTTTTTCTAGGAACTCTGGGCATCATCACATTCCACTCGTCTCCACCTACCAGAGATAATATTCCTTCAATTTGTTATCCAAGCATTTAAGAGTGCCTGATTTTTGCCTCATGATTGCTGACCCCTTTTTAATTTACTTCAGGCTATGATTCACTCAGTATGCAGGACAAGAAGAGAGTGAAGGAAATTCTTAAACTGTGCTGAAATTCTGAATTATTTGAGAATAATTGATTGGTCAAACAACTCAGACATTTCTCCAGGGGTCTCACAGTTTGTGCTGATGACAAGTAACAACAGATGGAGTCTGTGGTTCCCGGCCTCTAAGCCAGCGATGGCACATAGAAGGGTGTATTAATAAAGACATAATTACTAGATTTTGTTGTCTCTAAAGAAAAACTGGCCCATGAATAATTATGGTATTCTAAAAATCATGCAGATAGAAGTTTTGGGACACAGATCTGGGTGGCTATAAAGCAATGTATCGTAAGGGCCCACCTAAGAGCCAAATGACACATTACTTACTCATGAACTGCACTTACATAAAATCTACCTTTGCACATCATGGTAAAGGCTGTTTATAGATAAGTGTGTAAAATAAAAACTTCTCAAAGTTTTCCCCCCATAACAGCCAAATCAAACCAATGGATAGAAGGCACCCAAGACAAATGTCCCCAAGTTAAATGTCAAATGCTAAGAATATTACAGTACAGGTATTTTATATATAATATTAATATATTACTATATTTCCATCTAAAATTTTTAGACTAAAAATTGAGGGTTGTCTTGTACAGGGAAGTAAGCCAAGGAGAGAACTGCACGGTTGCAAAACTGTAATTGGGGGTTGGAAAAGTAGGGGGTTGTCTTATACATGGGGGCATATTGCACACGGGGGAAAAATCTGCAATTCCTTTCAGTTACTAAAAAAGCCTTTCAACTCTAGAATCACACAATTTCACCTGCTAGGGCAAAGAAGAACTGGGTGGAAGATACAGACTGCTTCTGGCACAGACAGATGTGTAGAACAAAAGGTGCCTGAAGTAAACCGTCCTAGAAATGCCATCATACTGAGACCATATGCTTCGTTCCTATGAGCATCTGGTGCTGGGCTGTTTGCCTGTTGACATTCTGCACCTATGAGTCACATTCTGCAGTCATGGTCCACTCTTGGAGGAGAGAAAACGTTCAGCAGCTTTGCTCCCAGATGTTGCATGACCCTCCATCTCTCTGCTGTAGGGTTCTCTCTCTCTCTCTCTCTCTCTCTCACACACACACACACACACACACACACACACCATTAGCCCTGAAACCATTACCAAGGGGTGACTTGCCTGGACGGAAGTAAACAGAACCTTTCCTCAAAGGTACTTTTGATTAAACAGATACAGTGCAAGTGCTGTCTTCTCTCTCCGCAGCCTAAGGCTAGGTCTCCAGGAGAAATAAAATGCTGAGTTATGGATTAATTTTCACGGGCAGTTCCATATTATCCAAAAAAAGAAAAGAAAAGAAAAAGATTTTATATATGAATTTCTCCCTCTCAAGAATTACCGTGAGTGAGTGTTCTAGAATAAATGTCTTGGTTTTTTATTTTGTCTGGGCTTTGTTTGTCTTTTAGTTTGTTTCCCTTTCCGCCCATCCAGCCTGTGAAAAGTAGGGATCTCTGTTTTCTCCAGAATTCGAGTGGTGGAATAATTGCAGTCCTGAATTAGGTTTGAATTTAAGTTCCTGTTCTGTTCACTGGATGTTATTTTTTTCATTTAGATGGAACTGAATGTGTCTTGCATTTGTAACCCTGCTTTCCTCCTAAGAGCCGGAGCCAACATATATTTCCTCACAATAACTCAAGAAGGGACTGTGACTAGCCCAAGATAGCTAGTCATGTGCATTTAAGGGAGGTAGAGAAGCACTGATTTGGCTGCCATTTCATTTTCTTGGAGCATATCCTGAGCAAGGTATTACCATATTGTACATTCCAACAAGGGATAACTTGCAACATGCCTTGATCCTGGGGTGGTGGCGGCGGCATTTTTCTCTCAGCTATTATGATAACTGCAGTTAGGCTGAGAGGGAACAGAGAGGTTTGAGAGTGGTGGTTGATGATATCATTGTCCCTGCTATTCAGAAGGCTCTAGGGCTTCAACTCAGGAGAACTTGGCTCCATTGTACCATTGATCTCAGTGGATACAGTCTCTGATGGCCACAGTATACGATGCTCTGATTATTCTCCCAGTACCACCCACTAAAAAATATGTGATAATTTTATATCAGCTCACTTTTTCTAAGAAGTTACCAAGATTCAATAATGTCAATTCAGATTTGAGATTTTAGAAACACAAATAAGAAACTGAACTTTATTTATTTCAGACAGGCATGTCCAAACTTTGGCCCTCCAGATGTTTTGGACCACAGCTCCCACAGTCCTTTGTCATTGGAAATACAGGCTTGGAATTCTGGGAGTTGTGGTCCAAAACATCAGGACAGCCAAAGTTTGGAGATGCCTGATTTAAGATCTTTTTACCCTGCCTTTTACCTTAAACATGACCCAAGATGGCCTGCATCATTGAAAGACAGTACGTAGTTAGTTAATGCTAAGAATGGTGAGTATACAAAGGATCAAATAATTATCATATGGAAAAAACATTAGCAACACTGAAGCACATTCCAAGCAGTAAGGTACAACAATCTATTTGTAGCCCCACTGAGGCATCTAGTCACTCAGGGAAAGCTTGCCTGAAGAGAAATGTATTTGCCTGCTTGCAGAACAGCAAAGATGGGCCTGTCTGGATGCAGGCATTGGAGTCCTGATCCCTGAAAGTCCAAGTTAAATGACTACCATATTCTACTATATGTTAAGAGTTTTATACAGCATATGGTTTCATGACTAGAGATGGGGACAAATTTAAAAATTTTGATTCATGATTCACCAGGTCCGCTGCATCAATAAATTAACAAATTTCCAGTGATGTATCAAAGAATCAACAAATCAATTCATCTTCCCTTTAAAATGTTATAAAAAGTGCCATCTGCCATTTAGAGGGCCCCGTAGTCTAATGGATGCTTCCTCTGCCTCTCCTCTACAAGTCCTGCAAGTTTGGTGAAGATTGGGGTTTGGATGTCCAGTCTATGTACCCCTAAAGAGGGCCTGCAGACATCTTTCCAATCCCTCTAATTTTGGTGAAGACTGGGTTTCATACATCTCCTCAGGAAAATCCCCCTTAGCAACTGGTTTGGAGAAAGCCAATCTTCACCAAACATGGAGGGGTTGTAGAGGAGCGTCAGAGGAATATTCTCTGTGTGTTTGGAGTCTCTGGAGCTCCGGGGAGAACTTCCCTGGTGGGGTAATTTGGGGCTGCATAATTCAGACATCATAAATTTCATCTCCACCAATTGTGGAGGGGATGTAGAGAAGAGTCAGGGGGTGCTTTCCTCTAATTTTGGCATTTCAAGATGCATCGAGAGCTAATTTATAGCCTGACACATTAATGCATCAAAATTTACTAAAATATGATTGCCTTGTATTCATTCACTCCTTTTATGACAAATATAGATCAACAGATTTTGATGAATCAGCCAAATTAATCAGAAGATGTGATTCATTTTTAAAATTTGTCTCTGTTTTTAACTCATGATTTATGTATGAAAACATCCAGACTAGTTTTAAAAAACTAGGTTACTCTGGGGTGAGAGTGGAGACCATCCTGATGTTGCTGTGCCTCTCCTCTGGGTTGGAGAGAGAGGCAGGATATCTCTCAATACCATTTGCAGAGAATCTTAAGCAGCTGAAGACATCTGCTTGGGAATACTGTAACCCTGAAGCAAATGGTGAGCCGCTGTGTGAGACAGAATGCTGGACTGGATGGGTGGTGGCCTGTTCCAGCAAGGCTGTTCTTATCTTCTTATGTGATGCTTCTGGCTAGGGCTAAAGAATAATGTAGTCAGCCTCTGGAGGGATGTATGTTCTCCAGCACTGCTCTAGATCAAAACACAATCCAATTCCATACTATAAATATGGTGAAAAACACACCAAACTAACAGCCATGATGTTTTTACATACAAGACAGTGCTTTATCTTATTTAAAAGCGGCTTTTAAAAGTTTTATTTAAAAAACCCAGCTTTTTAAAAGTCCTGGGCCAGTTTTTATAATTTTGTTTCTCCTTGCTCCTTCAGAACAAAAACCTAAGGAAAATTGATAGAAACGTGTTCAGCTTTTGTTCATTCTGGTGGGCGTGTATATGAAAATGTCCCTGTGGATTGTACCAAGGGGGTTTTTCAGGCTACTTGCCCTTATTCACCCCTGGATCAGAGCGACCTCTAGAAATCAACCAAGTTGCTAACGATGTACTGGGTGTTGGCCTGGCTTGTGAAAGAAGAGTGTGCTGTAGAGCCAGGAAAAAACTGTAATAAATGGCTGGAACAAAATTCTTATCATCAGTGGAATTCCCACCTGTAATTATCTGATTAGGGGATTCACCACTCCATAATTTCATCCCTGAAATAATGATGATTATAATGGTTCACTCATGCCACTGCAGTAAAGGTCATGTCAGTGTGTGAACCCATATTCTCATGGGCTCCATTTGAACTCAGCTGGTGTGATTCATTCTTTGCTTTAAGCTGAAACTGAGAACTAGGTGGCTGTGCCTACAGGAAAGGGTCTCTCCCTCAGAATAGTTTAAAAGGACACACAGAGAGAGAGGCTGCTCCCTTCATTTTGCAGATAAGCAGCTGTAGGTGCATTTAGATACCGTGAGCTATTTGCATTAAATGAGAGACTTTCATATATGGCCACTCTGTCTCACCACCATGTGCATGCTAATATGTGGCTCATCAGGTCAAAGAAGGCAGGGAGAAGTCTCACAGTTGGCTTCTATTAGGATGAGCCCCTTGGCACAAAGCCTTTTCAGAATGCCAGTCATTACATATCTAGGTCACAGAGGGGTCAAAACAAGGGTTCCTTATTTAGCAAGACCTTAATTCAGATGGCTTTTGCATTGGAAAGGAATATATATATATATAAAGAACATATAGTAGTAGAATAAATTGAGGATTTTGGCCTTGGAATTTGGCATGGTATGGGATTTTAGTGGTTAGGACTTCAGATTTGAACATTAGGAAGGACGTCCTATTCAGGCTTTCACCAAAGCCTTGCCTGTATTGTTCTCCTCTCATGGAAAGCAATGGTATGAAGAAGAAACGAAACTCAGTGACCTTGAGCAAGTGCTTCTGTTTCTGTAGCATACCTGCAAGAGGATTATCTTAACAAATTAGAACCAAACTCTGCATTAGAGCAGAAGCCCCCTTCACAGGGACAGTTCATGATCCAAGCGGGAGGTGTGCCTCATCCCCAAATTCTGGGATTTAACCCCCTTCCTTTACTTGGGTGACAGACTGCCCATGGCCTGAAGTCTCCAGCAGAAGAGCAACACAGATATGCAGGAATCATTGCTGGAGTGCTTAGGCAAAATCTTAAGATAAGTCACACATATACAAACCACTGCCAACACCAATGGTTCTGTGTCATTGTAGAGCAGGCTTGTCCAAACTTCAGCCCTCCAGATGTTTTGGACCACAACTCCCACAGTCCTTTGCCAAATACAGGCTTGGAATTCTGGGAGTTGTGGTCCAAAACATCTGGAGGGCCGAAGTTTGGACATGCCTGTTGTAGAGTGAAAGAATCCTCTTGGAGGTTTTGTCTGTCTAGGCTGGCATTCTGCCCATGCATCTGCAGCAGAAGTTCCCATTAAATAAAGCCAAAATCCAGCTAATGTGCCTTCTTCTCTCTGCTCATCCTTGGGAAATAAAAGTGAAATATGTTTCCCAGTGCATTCAGTTCCACATTTTTTCCCTTTTGGAGCATTTGCTGGTCAAAAGAGAACTTTGTGTAAATGGAGCACTCACTCTGAAGTCATCCAGACTAGCGGGACTGGGGTTGCCTTTGCACCACATACTGTCCATTGCTTGGCCACGCAATATCATGAGACAAGAAACATCTTATGTTTGAAGGCCTTGCATGGTGTTTTCAGTATGACTCAGTCCGGCCCTGTTCATCCAGAAAGTCAGGAGCCTTGTCCAGCAAACATCCCAGAGAGAGAATGCAGCTTCTGTTCCCTAGATTGGCTCAGGATGCCTCCTGCCCTCAAGTCTTTCTGCTGAATCACTGCTTGTTTACAGATCAGACTGAGGAGAGAAATGTAAAGTCTAGCAGAGAAAGAGAGAAACAAGTCCTAGCCAGGAAGGGGGTTGTTTGTTTGTTTTATGTCCAATATCATTTTGCTTAGTTCTGTGTTTGGGTGTATGAACTGAAAACTAGAAGAGCACAAGATTAAATCGGCCTTGGGATTGTTTCTTGGTCAAGCCAGTTTATAAGGAACTTTCCGATGAACCTGGCAATGGTCACATTACTGTTTGTAGCCTTGTAAGAACTCCCAAAGCAATTGTCCTTGCCATTTGGAGGATTCTGGGAGTTCTCACCCAGACAAGCTGTGTTTCTAAAGTCCACTTCCCAACTTACAGTGAAATATGTCTACCTTAGATGTGGGGTTGGGTAAAATTGCAGGGCACTAGAGTGGATATTGTAAAGGGTCCCTCCCCTCTCCTATCTTCCGGTCCCTTGAGGACAATGCAAGACTCCCAGACAGGAAAAGAGGCCCAATTTATTTTATTTATTTTTTATTTTTGTGTATTTTTACCAGACTCTTCTCCTTGGAAAGGACCCAAGGCGGCTTACAGTAATGAGGGACAATATACAGTACAATACAATTAAGACCTATTCAAGACTGAGAACAGGGAATTGAGGGGCATCTTACAGCATTAAAAGGCAACATTAAAGCTAAAAGAATGCGAGCAGTTAAAGAGAATAGTATAAATTCCATGTAATCATGTACGGTAGACCATCTAAAAGTTATGAAGGATGGAAGCTAACATTGAAAACATAGTGTCAATGCAATCACACAAGGGGAGATATAAACACAAAGTTATAAGCGGTTATAAGCACCAAGTCTGTGTAGCCATGTATGGTAGATTCATATAAAAGACACAATAGGTAGTCCATCATTCTGCAGAGCTGGGGATGTGCATTCCTCTGAGATTTGCTCCCTGGAGACAGAGATGCCTTGCTGATCCACGAACCCTACTCCATTCCAGAAGAGGTGCTAGCAGAAGCAGCAACCAGAGACGTACCTGTAGTAGGCCCTCCAGAGGCAGAATGAATCTTGCAGATGCAAGGACCTGCTTTGGCCCAACATTGCTGGCCATCTTTAAAAGACATTAACTGGTTGTAGTCAGTGTGGAAGAACTAGGCCTCAGCCCTGGACTAAAGATATTGATCCCAGTGACTGCAACCTGGGCCTGGCTGGGGAAAGAAAGCTACAAGGGGCTATTGGAGATAACTAACCCTCCCCTGTGAGCAGTAAAGATAGGAGGAGTCAGGAACCCAAATAACCATGGTGTTTTATTCCCTCCCCCCAAGTCTATTTAAGTCAGTAATAAAAGTCTGGCATGTATAGAGCTCATGGTCAAGTAATAAAAGTCTGGCATGTATAGAGCTCAGCCCCAACAGGGACAGGAGTCATGGTGGTCACAAATGTGTAGGAAAAAATAGGTGTCTTGTATGTATATTTTGTGTGAGAGCAAGTAGATATAGTGGATATAAAAAGTTTACACACCCCTGTTAAAACATTAAGGGTCTGTGATGTAAATATATGAGACAAAGATAAATCATTTCAGAACTTTTTCCACTTTTAATGAGACCTATGAACTGTACAACTCAGTTGAACCACAAACTGAAATATTTTAGGTGGAAGAAGGAAAAACCAAAAAACCAAAAAAACTAAAATAATATGGCATATGTATGCTTACGAAACCAATAACGAACAAACCCATCAAAGAAAAAAGAAACAAAACGAAATGGAAATTTCTGTTTCATTCATTTTGTTTTTCGTTTGGGGGGACACTTACCTTCCTGTGGAGTAGACTCCCAATGGGTCCTCCTAGAAATAAAAGTAAATAAATAAATAAAAATGGCACCCCCCCAGCCTCCCAGGGAAGCAAGCGCCTCTCAGCTGGGGGGGGGGGCAAGTCCCAGCATTGGGGCTGTTAAAAAAATAAAATAAAATAAAAAATTTTAAAAGTGCCAACCCAGCTGGGGAACCTCATGGTCGGCACTGTAAAACATTTTTAAAATTAAAAAAAATTAAAAAGTGCCGACCTGGCCCTGGGGGCCATGTGGCCAGCACTGTAAATATTTTTTAAAAATAATAAAATTTTAAAAATGGCATGCACCGGCTGTGGGGAAGCAAGCTTGAGAGGTGCTGGCACCAAGGCAGCATCTCTCAGCTGTGAAGGGAAAAAAACAAACAAAAAAACCAAAAAAAACAAGCAGCAGCATTGGGGCTGTTAAAAAAAAGAATTAAAAAATGAACAAAAGTGCCAACCCGGCTGGGGAGCTGCATGGTCAGCATGTAAAATGTTAAAAAAAAATAAAGAAATTTTTTAAAAAGTGCCAACCCGCTGCTGGGCCTCCGGACATGGTGGCGGGATGGTTTACCGCAGCTTGTCCCAACCGCAGCAGCGGGACAGTCTACCACCGCCCAGGCGAGTTCAGCTCGGTTCGGGTTCATACAATTTTTTTTTAGATTCATATGAACCTGAACCCGAACCAAACCAAGAGTGGGCCCGAAACAGAACCAACCGAACCATCGGTTTTCTATTTCGTGCCCACCTCTAGTGCACACCCTTAAACTAATACTTTGTTGAAGCACCTTTTGATTTTGGGTATGAGTGTATGAGTATGGTATATCTCGACTTGGCCATATTTGCCCACTTTGCAAAAATGCACCAATCTGTCAGATTGCATGGGTGTCTCTTGTGCATTGCCCTCTTCAGATGACCCCACATATATTCAGTCAGATTCAGGTCTTGGGTCTGGCTGGGCTATTTCAGAACAATAATTCTTATTCTACTAAAGCCATTCCTTTGTTGGAAGCTTGAAGATTTTGTGCCAATATTGACTAGTATTTGGAACTGTTCCTAATTCCTTCTACCTTGACTAAGGCCCTTGTCCCAGATGAAGGAAAACAGCCCCAAATCATGATGCTGCTACCACCATGCTTCACTGGGGGCATGGTGTTCTTTTGGTGATGTGCAGTGCAGTTTTTGTGCCAAACATATCTTTTGGAATTATGGCTAAAAAGTTTCATCAGACCATAACACTTTTCCCCACATGCTTTTGGGAAACTTCAGATGTGTTTTTACAAAATTTAGCTGGGCTTGGATGTTTTTCTTTGTAAGGAAAGGATTCCGTGTTGCCACTGCACCCCATAGCCAAGACCTATGAAGAACACGGGAGATTGTTGTCACATGTACCACTAGACATGGGCACAAAATGACGAATTTTCCATTACCGTTATCCGTTCTTTGTTCCGTTAGGTAACGGAACGAAGAATGACCATTTGGACAGGACAGGCTCGAACCGAACAGAACCAAGAAAATTTTCTTCATTCTGTTCATTTCCATTAATGGCCTGGCCGCGTGATGAATGAGAAATTGAATGAGTCCTCCTACCTGGTGCTGCTCGCCTTCCTGGTCCAGTCTTCCGGCTTCTAGCTTCCTGATCCAGTCGGGGGCAGAGTCGAGAAGGGCCTGCCATCCAGTCTCCATGCGCAGAGGCCGGATCGGAGCCCCCTCTCACCGCCCTCCACCCCACAGCCTGACAGCCCGGTGGGCTGTAGGCTCTGGGGCAGAGTCGGGAAGGAAGCGGCTGCTGCGATCCAGTCTCAGGCAATGAATGTGGACTCACTGTCTGCACAGTGACAGTAGTAAATTCTTTTTGTTTCTTTAGCGCTATTAAACAGTGATCATTATGATTTAATTGGTTAATTATATGTAAACTGATCAACATTTGGATAAACTACTCTGCGGGGGGGTCAATTTGAAATTGGTTTGATTGCATTTTAATTGTGAGGGACATTACAAGCTAAGCACAGATATTTTACTCCAGTTCTTTAATTTTACGAACATGATGTTTTTAAACAACTACAACAGACTGCTGCATGCCCTTTACAACATTGCATGATTTATGTATTGTATGGCAAATTCTCACACTTTAGTAATCGATTCAGACTTGAAAGCCATGTGGTGTAGTGGATAGAGTGATGGACTAAAGTTCAGATGACCACAGTTCAAATCTCTGTTGGGGGTAATGGAAAATCTACTCCTTAAATATGACACTTACCTTTAAAATCCTATTAGGGTTTTCATAAGTGAGATGTGACTTGACAGCACATTAATGCCCCTTTTGATTTGAGCTATTAAAGCACAAACAGCAAAAATCTCTCTGTTTGAGAGAGAAAGAAAAAAAAACATCATCAGAATATGGACTTAAGTCATTAGAGTTGACAGCCAGTGTTATTGGGCTCCCCTCCCCTCTTTCTAATTGTGAAATATAATTTCTATCAAATTTCAGGCTTCATATTGAAGACCATCATTCACAGAGACAAGGTGAAGCAACACAGCACCCCACAAAGCAATTGTGTTGCAACCACGTTGTACTTGAGTTCTTGATTTCAAAGGAAACAAAAGCACAGTATAGTCTCATATATGCACCTGATTTTAGGAAAACTAACTTGAATAAACTCAGAATGAAACAAGTACACCTCATATTTCTGAAGAAGCTGACTTGTCCATGAAAGCTCACATTAAAATATAAGTTAGCCGTTAAGATGTCTTTTTAATTATTTTATTATTTTTTGTCTAGGTTTTCCCTGAAATGCAGAATGAATTAGCCACTTTTTAGGTTCCCTTCCAGTGGCCACCGTGCCCCCCCCCCACCAAATCAGCATTCTACGGGTCAATTTGTTTTACGAAAATTTTGTCTTATGAAACATGGTCTCCCATAGGAATGTATTGAAAATGGACTAATCCATTCTGGAGGCTATGGGTTACTTCTTTTTATGAAATTTGTCTTACAAAACAGTTCCCCGTAGGAATGCATTTGGAATGGATTATTCCGTTCCTGAGGCTAAAATAAAAACAAAAATAACTGAGGTTTTTAAATTAGAAGCAGAGTCCAAATGCTGGGTTTAATGCTGAAACAAAGGGGTTTGGTTTCATATAAGTCACCTGCTTAATGGTAGCTTAAGGCAAATTACTCTCATCTGTCACTTCCCCATCTCTCTTTCAAACTGTCTGCAGATTTACATTTCAAGTTCTGAAGAGTGTTGTGTCACCCTCAGTGCTCATCCAAATTACAGTCACTTAGAGGTTGCCTCCAGAAATTAATCAAGTTCTTCTTCCATTTAGGTTCGGATGAGTTTGCTTACATTCTTCCTTTCCTTGATGGATTGGTGCACATGTTTGAAATCTGGCAAGGACTTATATGGCAGTGGAGGAGGAACTGATGTGTGTACATACCTCCCCCCTGTGACTCACACCCATATAGCTGCTGCTGAAGCAAAGTGGGCTATTTTGACACAACAGAAATGACGATTGTTATTTTATCCTTACTGGTTTGTTGCTGATTCAAGTATAAGGAGGGTGACAGACCGAGGCTAGCATGCTTTTTGTAACAGAGGTTTATCTGGCTGTGCCCAAAGAAAAGAATGCAGCTGCATAAAATTAGACATGGCCACATGCCAAGGCTCCACTCAGAGCCTGTTAGACCCCAAAGAATCCTACTCCCCTCATTACCACCCCCAAGGAAGGATAAATACTAACAAGCCAGGAAGCTACAACCCCAGCATTAAATAAAGCTGACTCCTTCAGCTGGTATGGTTTCAATATTTGTCTGCTGGTGTTATCCATCTTGCACAGCTTCTTTGTATCAGGGGCAGGAACCCAAAATCCACTGAGCTGGCTCTGTAATTAGTTCTGCTATAAGACACTTGGATGTTGTTTTGTTACTGGTACATCTGTGCTGCTGAATGCTTTCCAGCCTGTTCTGGAAAATATTGCGCTGCCCTCTAAAGGATCTGGTTTGTTGTTTTAAGGGTGCTCTTGGATGCAGCATTATCAGTGGCCTTGATGTTCTGAAGAACCTTTTAGCGTCTTTTAGAGATAAGCCAACAGAAGTCCCAGGTGAACAGAGGCAACCTGGCTACTGTTATCCTGCTTCAGTTACTAGCAGGACTGTTATGTTTGGCATTAGTCGAAAGGATGTGGACTTTAGAAAATTACTTCGCAACTGTACTGCAAATTGTTTCTGGGGGTACAACAATGCTTTCTTCAGCTGTACTGCTTTCAGGTCTGTTTCTGGGTTCAATTAATGCCCTAAATAAACAGTGTGGGACCATAGGATGCTAACAAGTTAGCAAATAATGTGGGCAATCCTACAAATTTGAGGTGGTCTGATTCACTCACCTCCGCCCCTCACCTTGACTATATGATGTAAAACTGAATGTGAATCAGCCTTTCTAGTTTTTGCCTCCACTGGTGGGTTTTTTTTCTAAAAAGTAGATTCATTTGCCTCGTTTCAGACAATGAGATCACTTGGAACAACACAGAAAAGTGTGTGCTGGTGGTTTGTGCATTAGCAAAGAACCAGCCAGGCAGACTAGATCTTTGCAAATGAAGCTCGCTCCTTCCTTCCTTCCTTCCTTCCTTCCTTCCTTCCTTCCTTCCTTCTTCCCTTCCTCCCTCCCTCCCTTCCTTCCAATATTTTTATCCCGCCTTTCTCCTTAAATAGGACCCAAGCAAGCTTCCATGATTAAACCACAATATTTGAAGCTAAAGACATTAAGTATAAAAATACTAAAAAAAGATTAAACAAATGCCATTTGAAGAAATGGTAAGCAAAAGCAATAGTGAAGTCACCTTCAATGCAGTAAGGCGCTGTCAGAACCTGTTAATGATGCCCGAGTTCCCCAAGAGCCCTACAGACATTTATAGGCCTCCCAGGCAAAGAACAGAAGCCTATGATTACTCATTTGGGGCCCTTGCTTACAGGTTTTTTTTATGTAGTTCCCCTCCATCCATGCCTCTTGCAAAAGACAAAAGAGCTGTATTAACAGGGTGCAAACAAAGGGTTATGCTCTGGAAAGATACCTTGGATAGCCAGAGTCACTGATGTGGCTGTATTACAGCCCATGAATAAAAAGCTAGAAATTCTCAATACTGTAAAGAGAAGAAAATTGCAATATTTCAGACACATAATGAGCAATAAGAAATACCATCTGCTGCAGGTTATCCTTCAAGGAAAAGATAGATGGGAACTATGGCCTGGAATGGAGAAGAATATTCTGGCTTAAGAACTGAAGCCAATGGTCCACAGTGAGCCCAGCTGCTCTATTTAGAATAGCTTTAAATAGAAACTAATTCAGGCTGCTGATCGCCGATATTCTATGAGGACATGGCACTGAAAGAGGGAAAAACAAAGGGTTTCTAGTAGAGATGGACATGAAACAGAAATATGTTTTGTTTCATTTTGTTACTTTAGTAGTTTAGTTTTGTTCTATTTCTAATGAATTTTTAAAGTAGTTTTGTTATGAAACAAAATGAAACATTATGCTCCCCTGAGTCCTAGAGGCACCAAAATGGAAGGGAAGTTTTCTCAAGCTCTTCCCTGTAAGACCCCCGAATTTGGAAAGGCTTGGGGGTCAGGGGGCTGAGTTATTAATTTGTACACTTGCTCAAAAGGAGATGCCCCTAGGAAAAAAAATCATTTTAACTGAATTGGGAAGTCCCAATAGCCCCTCCCTGCGGACAAGCGATTAGCACTGCTGTGGCTTGGCTTCCGAATCCTGATTCAATCAATTTAAAAGATTTTCTGTAAGGGAACCCATTTTGGAGGTTAATAACCCACCCCAACCCCCAAACCTCTCCAAATTTGGGGGGCTCATCTAGATTAGCCTGAGGAAGCTCAAATTTGGAAAGGTTTGGGCTGAGTTATTAAGCTCCACGTGGGGTGCCCCTAGGGAAAACATTTCTAATTGATTGAATCGGGATTTGGAAGTCAAGCCACGGCGGCGCTAATCACTCGCCTACGGGGGGGGGGCTATTGCAGTGTCTGGAGTTGATTAGAAATAGTTTCGCTTCTCAAGGGGAACGTGGCGTTTTGTTTAATGACAAAACACATCCTACATAACAAAATCACAAAACAGCGTTTTGTTTTTGGTATGTTTCGTTTTTCAGTATGTTTCAGTTTCGTGCCCATCTCTAGTTTCTCCTCTTTTACTGTGTTGGACTTCCCAATTCAGTTAATGTGAACAGACCCAGAGAAACCTGAGTTTCCACATCCAGCTTCACAGCAAGTGAGTTCTCATTTCCCTCACTGTGTAATCATACCCTTAGGTAGATCACCTGGTCTCTTTTTGTATTAACCAACCTTGTCTTCAATATGCTCTTTCAAGGGTTTTTCCAAGTGGCACGATCACATGACCTGCAGCAAGTGGCCACTAGGGGGGAGGGTTACAGTACCCATCCACCTTATAGAATGCCTTCCCCTGAAAGCCTCACCAGGCACCTGCTTTCCATGGTTTTGGTATTAGCTGCAAACTTTGTAAGGCCTGGGTTGGGGGTGGGTAGTAATAGAGAGCTTCTGGTTTTAAAAATGTTGAGTTATTTGCATTTTGATCCTTATACATCTGACTTGTTTGATATTGTGTTTGTATGTATATTGTTTATTCTACCTTTATAGTATTTCTGTAAGCCCCCAAGAAATTGCTGGCTATGGGGAAACACACACACACACACACACACACACACACACACACACACACACACACACACACACACGTGTGTGTGTGTGTGTGCATGAGAGAGAGAGAGTTTTCTTTAGATTGATTGGTGAGCGAAATTTTTTAACATTCTATTTTAAATTTGTTGCTGCTACAGAGGATTGAAATAAATGTAAATGGGAAATAAGTATCTAAAACAAAAATGATTACAAATTCAAAGGGAGTGAGTGCAAAGAAATGTCACATGAAAATTTTGAAATTCTTTAACCTTTTTCTGTGGACAGTACAGAGGGTTGGATATACTTTTGCCACAACTGTGCAGGTGTTTATTCTCAGTTCTGCTTCTCTGTGTCCCCAACAGGTCAGCCCCAGAGCCGGGTTACTGTCCGAACTCCTCCAACTTCGACTCTTGTCCCTCTGCTACAGAATGGTGCTGGGCATGTGCCGGAAGGACTTGGTAGTTCCAATAGAGAGGCTGGGAATGGAGCTGTGTGTTCTGAGCTCAGGTCGCTGTCAAGCTCCCAAAAACCTCATCGGAAGCTACAGTCACATCATTCCATCAACAGCCAAATCAGTAAAAAAAGTAAAAGCAGCTCCAAATCCATGGCATCTCAGATTCCTACTGAAGCCCAGGAAGGTATCTCTCACCGTACCTCAGTATGTTTCAGTTAGTATTTAGTGTTTATTTGCTCTTCCAGCCCTTGGAGATGAGGTGAAGGCATGATATCATTTACTGTACCTGTGAGCAAGACACAGCTGCCGTTCCTGCCTCTAATTTGTAGTTTTAGTCCTGATTAATCCATGTTCTGATGATGAAATATGTATGCATGATCAAAGCAGGCATCAATTACTTGTACACGCACAATTGTTGGCTTTCATAGAGTCTTTTAATGATGTTATGTGCCTTGGGTCCGTTTAAGAAGAAAGGCCAAGTAAAAATATTTTAAGTAAACAAAATAAAATAAATTCCAGTCCATGCATTTCGTAGACAGCTAAGAATGTGGTTCTGGGTCAACTTCAGTCATAGCATCTCCGCATCACAAGGATGGAGAAGAGTCAGTTTCCATGTGAAGACATGCATGTGTCAGTTGGACCCAAGAGGAAGTGAAGCACGATTGCGAACGGTAGCAAGATAAACTTAACAGCAGTTATTCCCGTGATCCAAGCTCAGTTTTTGAAGCAGCTTGACTGCATGCATTTGCGATTGATCTGTACACTTTTCCCACCACTTTCAACATGTACTTATGCCACTGTTGCAGTTAGTCTTCATGAAGACTGGGTTTTGTTTGGGGGGAAGTTTCTATGTGTGAGCTCATTGTTTAATAAACTGGCTGAAACGTGGCAGTTCAGCCCAACCATTCCTAGTTTTGACTGAAAAGTAGATGTTCATGAGTTTTTGGATTTGCTGACAACAACGCTCCCCTCCTGCCTACTAACTAAGAGTGATATGTTTTCTGTACATGATGTTCTCTCATTTCCACTACTGTGGTACATGTGTGCGGTCCCTGCACTAGCTGTGAGGAGCCATATTACTGGTGGAACTGCATACAGATCATTTTCTGTTTAGCATAGTCCCAATGCACTATGTTTAGAGAGTTCTTTTTGAGCTCAGGTAAGAGTTTGAATTCCATTTTTGCTTCAAGATGCAGATATGCAATGGGTCTATATCGCTATGAATGCTCTGCTGGGTGTCAACAGAATTTTTGAGTGACATCTTTGTAGAAACCTGTTGTGTTCCAGC
The DNA here is from genome assembly GCA_023846285.1 of Phrynocephalus versicolor. Classification (NCBI taxonomy): domain Eukaryota; kingdom Metazoa; phylum Chordata; class Lepidosauria; order Squamata; family Agamidae; genus Phrynocephalus; species Phrynocephalus versicolor. Next base: position 59,175,567 of record JAHTLZ010000129.1, read on the forward strand.
TGTGCGCAGAGCTATCTTCCATTTCTCCTTGCCTTCCATTGCTTCTCTTGCCCTATTTCAGCCCTCACCAACCTGACTTTTGCCTGCTGTTTGTTATTCTCTTTTCTCTCTGCTTCCAGATTGCTGCGTCCACTGCATCCTCTCCTGCCTCTTTTGTGAGTTCCTGACCCTCTGCAACATCATGCTGGACTGTGCCACCTGTGGCTCCTGCAGCTCCGAGGATTCTTGCATCTGCTGCTGCTGCTGCGGCTCAGGGGAATGCGCTGATTGTGACCTGCCCTGTGACATGGACTGTGGCATTATTGATGCATGCTGTGAGTCCGCTGACTGCCTGGAGATCTGCATGGAGTGCTGCGGCTTGTGCTTTTCTTCCTGAAATCTTCAGCAAGGTCTCCTTCCCAGGTCAGGAGCTCTTGCTGTAAAATCCTGGGGAAGGACCTTGGTGGTGGGACTGCCATTGTTTTCCCCACAACCCATCCAGTGATCAGGATGCCAAAGCAGTTATGTTTGGAACAGGAGAGGAGCCCACCGAAGATGACAGTGTGGACTCAAATGGAACCGTTATCATGGGCTCAAAAAAGTGCTTGGGAACAGAGAGTCTTTTTCTCCAGACTGGCACCAAATATTTGTGCTATTTTTCAAGAAGAGGTAGGTGTGCTTCCTCCCTCCCTCCCTCCCTCCCTCCCTCCTTCTTTGTCTCTGTCTCTTTCCCTTCCCACCAGATTTATCATATGGAAGCTGAGGAGGGTCAGTGTTCCTGCTGCCTGAGCCAAGAGGAGGAAAACAATATCTCTACTGCCAGTTTTGCTGCTTGGCAGAGAAGTGGAGCATTCACACAACGAGCCAAAAATCATGGACAAGCTTTGTTGCTTTGGTATGATGTGCCAGCAGGCTGTGTCACCTACTGGCCACTGCCCCACAGTTGGAAGTGTGTGGGTTTTTGTTTGTTTGTTTGTTTGTTTAGGTCTGGTGCTTTCTGGCTCTTGCAGAAGGTGTTGGCATAGTGACGGTGCCAACCAGTTGGCAACTTTGCTGCCTCCTGGCTATCACCTGGGCTTCCCAGGTGGCTCAGAAAAATGATAGCTGGGTAAACATGTCAAGAGGTTGTTGTGCAGCTGCTCTGGGCCCATCTTGGAGCTATCACAATTGCTGGATTCTTCCTGTAATATGAGGAGAAGATGCCAGAGCGTTAGAGCAGCCTCTAGTGAGGCTCCAGTGAGATGTCCTCCAGATTTCCCAGCATTTGGGAGCTAATTTGCTCTGTGAACTCTTTAAAACATCCCTGAGAGTGTCTCATCCATGTCCCCTATTTTTTATTTATCCTTTTGTTCCAGATACTAGTACTAAGACTGAATAGTCTTGCACAGTGAGATCACACCATTCTCCACTACATATATTCTCACCCAAGAGTCTCTTGGTCATCTCTAAAGCCTGTTGGTGTTACTAGATTGTTTTTGACAGGTTAGGGTTGCAGTTTATCAGTGTAGAATAAGATAAAAGAAGGTGGCAATCCTTACCTATCTCCATGGCAAGTAAACGAGAACCAACTCTAAGACATAAATCCATTTCTTCTCCTGTTGGCAAGATCTTGGACACTGACAAGACATCCAGATTAGTAGCATTCATTGGGACCAAGGGATTGGATACCTGTTGGCATCCAAAATATGGGCAGGCCTGCCATACTTAATCCCCTAGTTCCTTTTTGTATGGGAATTGTTTGTATGGTGTCTGTTTTTATTTGTTACTCTAAATAAAAATATTTTTCATTTCTGATACAGAGAGATTTCTTCAGTGTTGTGTATTTTCCATGGGGGTGAAACAACAGCACACTAATAGGAGAACACCTCAGGTTCACCACATATTATATCTGACCTGTGAGTGTGGAACATATTGTCTGTGTCATTGCTTAACAATTGATGATGATGATGATGATGAAACAGTAGACTCTCTCTATGGTCAGTTCATACATTCATGTATAGTTTGTACTTTGGCATTACACCCAAGTGAAAGATAACTGGTTTGAGGTAGTCCTTGTAGATATAGAATTAATCTATGAACAACCTTTTGAGTTCAATTTTTTCAGATAGAAAGTCAATCAGCACACAAATGTGGAGAGTTTCTGGCCTTCTGACATTCTGTATTAGAACTTTCCCCACCCTTTACTATGTTAGAGCAACTGGAGCCACAATAGTTGTCCACAGATAATATGAAAAAGGGGAATTGTAGCAGCAGTACCATCCTTCAAATGCTATTTGTCATTACAATATACCAGATTTCTTGCTTTCAAACTGGACCCTTGTTCCAGTTTGAATTGGGGAATTGTAGCAGCAGTACCATCCTTTAAATGCTATTTGTCATTACAATATACCAGATTTCTTGCTGTCAAACTGGACCCTTGTTCTACTGTGTATCCTGCTTTTCTTTCTCTGAAGCAATGTTGTTGTTTTGTTTTGTTTGTTGTTTCTTACACATTCTGGGTTATCTCCCTTCACCTTGAACATAGGTCACGTAAGAATGAAAGTCAACAGTAACCAAGAGGGAGAACATAATATCCCAAGACCTGCAACAGCAGATTTTACAAAAGTAATCCATGTAGAGAGAATGTAATCAAGGCGGCTTCTCATTTTCACTAATGCAACTTTTAATTGTCTGAAAGCATGTCATAATCTGCAATACATAGTGAATTGTGTACATATCTGAGATGGATTTGTATGGAAGCTTGGATGTTGATCTTTCCTTATTTGTTAATACCTTAACATTACAAGAGGAACCCCCATTGGGGTGGTAGTGGAGGGGGGGGGAACGTGGCCCCTGGACTAAGCCAAATTCTGTGATTATAGCACATCACAAAAATAAGTATGGTATGCCACACATGTTATATCCCCTGGGCTTCACTAAGGTGCTGAAGCTGTGTCAGGGCTGCACTTTAAAACACACGGAAAGAGATTATGTACGTTTCTTTATATCAGGTTGTGCTATTTTGGTGGGTCTGGGGCCTATTTTTCTCCCTCTGTGGTTGTTCGGGAGCCAGAAATGAAAGGAGGAGTGGTGGGAAATTCACTTCCGGTTTAGCAAAATAGATAGATGATGATGATGATGATGATGATGATGATGATGATGATGATGATGATGATGATGATGATG
>JAHTLZ010000129.1:59178720-59213378 GCA_023846285.1 Phrynocephalus versicolor
TGATGATGATGATGATGATGATGATGATGATGATGATGATGATGATGGTGATGGTGATGATGATGGAGTTTTAAAATGTGACCTGTTTACTAAGTGAACGATGATTCTTGCCATCACTGTACCATCGGTCATATCCAGAGAACTGCTTGCATAGATGCTACAGTAACTACACCGTTCCAAAAAAAAAAAAAAAAAAGATATACAAGAACTACAGCAATAAGGGATTTTGCACAAGAGAGTTCAAGAGTCCACTGTTTGTAGATCTGACAAGAGCCAGGGCATAATAGATCTGTGCTAATGGGTTATTCCCTACACTAAAATAATTCATGTGATAACAATGCTCATTGTCCAACTCTGGAAATAAGAAGTTAAGTGTAAGTTTTGTACAAACTAATTACATCCTTTCCCCTTTCTGTTAACACTGTTGATAAAACTATCCCTGAGAATCTATGTTCCTGGCAAGGAGTTTAAAGCCTCCTCTCAGTTTTTAACAGCAGCCCTCACTTCTGGCACTAATTAGCCACTTGTTGACAGCTCATGGGCACTTGCTCCCTCCATGCCACCTATTTAACAAACCCTGCTGGTGATGGTGATGGATTCATCTTTTTGATCTAGGACACCACGTTTTTAAGACACTGTAGACTCTTTCCGGGCAAAATTGAACTGATCCGGGCTACCTTGGATGCTGCTATTGATCCAGAGCCTGTAAATAAAACCCCTCACCCTGCATGTCCTGTATTAATGGATGACTTTCAGCTCCTACAGCTGGATGATATGGTCAGGACCCTTGGAGAGGTGAGGACCACCACATGTGTGTTGGATCTTGCCCCTCATGGATTATAAAAGCTGCCAGAGAAGATATGGCAGACTGGCTAAGAAGAGTACTCAATGCCTCCTTACAACAGGGCAGGATTTTGGCATGCTTAAAAGAGGCAATAGTAAAACCATTGTTTAAAAAGCCCTCCTTAGACCCAATGCAACTGAACAATTACCAACCAATATCGAATATCTCATTCTTGGGGAAAGTCCTACAGCAGGTTGTGGCCTCGCAGCTCCAGAGGTTTCTGAATGAGATAAACTACCTGGATTAATTTCAGTCTGGCTTCAGACCTGGCTATGGGACTGAGACGGCACTGGTTGTATTGGTAGATGACTTATGCAGGGAAATGGATTAGGGATCTGTGTCCCTTTGGGTTTTACTACACCTCTCAGCTGCTGTTGACACTATAGACCATGGTGTCCTCGTGACTCGACTCTCTGAAATGGGAATTGGGGGCACTGCATTAAAGGGGCTCTGGTCCTTCCTGCAGGAAAGAATGCAGAAAGTAGTGTTAGGTGATTCATGTTCAACACCATGGCCACTGACCTGTGACGTTCCCCAGGGTTCTGTTCTGTCTCCTATGTTATTTAACCTCTATATGAACCCACTCAAAGATTGAATCTCACAGTATGAACTGACTTGGGTGTTAAGGTCATCAGGAGAGGCCCTTCTCTCCATCCCACCACCCTCACAAGTACGTCTCGTGGGAACCCATGAAAGGGCCTTCTCGACTGCTGTGCCCAGACTCTGGAACTCCCTCCCACTAGAGGCCAGGACTGCCTCATCTCTGTTGTCTTTCCAGAAACAGGCAAAGACCTTTCTCTTCAGGCATGTTTTCCCTGAATGATGGATTACCTATTATGTGTCTTTAATATGAATCTATAGGATCACATAGACTTTGTGTTCATAACTACTTATAAACTTATGTGGTTACATTGACACTATGATTTCAATGTTAGTTTCCATAACTCATAACTTTATATGGAATTTTACTCTCCTTTTAACTGCTTGCGATCTCATGTAGCTTTAATATAATGTTGTCTTTTAATGGTATAAGATGTTCCTCAATTCCCTGTTCTCAGTACTTGAACATGTCTTAATTTTACTGGACTGTGTATTATCCCTCATAACTGTAAGCTGCCTTGGGTCCTTTTCCAAGGAAAAAGGTGGGGTAAAAATACTCTAAAATAAATAATAAATACATTTCCTAGATCAGGAATTGTAACCAGCGTAGCACACTGTCCTTCTTTTGCTGCCTTACTGATGTAAAAGCCTTTTCCTACAAGTCATGTTTTGCTATTAAAAAGGGAAACAAGAGGAAGTGACAAGGAAATGGCCACAGATGTCTTGACAACAGTGTGAGTCAGCAGTTAGAGCACAATACCAGGTGGACAGTCTGCCTTGCAATAATCCTTTGCATTGTGAGAAGCTTTGTTTCCTCAAGCTCCTTTTAAAATCAGCTCAGCAGTCCTTTCCCAACACCCTATCCACCTGAGGGAATAAGGGAGCCTCCCATCCTGTACCTGACCAGGACGGGTTGGGGGAGAGAATGGATTTGCTGCCTGCCTTCCACCACCACTGACTCCATCCAAATAATAATAAACCTTCCTCCTCTGTACCAGTAGGTGTTTCTGACAGGAAACACACAATAGTAACAACTTTACAAAATATGAAATATGTTAGTTAATAGTAGACATGGGCACGAAATGAACAACTTTTCGTTTCCGTTTTCATTTTTTTGTTTCGTTATGTAACGAAACGACAAATGAATTTTGTCTCTAAAGTGAAATGAAACAAACAGAAACACCGGACATTTTGTCGTGCGTTTCGTTTCCGTTACTGCAATATGAGTGAATTGCTTAAAATACTAAAAAAATAACAAAAAATGAAATAAATGGTAATGAAATGGTAACAAAATGAATGAAAACGAAAATTATTTTTTGCAAAAATTCAAAAAAAGGAAACGAACCGAAACGGACCCTACAAACGACAAACGACAAACGAAATGCCATTTTTTTTATTCATGCCGATCTCTAGTTAATAGCACACATACTTAGAGGGGCGTGGTGGCTCCGTGGACTAAGGCACACATACTTACATGTTCTTAATTAGATTTGCAAATACCAAAATCGGTGTTACACAGAGGCAAAAGCACTGGGTACTGAACACAAGATGAAAAGAGAGAGGAAGGAATACAAAATGGCCCTGTGGGCTTTCACTGAAAATAAATACGGTAACAGCTCTCAACAAGATTCCAAGACTCATCCACAGAATATTCTGCCCCATCGGATTACAATCCCTAGATGCACTATTCTCAGAAGGAGATCTTGGAAGTGATCAAGAAGTAAATTCTGAGTCTTGGAAAGAGGAAGTGCTCATTTCACTTTTCTTTTATGCCGTGCAAGTGTTAATAGGCTTGCTAGATGTCTGGGACATCATCATCACGCTTGTAGCTGCAAAACTCCCAAGCAGCAAGAGAAATTGCAGACATAGCCAATGATCTCATTCTATTGTGCACTGCTGCCTTTACTTCTCTTCTTCCTCATTAGCAGCATATAAAGAAGGAGCATGGCCGAAGAAGCAAGAGAAGCAGAATTATGGGAGGAACAGAAAGATTGGAACCAGAGTGGAATGTTGCTCAGTCTGGAGAGGTAAGGGTGGGCTTCATGATTCTTCCTGGTGCTGCAGCTCACAGTGCCTCTACCTTAGCAAGGGTCTGCTCTCCACCCACCTTTCCTCCAGGAAGGGCCTGCCATTGGATTCTGCTGCCTTTTATGAAAATCAAGACCAATCTTGATCAGAGTGACTGGCTGTGCTAGGTGGGCGATATAGGGACTTGTTGTCCATTGTACTTTTGTAAATCTCCTTTTCTGTGATTGGGCTTACTTGTCTGCCACTGTTGAATGACTCTTATTTACTACTTTTACTATTTCAGTCATCACAATATTGGGAACTTCTGCATGTCTATCACATTTGTCACAAACCGATACATATACAGTACTTGTATAGCAACATTGGCCAATAGCGACTACATTACACACACCAACAGTTCATCCACAAAAGCATACTTGTTTATCTTTGAGGAGATTTAAGACTCCTTGTCGTATAAACATATAACAACTTTTTCAAGTTCTACTCTGTATCCTACTCTGTGACTACATCTTTTTGTGTTTTGGACATTTTAAAAGTACCAATAGGATATTAATATCCTAAAGCAGCCATCCACAATGGAGGTCTAGTATATCTCAAGGGGAGCAGAGACAGGAAACAATTCTTAACACATCACCTTACAAGGTTCATGACCCGACATTATACAGTATAATCTTGATTTGGACTACATTTCTTTCATATTGTGTTTATAGCCATGGCCCAAAAAAGGTTGAGAATGGTTGTGCCAAAGTAGCAGTAGGGCATGAATAGTAAAGAAAGATAACAAGGTGGTCCCCAGGGAAGCTTCCATTTGGAAAAGGTCACAGATGAAAGAGCCCTCATGATCACTGCCCACCTCATGAACCAGCCGAAAGGCACCAAAAGGAGGTGATAACTGTTGCAAATTACAGTAACTACAAATTACAGTATCTACGCCAAGGCTCAGGAGTAGAACATGTGTTTTGCATGGGAAATATTCTTTATTTCAGGTTCCATACCATGCTGGCATCTTCAGGCAAGGTTGGGAAAAATTCATGCCTGAAACCCTGGGGATTAGAGATGGGCACAAAATGGAAAAAAGAGCATTTAGTTTAGTTTCTTAAGTAGTTTCATTTTGTTTCATTACTAATGAATTTTTAAGTAATTAAAAATGAAATGAAGCAAAATACTATGCTCCCCTGGGTCCTAGAGGCACCAAAATGGCCAGGGAGCTTCCTCGAGCTCTTCCCCAAATTTGTAAAGGCTTGGGGTTCAGGGAGCTGAGTTATTAAACTTCAAAGGGGGTGACCTATGAAAAAAATCATTTCTAATTGAGCGAGAAGCTGCTAATCGTTTGCACAGGTTTGCACATAACGTACTCAAAAATACAGATCACTGACATGTTTTGGCACAAAAATGGCAGGGTTTGCTTCCTCAAGCGATTCTAGGTAAGCCCCCCAAATTTGGAGAGGTTTGGGGGTCAGGGAGCTGGGTTAATAAGCTTCGAAGGTGGTGCCCCTAGAAAAAAATATTTCTAATTGATTTTGGATTTGGAAGCCAAGCCGCGGTGCTAATCGCTCGTCCATGGTGGGAGCTACTGCAGTTTCTGGATTCATTTAGAAAGATTTTATTTCAAGGGGTACCACCTTTGTGGCTTATTAACTCAGCTCCCTGATCCCCCAAACCTTTCAATATTTCAGGGGCTTACAGGGAAGAGCTTGAGCTCCCTTGCCATTGATTCCTCTAAGATGATTCATTTCGTTCTAGAAGGGAAATTTGTGTTTCGTTAAAAAATGAAACGAAATGCATCCTACCATTTTGTTACATAACAAATTAATATCTTACCTAACGAAATGATGAAACAGCATTTCATTTTTCATTTCGTGCCCATCTCTACTGGGCATTCGCTGCCAGTCTGGATAAATAGTAGTGAGATAGATGGAACAATGAACCAATGATCTGATCTGGTATAATGCTGCTATATTCCTTGTATATGAGACAAGGAGCAGACATTCCCTGAAGTGCTAAAATATACAAATAAGCCATCATTAAAAGAGAGAATTCTTCAGTTTTGAGATTGCCTTGATTGTCACAAAAGATTTCACAGTTCCTTAGGTTTTCAGGTTATCTTGCTTTTTCTGGTTTGTTTGCAGTGATAATTGCTCAGTCACAAAGGTCTGCCTGCATCATGTGTCCAGAATACTAATAGATTTCAGCTTCTAATTTTGGGGTATGTACACTTGGCCTCTGATAACATATGGTCAAAGTCACATGTTAAAATAAAAAGCATATTCCTTCTTCATATACCAGCCAATGCAAATCTTTCAGTGCTATGCCACAGAGGTATTATATATGCAAACAAAGCCATTCTGTATCCCAAATGACAGAAGAAAGGCAAGCTAATTTGCCAAATACAGATTGAGAGGAGCTCATGTTCAAATAAGCGGCACTGCTGTTTCTAGATACAGGATCAGTTTTTTGTCTACTGAAGCCCCCAGTCTAAATCTTGATAGAAGTACATAGGGAAGCACCAACACAGGAATGGGTTTGGAAGCAGACCAGCAACTGGCGGAGTTCATTTAACACTAGTGAGATAAGTTTCCAATATTGCTATCTTAGCTGTGGGAAAACACTTTTGCTTTAATGGATTTTCTTTTTAGTCCATTTTCTATTAACCTGCTTTGCTTCTTTGTCACCTTATGTACTCTTGCCTTTTTTGTTTCCACCACCACTGGTCTCTCTAATCTCCCCTTCTATTGGCACTCCCTCCTTTTCTTTCTTCACTCCACAGTGTTTCTCTTTCCAAGTCACATACTGTTGCATGTGCCCTGAATTACTTCAGGTCTTCATCTCCCCATCTCTGGTACCCACCTCTTCTGCTTCTGCATCCCTATTACTCAGCTACTCTTTCATCCTCTTTCTCACCCTTTCAATTTCCTTGTTGTTCCTTTTTTCCTCTCCACAGTCAACAATGTGTCCCTCCACTTATTACTCCACTTATTGCTGCTGCCTGCCCTTCTTTCTCCACTCACGTGCCCACATCACAGTATTGTACCTCAAATATAATCCACTCTCCAAATGCCCTCTTATGCCTTTAGAGTAGGAGAAACTCTGCTTCAGGATGTATATGGGCTCTTGTTGAGGCCCACACCCACTGGGAGACTCTAAATTACTTCTTCCTTATAGTTTTCTGTTCGCCTTTGCGCTCTACAGAGGGGCAAACTCTGCTTGCCTCCCCCCCCCCGCTAAGGATTGGACCACAAGAAAAACCAAGCACACTATGGTGACTGTGGCAAGGAGGTGTCCCATTCTGGCATTAGGATTATTTGGCATTTAACCTTGCAATATGCAATAGCCTAATTTAGAGTTTGTGACTACTGACAGGAAGTTACCACTCTACAGTCTTGTCTGGAGGGTGGAGGTGGGAGAGCAGGGTGGACAAGCTAGTGTGCATTTATCCAGAAGACAATGTAGTACTGCTGCATCCTGCACCAACAGAAAGACCTGCCCAACATGGGAGGTACCCCTGCTGGGAATTGGAGCAATGTTCCAGCATGGTTTGAGCAGGCCCCACCGCCAAGTGGGACAGACACTAAAAACAAGAAGCTCTGGCATGGTTAGGAGCTGCAGCAGCTTTCCTATGCCATGGTCTGGTGCCTCCACATTACTCTGGACCTGCAGAAAGAAGCAGTGCTTGCCATTTGCAGGTTTTTTTTTGTCTCTTCACAGGTGGGACTGTCTTCTTTATGCTCAGAGGGATGGCTGGCTTGATAAATCAGAGAAGTTATGACATAGCATCTTGTAATCCAGAGCTGAGGGAATTGCTAGTGTGCTGGTGTTGTGAAGCTCAACCCCCAGCATTCCTTATTATTGGCTATGCTGGCTAGGATGGAAGTTGTGGTCCAACGACACATTGAGGGCCAAACTTGCTTAAACCTGCTGCTTTATTTTGATTGAGTTCTGATTTTTTTTGTTTTTTTTCTTTAAACCCATGTCTGTGCTGTAGTTTCATTAGTTTACTGGATTGGTAAGAGAGAGGCTAGGTAGATTACCATTTAACTGGACAGTGTGGCAGAGGCATCCACAGTGTCTTTGGACAAATGTCTTCTTTTTTCATTCTGGAATAAATCATTTATTTTGTTGGCTCGTTTTCATTTACTAAGGGGTACCTAGTGTGTTGTGGAAGGAATGACAGACTAGAACTTTGGAGACAAGGGTTTGAATTTCCACTTGGAAATGAAAGCTCACTGGGGAAGGCCAAATTGGTAAAAACTACTTCTTAAATATCTCTGTTATCTTGAAAGCCTTATGAGGGTGGCTGTACAACAGTTCTAACATGGCAGCTTACTAAACTTAACTGAAATGTTGTCACACTATTAGAATTGAGTGTGTTTTTGCTTATGGAAAAATGATTGTTCTATGGCCTTCACTCTTTGGGTTACACAAGTGTGGGGTAATGGATAGTGTAATGGACAAGGACTCTGGAATTCACTTGACCATGGAAACTCACAGGGGGAGTGGAACTGGCAAAACCACTGCTTAAATGTCTCACCTAGAAAATCCTATTAGGTTCAGTATAAGTTGGTTCTGATTGGACACACAGAAGTTCAGAACAACACACATCACTTGGTAATGTCAACTCTATACAACACAGCCAGTTTAAAAGAGAGAGAGAGAGAGAGAGATTTTTTGACCAAAGCCCTGGAGATGGTTAAGGACTAGTTATCTTTCAGAACAGTTTCTATGGAATGAGAGCTATAGAGAGAGAGTTCCTGTTCCATATCTCATATAAAGTTACCATTTCAGTCAGTAGGTACAATTTGTCATAATTCGGTGCTGGAGAAGTATGAAAAACTCCTGAAACTCTCCTTGTTTGTATAGGAATCCTGCTCTGCAATTGTTGCATCCAGGCAAATGTCTTCCACCTACCTTGCTCTGAGGAAAGGGTGAAAGATCTCATGGAAAAGGAGGCTTTCAAAGGAGGGAAAAAAGTAAAGCAAGTAGTGCCCGGAAGTGTTGTATCAGTGGAATTGCCTCAAAATTTTGATGCCTGGATCACAGCCTCAGTTATTGTACCTGAGTAACAACCCTGCATCCTTACATCTTTTATACTTTACCTCTGAGTCTCATATCTGGTAGAGCTGTACCAGATGGCTTTAACAGTAATGTTGTAACCCTGGAAACCTGCAGGCATCAGGCAAGGGAAGAGTTAACCATGCTTTGGGGGATTAATTAATGACAGATGTCTTCGGTTTCAATTAATTAATCTCCTGCCACACTTGATTTTTACAATTCCCTTGGAAGCCTCTCCAAAATGAGAAGCTATCCAGATGCCAAGGCGAGCTCAATGTCGGTAGGCCAGCGGCATCACATGGTTCCGGAGCTGCCTGAGTGGGCAACGGCGGAATGTAAATGGCTTAGTAGTTGTTTCTCCCTTTTGTTCAGTGCCAGCTGGCCAGACAAGCACACCTCCCCTTGATGTTGGCAGCAATGACGTATTGCCTGTCATGCTTCTCACAAATTTCCCAAAACGTTTTGGGTCATTGGCCAGGAATTACTGCAACTTGGTACTGTGTGCTCAGCGAGACTTTGAAAACCAGTCCAGATTAGGGAAACAGTTGAGTTAAAGATAAGTTAGAGCAACTTGAAAGCATATATTTGGAGTTTTAGAAGGAATTTTGAAAATCAGATGAGCTGGTTTACCTTAAAATGCTTTTCTGCTAAGTGGCAATGTTTTGTGTGAATGACTGGGAAGACCTGTGCAAGGACTTTTGCATTTGTAAGAGCAACACAAAGAGAAATGTACTGGACTGCATACTGTCCCTCATTATTGTAAGGTGCCTTGGGTCATTTTCTAAGGAGAAAGGCAGGGTAAAAATACTCAATAAATAAATACTCAATAGATGCCACAGCTGAAAGAATTTTCCCATGAGTGGAATTTTGAAAGGCATGGGAGCTCCCTTGATGTCTAGATAAATTCCTGCTTTTAGGTTTTCATGACCATGGGTGCAAGCCTACAGAGGCAGATTCAGTTTTTTGTAGTTTTAGTATTTGATGGTTTATTTAGCAAATTTATGATGACCAGGTGAGAAAGAAGGCACTTGTACCTTTCAGTTTTTTCAGTTGTTTAGGGGCAGAAAGTCCAAGCAAGAATTACAGGTTCAAAGGAACCTTGGGCTCTGTTTCATTTGATCACTGTAAAAAGGTGGAAGTTCATTGAATAGTCATTATGGAACATCAGTAACCTATGTGATGTAGTGGACAGGATGATGGATCAGGACTCAGGAAACCTGGAATTGAATCCCCACTTGACCATGGAAACTCACTGGAAAGGAAGGGTGAAACTGGTAAAACCACCTCTTGAATATCTTACGCAGTTTTCCAAGCCCTCTGATGATTGCATTGGAGAGTAAGGCAGATCTCTAGTGCCACGTCCAAGCATAGAGTGACTGTCTGGTGACATTTGGCTTGTGCCTGAATGTGAGGAAGATGTAGTATCTGAGGACCAACCCAAATGAATGTGGTACAATCCAAATAAATGGTATTGGCATACCTAGAACTGAAGAGTTCAAATATCTCCATTTCATGATCACAGCTGATGGGAGACTGAAACATGAAGTCACATCAAGGATCAACAGTGCCTGGCAAAAATGGCATACAGTATCAAGCGTCATGTAAAGACAAAACTTTAGATGCATCTGAAAAGGTGGGTTACAGTGCACTATGCTGAATGATGTCAGAATACCTGATCTTTCTTACTAATTAAACTCAGCATTGTCTTGTCACACTGAAGTCATTCAGTGATACTGGACAGGCAAAAGACATACAGTGGTTCCTCAACTTACAAATTTAATCCATTCCAAATGCATGCTCTTAAGTCGAACTACTTTTAAGTTGGGGCACCTATCTTAAAAAAAATGAAAAAATAAGTTAAAAAATCAAGAACATGGGGGGAAATGTAAGTCGAGCAGACCATATCTAAAATTTGTAAGGTGGCAGATAAAATGCCAACAGTTTTCCACTTTTAAGTCAAATTGCTCTTAAGTCGAGCTGCTCTTAAGTCGGGGTACCACTGTATTTCTTTGTAGAAAGGTCCTGCTTTAAGTAGCCGAGTTGTGGAGCACATGGTTTGCATGGAGAAGGTTCTTAAGCTCTCCAGGAATGTTTGAGAAAGACCCCTGTCTGGAACTCTGCAGGAACAAACTCTGTGAGTGCAGACATTCCAGACCAGTAGCATGATTCCATATATGCAGCCACTGATGTTTCTTTACAATGTTTAAAGGACCAACCTAGATGTGAAGCCATTTCCTGGGACTCCAGCTGGATTTATTAAGTAGCAGCTGAGACAGACATTGTGTGATGGCTTTTCAAATGAATTTCGTCCAGAGGGCCTCTTTGACAGATTATGCTTAGGAGAGTTTTAATTTTCATCAGGCTCACTTCTAGAGATTTATTATGCACCATATTAATAATGAAAGTTTATTGTCTAATTGCTAATTGACTGCAACGGAACTACATTCCCTGTGCTCTGTCTTTACTGCACAGCACAGGAGAAGGCATTAAGGAACAGACCTCATTCAGCTTTCTGCCTTAGCATGGAAATTGCTTTTGGAAATGTGCTTCTCTTTGTTAAGAGCTTTGGCTGTAGTCCTGGCCTATGGAAGGTGGCCAGCCCGATGAAAATGAAGGATATTGACCTTCAGCACAATATACTTTAAAGCACACACACACACACACACACAATCTTCTGACTAATGCAAAGGCATTTGTGTTCTTGTTGATTTGGGGCTTCCACATCCTATATCTTAGAATATCATTAAAATACACACAGTTTTGTATATAGAGTGGACCCTCATAAAACAAACTGTTTGTATAACATAAAATCTGTACAAAATAAAAAATTCCAGAGATAGGGGAAATTTGCTTAACAGAATCGCCGTACAACATAAAAATGGTCCCGATTAGGGATTACTCTGTTCCTATGGGAAATTTTTATAAAGGAAAATTTGCTTAACAGAATTTCGTTTGGAATGAATTAATTCCTTTATGCAAAGGTACCACTGTATTTTAAGTGCTCCTATGGGCAGTTCATTGCATTAGTTACTGCACCTGGACAATCAGAAAAAGTTTTTCTTCCTTGTTATCTTTAGTTGTATTAGATGTCTTATAGAACAAATAGTTTAAGCGCCATACACATTATAACATTGGTTAAAACCTTACAATGGAAATTAAACATTAAGATCTTTAAAAGACACGGACCAAATGTATAAGTATCAATAATGACAGGCAAATGAAGAAAGTTACCACCTCAGAAAATCAAGAAGTAAGCCTGCCAGCTCCACAAGGATTAAAATATACAAAACTTGTTTTACAAGCATACATGTTCTTCAATACCTTCAGTGGATAAGAAGTAAATGGGTTCATAATTACAGATCAAAACAGGTCTCTCTTGCGAGAATGAAAAGTCTTTGCATGAAGCACAAATAAAAAGACTGCAGTATAAGCACTAGGCTAGCCTCTCAAGGGACAACATTGCATAATCATGGGGCAAACACAAAGAAGGCACTCACCCTCATTGCCACTTTTGATATTTCAAGGTGAGGGGCCATTCTGAAGGAAGACCTCAAGAGATGAACATCAGAGCACATTAAGTACAATATTATTCAGAAGGCCAACTGAGTCAGGAAAACATACATATTCATCACAACCTAGCTGAATTACTGAGAAGCTAAAGCTTAAAATTCATTTAGCTCTGGAAAAGCTTGGTTCCAGTGACACCAAAGCCTCAGATGCATTGTGTTTCCTTGCCCGTATTTCTAGTTTGAGCATCAATTCCCTGATTATAAAATTGGTGTAAAAGAAACAATTGTACTCAGTTGTTGTGAAGATGAAATGAAACAAAGGCTGTGGAAAGACTAAGAAAAGATAGGAAATCATGAATAACTACAGCAAATATGTGGATTTACTAAGCCAAAATGTTTGTTGTATATTAGTGCTTGGCGCACATTTCCCCTCCCTATTACATCTCTTCCAGTTTCTTCTCAAACATAAATGTTTTTCATATTGTTTTCTGTGATCTTTCAAATGCTGTTTGTGCTTCCAAGATCAGATCTAGATCTAAACTGTGTTTTCAGTTTCCTCCCAAGCCTAGAGGATTACAGAAGGAGCTGGCATGATATTTGTCAGAAGATCTGAACTTTTCTTAGTGTTTAATTTCTTCGTCTTCTCGTAGTCTTAAAGATTCTCACCAAACATTAAGGGCATAAAATCATAGAGATGGAAGGGGCCCTGTGGATCAGAGTCCAGTTCTCTACCAATGTAGGAAATCCACACCTAAAGCATCTCTGACATATGACCATACAACCTCTACTTAAAAATCTTCAATGAAGAACCACTTTAGTGTGGTTTGGCAAATAGAGCCCACAGAGGTATGTGGGCACCCCAATGTTGTCCCCATATTCAAAAGGAGAAACATAGGGCCCAAATAATTAATGCCCAGTCAGCTTGACATCAATTCCTGGAAATATTGTAGAGCAGATTATTAAGCAGATAGTCTGTAATTATTTAACAAGCAATGCTGTCATTAAGAGAAGTCAAAACAGGTTTCTTAAAAACAAGTCATGCCAGATTAATTTGATCTCTTTCTTTGACCGGGTTACAGGATGAAGGGAACAGCGTGGGTGTTATATATCTTGACTTTAGTAAGACCTTTGATAAGATTCCCCATGATTCGCTTGCAAAGAAGATAGTAGAATGTGCTACTGTTAGGTGGATTTGTAATTGGCTGATTGATTGTACCCAAAGCTTGATCATAAGGCTTCTCTTCAGCATGGAGAGAGGTGACTAGTGGAGTGCCTCAGGGTTCTGTTCTGGGTCTGGTGCTGTTCAATATCTTTATTAATGACTTGGATGAAGGAATAGAGAGTAGTCTGCTTAAATTTGCAGATGATACCAAATTGGGAGGGGTGGCTCATTCCCTAGAGGCACTCCAGATGTTTTAGACCACAACTCCCACATTTCTTTGTCATTGGCATTACAAGCTTGGAATTCTGGCAGTTGTGATCCAAAACATCTGGAGTTCTGAAGGTTCACCACCACTGCCCTAGAGATTAGGATAAAAATCCAAAATGACCTTGACAGATTAGAGTGCTCGGCCAAAGCAAACGGAATGAGTTTCAACAGAGAGAAATGTAGAGTCCTGCACTTAGGCAAAACAAAACAAAACAAAACAAAACAAAACAAAACAAATTGCACAGGTATAGGATGGGAGACACCTGGCTGGAGAATAGTACAGTGGACCCTCATATAACAAATGATTTGTATATCATAAAATCTGTACAACATAAAAAAATTCCAGATATAGGGGAAATTTGCTTAACAGAATCGTCTATGGGGCGAATCCGTACAACATAAAATGGTTGCAATTAGGGATTACTCAGTTTTCAATGCACTCCTATGGGAAATTTTTATAAAGGAAAATTTGCTTAACATAATTTCATTTGGAACAAAATAATTCCTTTTTACAAGGTACCACTGTACATGTAAAATGGATCTGGGAATCTGCGTGGGCCACAAATTGAACATGAGTCAGCAGTGTGACAGGGCGGCCAAGAAAGCCAATGCAATTCTTGGTTGCATCAACACAAACATAGTGTCAGATCAAGGGAAATGATAGTACCACTCTATACTGCTCTGGTCAGACCCCACCTGGAGTACTGTGTCCAGTTCTCTGCACCTCAATTTTAAAAGGATGTTGACAATCTTGAACGGGTACAGAGGAGGGCAACCAGGATGGTTAAAGGTCTGGAAGAAATATCTTAAGAGGAGTGGCTTAGGGAGCTGGGAATGTTTAGCCTTACAAAAAGAAGGTTGAGAGGGTATGTGATAGCCATGTTTAAATATTTGAAAGGATGTCATATTGAAGAGGGGACAGGTGTGTTTTCCATGGCTTCAGAGATGGCCCTTGAGGTCTCTTCCAACTCTGTGATTCTATGATCTAAAACATCTGGTGATTGCTAGATTGCTTGCCCCTGGATAGTGTGAATCAAAGTACTTTCTACTCCATAATTATGTGGGGGAGGGGTGGATATTCCTACCATCTGGTGAACACTAGTGGAATAAAAGCTGCCCCAAGACTGTTTGATGTCTGTGTCAGAGCAGGAATATTGTGACCTCCATTGTTCCTGTCATAGCTGGTGTGTATTATCACAGGATTCTTGTTACTCTGCAGTTGTAGAACATTTCATAAATGCCTTTCTCCTGGGAGTTAAAACCCAACAATAAGACTAATGTAGGCAAATAATTAACATTTTGTTGTCCTTTCAAGATAGTGAAAAGCTTTGCTACCTTGAGGGAGCTGCCTTATTGAACAATGTTAAGGGCAGCTCTCTCACTAGGATTTGGTCTAAACTGCTTTTACATTAGGTTGGCCACATAGGAATAGAGGGATATGCTGCTTTTCTGTATGATTTTCATGGATGATCTGGAGTCACCCAAACTCCACCTCTCCTGAGTTGTTTGGGTTTACTAGGAATGCCAAGCCAAGGCTGTGGTTATCCGTGGGTTCACCATTGACTGTGGCTGTCAATGGCTGATGTCAATGAAAGGATATTGAAGCTAATTCATCTGTATTCTAGTTCAGGCTGCCACTTTCTGTGCATTTATGGCAATAATTGCTTTCCACCTCATATGCTATTTCCAGCCATATTTTTAGAAAATCAATAAAACATGACTCCTGCTCCCCCCACCACTACCACACGACTTCATTGCAAAAGACCTCTTCATGCTGCTTCCTCTTTGGCAGCCTACCAAACTGGCACATGCTGCAGAGTACTGTGAAATGGCTGCCAACACCAGTCACCTGACTCAGTCCTCAACTCACAGGGCCCCTAGTGGTCATCTCCTCTTTGCAGAAATGGTTTGCTCCCCTTTAACAAGCTGAAAATTTTAAGGGCAGGGGAACACATGGCACTGAAATGAGCTCAGCCAAAAAAAAAAAAAAAATAACAGGTCCGTGGGAGACAAGGACTTTTGTTTAATCATTTGGTTGTGTGTTATGCTGCCTCTCCTAAACGGAGCCAGTGAAGAGATGGGGGCAAGCAGAGAAGGCTGCAGTCTATTAAACTTCCTTTGAGAGGCTGCCAGACTGACAACAGCTGGAAGAAATTAATGTTTCAGATCCGTCAGCCGACTTGCTGCTTTTCCCTCCAGAAAACAAATGGCTTGACGGCTGTAGCCTCAGCAGCTTCACCGTGTCCCGCTCACTTCACACAATTACTGGCTTGATTTTGGCTGTGTATGATCCCCCCCCCTTCGCTTTCCTCTCAGCATGCAAAGAGAAATAAATACCTGGCAGAGGAAAGAACGTGCTCAAAAAGTTGTATACCATGAAGAAAAAGCAATAATAGTTAAAGACCCTTCAAGACATTCTTCCGCCCGAGGAGAATAAAGCACTCTCTCTTCTCTGGAAGGTGAGTCATGGCAACTGGACTTCTTTTTCTTGAGAGATTGAAACGTTTCACTGCTAATCCAAACAGCTCCGTCAGTCTGAAGAAAGCTAGTTGTGATTCCTCCATTTTTAAAATTTTCATTTTGACCTCTTGTCACCCTGGTCTAACTCACCTGGATGACTGAGAATCTTCATAGACAGTCTCTCTCTTCTATTCTGCTTTTAGAAGATGCCTGGACTGGAAGCTCAACAGAACCTCAACACTGGCAATAGTTATGGATAGCCACTGTGTCTCGGAGAAGCAGGATGGATTAAGGGGTACAGGGCAGGCTGTGTGTGAACAGAGATCTTTAATTCATCAGGTCACCCTTAAATCAGGAGCAAGATGACTTAATAATAAACTATATGGATGAATACGTAAGGATTCAAAGTTAGGCTTTTAAAAACGAAGCAGTTGAAGCCCTCAGCTTGCCTCACTTGTGTATAGATTGAATTGTTGAGGCTTCCCATGATGTGCATGATGGAGTGGGCTGGAGCCCATCAAAAGGCATGCCAAGTAAAACGAGATGGTTTTTTGAGGTGCCACAAGACAGTTTGTCTGGACAAACGCCACAGACGTTGGCATTCTTTCACATTCTCTTTGTAAAAATCTTATTTCCATTTCTCTTAACAGGAAATGTGTGAATGTTGGCAAGTACTGGTTTTGAAAAATGAAACCGAGTTCTCAACCTCTCAAGTGTCTGGCCACCGCTGACCTTGCAGAAGATGGTGGTGATGCGTGACTCAGAGCAGAACCTCTGACACCACTGGCTGAGCAGGTTTGTGAGAGAGTAGCGAGTTATTTAGGCACCCTGATTTCAAGTCATATTAGACTTTCCAGGGTGACCTCAGTGAAATGAATAGGAAAAGCTCTCTCAGTTTGTATTTTTAGTTTTTTTGCTGGGAACAATATCAGGTGCCACATCTTCAACTTAATATGGAGTTAACGATTTCAAGCTATCAGGCATTCAACTCATCTCCAATCTAAAGACAATTACTCTAGGAAACAAGATGACCAAAGGAGAGGGAGGGAGGGAGGGAGAGAGAGAGAGAGAGAGAGAGAGAGAGAGAATGAACAGATGCCAAATAGGGGAGAGATTGACCAGTTATTTCTTCTTGCCTTCTCCAGATAGCTCTTACAACAAAACTACCTACATTCTTACTAGACAGGGATGTGGGTTCAAATTATACTGCTGATATTGGGGGGGGGGGGACCAGTCTCTGCTCATGTAAATCAATTACTCTAGGCCTCGTCCCTATCTTTTTTTGTTTATTTAAATAGGAACAGTAATCTAAGTCACAAAGGTTGTGCAGATAAATGTGGTAAGTGTTGTTTTGAAAAGCATAGATAAAAAGTTGGAAAAGATTCTTTAAAAAAACACTTTACAGTAGATATATTAAATGAAATGCTGGATTTTCTTCCAGTCTCTACACCCCAGGACCTTTGCTTTGTCTAAAAGCTGTTTGCCTAGTTGCCTAGGAGTGGGAGAGCCATATCTGATCTGTGTAGCTATCATGTAATGTCTTGTGGGAACAGAAGCACTCTGGATCCTGCAATAGTGGAAACAAAGTTTATTTGGCTGACTGAGTCCTTCTGCATGCCAAATTGCAATCTGTCTGGGAACTCTGGCTTTTCCAACACAGCCTTGAGCAAGCACAGGCCATATTTCAGACAGAATTTGCAATTTGGTTCGAGTTAATAATGGTGTGCTAGGTAGGGGAAAGAAAAAGAGTTAAACACCACAACGAACCAAAACAAAGCTTTATTTACTTGTACCATTTTCCCCCCAAAGGCATATGGAAGACCTTGTTCCAGAAACACCTCAGTAACTAAAATGTATTTCACTCAAAGTATTATGATTCTTAAATATACTTTTAAGCTATCATTCTTACTAGTTGCAAATTTCCAATATGATGTGATGCAAAGCAGTAATGCCAGGCATAGCATTAATGGCCGGGTAGCCAATTGTCAGCATCCAAAAGACAGAATCAATTTTCTGAAGAGCTTGCTTTTTCCATATTTCTGAACTTATTTGAATATCTGGTCAGCTGATGAACCTTGGAAACCCACATGCTTGGATGTTTTGTCTATCATGACTTTCAAACACTGTAACAAATAGGCCACAAAACCACATCTGTACTGTTCGTTTGTTACGAGTGGCAAGAATAGCAATTATGCCAATTATGCCATTATATTTATTCCACATTAAATATTCTACCTTGTATCATTCCAAGACATCACAGTGGTTGTGGAGGGGAGTCATCCACCCCCCACCCCAAAGGGATGGAGAAAACAGTGGAAATAATTCTGCACATTGGCCATTTTTTGCAAGGGGGATAATAATAAGAAAACATTCTACTGTTTTTCAGAATAACATTTTTGGACAAATTTTGGCTGAGCACATGTTGTCATCCTTCAAGGTTCAGCACCTTTCACTCAACTATCCCAATGCTACACTTTTGAGCTGGTCATTGTAGATAGATATTTGTCTCTAATGCAGCTGCATCTACTGCAGCTCTTTTCTTGTTACCTCTGTAAGGTGAAGGAGGAAATGCTGTGTTGTGTCCAGATGAAAGAAAAAGATTAAAAGATGCCATAATTTGTCCAACAATTTCTCCCAAGTTTTACCTTCTCATAGAGATGGGCATGAAATGAATAAAAACTTGTTTCGTTATCTGTTATTCATTTCATTGCCTAACAAAACAAATGACGAACCACCTTCTCAAAGAAAAATGAAACAAAACAGAAATTTTCATTTTGTTCCAGTTCGTTTTTCATTCCTGGTGTCGTCTCCTACCTGATAGGATGTCCTCTGGCCTCCACTGCCACCACCAGCCCCTGGGGAGGGGGCTTCAGCCTCAAAACAAAGCCAAAAAGCCAAACCCGACCTGGCCCATGGGCCACCAACATGATCTGTGGGCTGCAGACCTAACACATGCACCGCTGACCTGACCCACAGGCCACCAACCCGAGGAGCACAGTCAGTGGAGTTCAAATCAACCAACCAACCAACCAACCAATCAAAAGAAACCCACGCTGACCCGGCTGGCATGCGAGAAAAAAATTAAAAATTAAAATTAAAAATAAAAACATGTTGGCCCCAAGCCAGTGCCTCTCAGCTGTAAAAAAAAGCAAAAAAAAAATTGCCCTGGCATTGGAAACTAATTAATTACAATTTAGCCCCGACAATGCTAAGTAAAAAAAATTAAAAAGAGAGAAAAAGATAAAGTAAAAAAATGAAACAAATAAAACGAATTACAAAATGAGTTTTTTAAAAAAATGTTTCATAGTTAACTAAACAAAATGGGGTTGGGGAAATGAATTATGAAATGAAACACCATTTTGGTATTTCATGCCCATCTCAACTTTCACACCCCCCCCCCCCCAACGTTCCCAGGGACCTTTGGAACTTAGTCTCTTGCTGCTTATGATTTCATGTTAACATTGTGACGTGCCCAAGGCATTTGTTTTTATTTGTTTTCTTTCTGTTACTTGTCTCATGAAATTGGGAAGAACTTCCTGCTGGTAGAGATTATTTGACAGTGGAATTGACCGCCATAGTAGATCATAGAATCATAGAATTATAGAGTTGGTAAACTCTCCTCCATTGGAGGCCACCTGTTAGGGATTTAGCTGTGGATTTATTGCTTCAGTATAGGCTTGGTCTTGAGGATGCTTTGGTTCTCTTCAGTTTCATCCCTCTGCAGCTTCCCTGGCTGCCCAAACATTCTGATCTTAAGCAGGCAACTTATGACATATTTCCCTTGGCTTTAATAGAAATGAAGTAAATGACACAACACACACAAATTGGGAGAGGGGTTGCTGGTTGCCACACAGCTGGTCATATAATGAAAGGCAAGACTTGCAGACATGCTGATCCTCATCCATCTCATAAGTAAGATTGGCACAAGAATCATGAATCTCCCTGTGAAGGAGTACATCTCATCGTAGAGGATGGGGACCACAAATGATGCCCCAATGTCATTTATCATGCTGAAAAAGACTAGGAATCAGCAGCCACCCAGTCCTACAAACATATATCAGGAACATTTTGCATCATCACTCCATCATATAGTTCTCCTCATTGTGACAACAATTAGGGAATCAGTGTTAAACCATCAAGTTTAAGGAATGAAGAGAGGTTATGTTTACCACTTCCCACATGTGCATGGTCTGCTCAACAATCAAGCTTTGTATACTTTGAACCTTTCTACACAGATGTCTTTTGTCAGTTTTCATGTATGATTGAATTGTCTCTTTTGATGCAAAGGGTGTTATTGAGTAAGAATTAGATCAATCTCTAGTGGACCTTTTTACTTAATGTCAAGAATGATGCTGGTTCTGGTCTCAGGAACCCCTGTGGTAAGTCCTGTCAGTATTAAGTAGGATAGGATGAGCTCTAAGGGAGGAATGACTTAGGGTGCATCACATCTGGTTTATGGTATCTCTCTTACACCAACTTTATTTTGAAGCAACTGCCGAACCTTGTCTACTTTCTATTCCTCATTGACTTTTCCTAACTATTTTTCTCCCTGCCTTCTATTGTCCTCTTGCTGAAAAACATTTTTGGTGGGCTTTCCCCTATCTTCCTTGCTTTCCTGCCCTTCTAGGTGCCTCCAATCTTTTGGCTTCCAAGTAATACCCAGGAGAAGGTATCCACTCCATGCCCACCATATACTGTATCCAGGCTAAGCACCTATGGAGGGTCAATAGGACATGGTGGTGGGCCCTTCTTGAGTGTCCAATATCACCTGCTCACACTCCCTTCTGAGAGTTCTCCAAAAATGTTTATTCTGAAATTATTTTCAAAGTCACACTCCCTTCTGAGAGTTCTCCAAAAATGTTTATTCTGAAATTATTTTCAAAGTGAACATTTGTTTTTACTATATTGACTGAATATGGTCAAAATTATCCCAGGACAAATTTCCAGCATAGATCTAGTTGCTATATGTGGCAATCTATGCACAGAAATTGTCCATATTCCTTTGTAGAAGTAATGTTCATGTTGGCATTTAATTATATATGAAAAACATTGAAAGAGTATTGTGTATATAATGAGAACTTCAGTTCCATTAATACAATTGTTATGACTTTTTTCTCTTTTCTAGAATAAGATAGCGTATGACTGGTTCTGAACAAAAAAGGACACCATGGAGGGAATTGTTACTACCTTCATTTCCCACAGAATCTTGACAGACTGCAGACTTGTTTGAATAGTGACGACGCTCTAGTTTTTAGTTGTAAAGACCAACCAAGAAATAAATGATATCCCCAAAATACAAATAGGGGACAGGCATTTGTGGGTGGGTTATTCTACTTCAGTTTAGTTTACATCAGTTCTCACAGAACTCTGTCCAGGTCTGACATCTGGAGCTGCTTTCCTTTGGCACATCAAACCACCATAAGTTTCCTGCTAAAAAGCTGCCACTGCTGCCACTGTGATGTGATTGGCAGATGTTTCCTATCTTTTCAGTTGTGTATTCTTCCTCTCTTGAGCCACAGCTATTTGTATGAGCACATGCATGTCAATCCTTCCATATTGTCTGTTGATTAGAGTTCACTAAGGAAAAGCTAAGGAATCTCAACCTGTATTTATAAACAAAGTGTATTTTTTAAAAGTAGCAATATTGACTTCGTTACATTACCTCCCTCTTCAGAGTCATAAGAGAGTCAACTTTCATTGCTGGCATGACCAGCTGGACACAGCTGCATGAATACAAGTGCACAGACAGCCTCTGTATTGATGTTGATGTGCCAGTTTTGGATTCCAAACCAGCCCAATCAAGGTCGTAGCTAGTGGCACTCCTGCACATACCGCAAGGAATGGTGCACCACAACAAAAGTCCTGCACACTCTCTTCAACTGAACCAATTTGACACAGGCTTGTGAATTACCATTCAACTAGATGTCCGTGAGAAGTGAGATGCAATGTAGCCATTCTTAGTGAGCACAGAGGACTCTTCTCCCTCTTCATTCCATGGTATCACCTGTTTCACTTTTATATTTGTCTTTTGTGATGGCTACAATGGCTCCTTGAATTGTTTTGCTTCAACTGGAAATACTGAGATATCATGAATGAGCCGCCCACACTTTGTGTCACAAAAGAGGCAACTGGACCTTCAACAGGACTGCAACACGGGGTAATTTCTTTCCTTTTATTTGATCCAATTAGCTATACTCAGTGGACTTTTCCAAATTTTATCCCCACCCTCAAATGAAATGCATGGGCCTTCTACACCAACCCCCCCTCCCGTCGCTGACAAATCAGGGACTTCGGGTCTCGGCAAGTCGTATTGAGGAGAGGTGAGAATGTGTGTACGTGGAGCCGTGACATGTCTTTGGAAGGACTGGGACAATAAAAATTCCTCCCTCCCTCCCTCCTTTTACTTCAAAGGCAGCCCAAGAACATCCAAGCTCCAAGCCTGAACTAAACTGCCTGGCTTTTTCCATCTTGCCATGGACTTTACACCTAAGAAATAATTCCTGGCAAATCCACCTTTTGCCATGTTATTACCTGTTAGTACTGCTCTGAGGAAGGGGGCTTGCCCCCAAAATATTAACAATGTTTTGTTATTTTTATAGTAGCCTAAAGGTATCACCTGTTCCACTTTTATATTTGTCTTTTGTGATGGCTACAATGGCTCCTTGAATTGTTTTGCTTCATTTCGTGCATAATACAAAAACTGACACTATATATCCCTTAAGCCCTATGCAATGTAGCTGCCATGGGATGCCTAAAACTTAAGTTTTGGGATTGTAAGAACTGCTGTAGGAAACAGAACGACCCTCTCTGAGCAGAATAGGAGAACAGCCTGAGAAGGCTCTAGAGAAATTTCAGGTCAAATAATACATTGCAGATAGGATGGCTCTAGATGCTCACAGCACGTTAGTGTCTGAACAATCATACTTACAAATAAGGTCATGTTTACCAAACACAAAAGCAAGCAAGCTGATTTGCAAACCACAGGAGATCTGAAAAGACTTATGCTGTGACTTCATCACTCAAGGAATTCCCTTTCCTCATGACATGCTATCTGTAGTGCATAGTTTAGTACTTAAAGTCTGAAAAGAGACCAGGGAGGTAGAGAAGATTACAGGAGCAAAGGGATCTTCTTTTACAGGGGTAAAAATGAACTATGTGGAGTAGATTGTGGACAAAAAAGAGAAACAGCCATTTAACCTTCAGTGCTCACACATTACTAGTTTCATTGCTAGGGTGTGTGACAAAGCCTTATACTTTCTATCATCATTAGAGTGCTGGTCCATTCATTCTCTCCACAACATGGGGTTATTCATTGGGAAAGTGTGAGGCACTGAATGCTTTAAATGTATCCATGCTGCCTCCAGATAATATTTGAGAAAGCATTTCCTCATTGGCCTGTCCCAGAAGGATGCTGTTGCAAATATTTCTCACCTATATTCTGAGATCCAATCCCATCATGAAAAGACTAGCAATACCTAAACTATCAATTCTGCATTGCCTTCCATGCATGACTCCGGAGCACCTGCATGCTTGCCTGAGAAGGAGAAGAGGGGGTGGAGAGGGAGGGAGAGGACAGCCGTGGTGGGCAAGCTGGCAGAAGTGTCTGTTTGTGGCAGCAGTGGGCAGCAGAGCCCCACGGGCTTTGTGTGTGGCTTCCTCTTCCTCCTCCTCTCTCACCTCCCCCCACTCCATCCTCTCCAGCCTGTCCCACACCCCCATCTCACCACTGCCGTTGCTGCCAGGCAGCAGCAGGACTGAGCCCTCCATGTGGCTCTTGCCGGGTTGCCCTCTCCTTCGCCTCCTTGTCTCTCTTGCATCCCCCCACTCACTCCGCTCCAGCCCATCCCATGCCCCAACCTCACCATTGCTGTTGCTGCCAGGCAGCAGCAGCAGCACTGAGTGTTCCATGTGGCTCTCACTGTGCTGCCTCTCCTCCTCCTCCTCCTCCTTGTCTCTCTCACCTCCCCCACCCAGTGCGCTCCAGCCCATTCCACGCCTCCATTTTGCCTTTGCCATTGCTGCCAGGCAGCAGCAGGACTGAGCCCTCCATGCGGCTCTCACCAGGCTGCCCTCTCCTCCTCCTCCTCCTCCCCCTCCTCCTCCTCCAGAATGCGCCTCCATTGAGCATCTGTGATCCCAGGCTAGTGAAATTTCCCAGCGGTGGCAGCGGAGGAAGCCACACAGCCCTGGAGCACCCGCTCACCTGCCTGATTGAAACAGCGGTGGCAGTGACAGCAGTAGAGGAGGCCACTCAACCCTGGAGCGCCAACCCACAAGCACCACGAGTAGGAAGAGATAGCTCAGGCAGTGCAAAGTAGTGTAGGATACACTCAGGAGGCTTCAGGTCAAATCCTTACAGAGTCATTGAAACCCACTGCATGGGTGGCAATCCTTCAAAATCTGCATAGTCACACCAATGGTGGGAGGAGAATGCTTAGAAGTGCATATTTGGGCTCACTCTCAGACTACAAAGCTTTTGTAAAAAGTCACCCCACTCCCTTTGAGACCACACAAGATCAGCACAGGTGTGTAAAAACAGATAAGGTGTTAAAGACTTTCAAGAGCTAGTATACTTATGCAGACCTGCTTGAATGACTGAGTGAGCGAGCACTAATGAGTTTCACCGGATTTCTAAAATCCTCTGCTTTGCATCATATTTTCCCATTTATTGCAGAAATGCCATTGCAACAAGACTGGGAAGAAATCCTTCATTGACCAGAAATGTGTGGCTTGATTTCCTCTCAAATTAATAGTTAATTAACCTAGTTGCATGAACAGCTGTTCCATCAGGCTGTAAATTCCAACACCTCTGCTCAGCAAGTTTGGCCCTCCTTCAACTTAGCCAGCTGCCATTCCAGTAGATGCCCAAAACCTGTTCAATTCAGCTGGTCATTATAAGAATAATAACTGTCTAAATTGCCTAGTTTTGACCTTCTTTCATATTCTGTTTTCATGCGACTCTTCTTTTAAAGCTGCTCTTAAAAACCATCATTTCTACTTCAACAGCAATGTTAAAATGTCAATTAATCCACGTGTTTAGTTAAAAAGGATGCACACATCCTGCTTGCCAGTTTTGGGTTGCAAGCAATATTGCAGTAGGGAGAAAGCAAATATCTTTACCTACTTAAAATAATCTAAATTTGGCATTGCACCCTCGCAATTGCTTTATGATTGCTCACATTAAGATTGGCTGAAACATAGTATTTGGCACGCAACACCCATTTATCTGTTCTATCCTGCCACTGTGGCAGGTTGGTCCTCTCGTGTGAGTCTCTGTCACTTTTATATCTTCACAGAGAGTGTCCAAAAGTCCAGGGAATGGACCAGGCCTGGTCTCCTTCTTGCATATGGCCAGCTGTGCCGGACCAGTCTTCTGCCGATGGCATCTTCCAGATGTGGATTATCGACCTTGGGGGGGGTGTTTCCTCTGGGTCCAGGGGTCCTCCATGGATGGCCTCTGCAGTAGACACTGGCTTCACTGGTGTGGAAGGCAGGGAGGTCATTTTAAGGAATGCAATTTAAGGAAAAGCAGTCCAGAGCATAAGGTTACATAGATGTACATAAAATTAACCTATTCTATGCATGTATTTTGGGGCTGGGGGTTGACAGGGCCAGCGCATCCACTAAGGCGAACTAGGCAGTCGCCTAGGGCGCCAAAATGGAGAGGGGGCGCTGGCCAGCCTGCTGCCCCCCTGCCGCCCCCCGCCACTGGCCACCGCCGTCCATCCCCCCACCGCCCCCTGCCGGCCGCCCCCGCTGCCAACCCCCACCCCCCGGCATCCCCATCATCCGCCGCCCCCTGCCGCCCCGCTCCCAGCTGCCACCCCGCCCCCGCCCCACCCATCACTCACCACCCGTCGCTCACTGCCCCACTCCACCCCCGCCCCTCACCTAGGGCACAAAAAAAACCTAGCACCGACCCTGGGGGTTGAGTAGTACTTTTCAAAATGAAAGGTCTTGCATTTTCATCATCTGCTACGCAAAGCAAGTGTTGCATTCTCTTTTGGTTTGGAGCATGGAGCAAAACATGTTTTTGTTTTCTGTCTCTGGCCCCTACCACAGTATGTTTACACAGACACTAGGCTCAGTATTTGGACTATATTTTGGGCTTCTCTGTTTTTATACCCTAAGTTTCTCGTCATTGGTTCTCTAGTTAGCAAGGCCCTCCTTCACTCATTCATTTTTCTTTTTCTTTTTTGTTTGGTCTAGCCATGGCCAAGCCCAACAAGAGAAAAGAGCAGTGGGGTTTCTTATTCTGAACAATGCCACATTCCAGGCCCACCACGAACCCTTTTCTGGAGGCATTGCAGGGGGAGTGAAGCAACTCGGCCGGCTGTGGGATACTGACCCTGTAAATCTCGCAAAAGGCTCTTCAGTGAGGGCTGTCAGGAAGAGGTACCTCATAAAGCCAAATAGTGATTTCCTGCCGAAGCCGGCAGGAGTTGTTTTCTTTACAACACACTGCTGAAATCGGAGAGGATATGGTGTTTAAATATCTCAGTCCTGGAGGAGTTCCTGTATGCTTGAGACAGAGCCAGCAGCCAAAGTGCACAAGGAAGGGACAGATGCCAGCATTTGAAAGCCATTAACCAAGAATATTTTGGGAAGATAATTAAGGAACATACCTTTAACCCACTTCGAAATACACTGAATGGGCTTGTGTCCCAGTGAATTATGGAGTGAAAATATGGTAACTCAACTCCTCTCCCCACTCTTTACAATAATAATAATAAAAAAAGATCTGCTGCATTCCTTATGCATATGCGCTTGTGTATGCAGACATGCGTGCACGCAGGCTGCAGTGAACAATTTATAACTCATAAGACATTTTGGGGCAAGCAGTTATGAAGAAGTCATATTGAGGGACGTGGCACACACCATGGCAGTCAGTGATGTCCTTAGAATTTGGTTTTAAGGCCAAAGTCCACTATCCTACAGTTTAGGGCCCTCCAAAAGGACTGGCCAGAGAGTTGTAAATGATGGGGGTGATCAATGACAAAGTTGCCTAGCATCAGCATCTGGACTGACATGAATGTGTTTGGGCCCATCACCCTGCCCCTGCTGATTGGAATCTCTTACACTTGTACATAAACTATAAATAAGTGCCAGATGGGCATGTGCAGAGTTACAGGTATTCGTGTCAACATGAATCACAGGTATTCATGCTATTATTTTCATTTTCAAAATATAGTTCTTTTTTCTAAGAAAAAACAAAATGGTGCATTTGTTGCTAAACATATGTGTCTGGGCTCAGTTTCCTTCCTGCAGTCATTGTGTTTCTGTGAGTCATGTGAGTTCAAAATGTGTAGTGACAGTATGATGGCAAGCATAGAGGATCACACATCTGCTGCTGTTGCTTCCTCTTCCTCTTCCTTCTTCTCCTCTTCCTTAACAAAGTTTTTTTAAAAAATAATAATTTAATATTTCAGGATCATTTTTGTTTCTAGAAAGAGTTCACGCTTGATTTGATTTAGGCCCCTCTTGTTTGTCTTTTTGGTAATGCAAGGTATCTACAAAGCTCTCCTTAAGCACCATGCCTCAATTTGATATTTTTCCTGTTGTCATTGTACATCTGTTTATATTATAAAATGTGTTTCTAATTTTGCTTTAGTATCTATTAACTGGCATACACAATTTTGTGTAAATCAGTATCCTTTTTGTCTTGGTGGTATGTAGGAGTACAATATCACTAGTCGCAAGGAATGTCACAGAAAGGTCCAGGAACAAAAAAGCAAAGAAGCTGCCAGACATGTGGGACTCAACCATGAAGGAAAAGGGTAATAATCAGGACAGATGACTGGCAGACCAAGGAGCGGTCACTGTCTTCCCTTCTCCACCCACCAGCAGTCTATGACAATAATGTCTGAAAGTAGCCTCATTAATGGATGTTGAAGTTCTCTGGAAATTCTCTGGAAATGTGAGGAGCTGGGGTTGGGGGTCATGCAGAAAAGCTCAGATATGGCTTGAAACCCTGCCAGTTGGCTGATGGCAGAGTGTTTGTTTGCAGTTGGATGGCCTACCAAAGGCTGTTTTTGCTCTCTAAATAATTGATTGTTCTCCTTATCTCTTCAGTTAACATTTGCCAGTGGGATTGCTCTGAGAACCTGGATTATTTGCCCACCACCTCCTGCCAAGGAAGGATTTTAAACACTAGCCCAGACACAGATCATATCCCAACACAAACATGCCATCTGATTATCTTCACACTCCATGCTGGCCCTGTCCCCAGTGAAAGGTGAGTTTTATTGCTGCAGAAAGATTTAATACAGCAGTTTTATAGCTGGCTTGTTCTTACCCATGCCTGGCTCTTGTGGTGCCTGATAGGATTCATATCCCTGATGCAACACAGCAGTTCTCACAAAAAGGGTAGTGTAGCATAGGCATGGCTTTTGTTGCTGCAACGTTTTCACACAATGTCTGGCACATCTTGAGCACCTCGGAAATACTACTTGTGGCACTTGCCATTCGTCATCGCAAATCATTCCTGCCACTGAAAAGCAAAATGGAGATAAATATGCCACATATCCAATGAATTTCAATCAACTTTGCTTTGGTTAAACAACCTGGCTACTCCTACAGCTAAAAGAAGGGAAATACTAGAACTAAGATTGCTAGATCAAACGTGGCTTTTGCAACATACCTTAATTGCTTAACCTTAGAGCAGAAACAGACACTGCAGATATCCTAAGATTAGAAGAGGGACTTCCTGGAGGGCTGAACGTGTGCAGATGCACAGCAGGAACTTTACTCATTTTCCACAGTTTGCCAATTATCTTGCTTTGTTTTGTGATTGAGCTTCAGAATTAAACTCCAGGATTCTGATGAAGGCTAATTTGTCAAGTATGAAAGATGGCCCCAGTCATGGGTCTCTAACACACTTTCAGCTTTGATCAAGGTTTATCTATCATGATGCTTTCTGTATTCAGGCTCCCCACCCTAAACATAAATATACAAATTACTTTATTTTATTATGAATTTTAGGCACTCCTTTGAATCAGTCCTACTAATAATGAACACAGGTGGTGTGCGAAAGAGGAGTCAAAACCAAGCCTATCTGAAACATGGGAAAATTTCCATGCTTGAGATAACCAAGCATAGGATTTCTTTCTTTAAAACTGAGGATTGCATTTCCTCCAAAACACAGGCCAACAGGGGCTAAGAATGCTGACTGGCTTCCGAATATGAGTGATGATTTGTCAAAAAAAGAGAGCAAAAGAAACCCACACCCACACCCCAAAAATTTCGCAGGGGAAATGGAATGGCAAGGATCATGACTGGCTTTAGGCCCAGATTAACCCACAGTGAACTCTTAACTATTTGGGAGTTAAAATCCATTACTGGGTATTATATCCAAATATGAATTATCCAACAATTATGTAATAGGTGAAATTAAGCAGTGGTGGATATATTTTATAATTTAGAAATCTCGCATAATCTGGGGTTTTAAAAATTAGTTTACTTTGCTTGTGCATAAATCCAGAACTAGCTGGTTGGCTGGAAATGCTCATGAGAGGAGAAACAGAAACACTCCTGTGAGGTGAGGAGGCATTGCCATATATTGCTGAAGGTCTCACTTGTTCTTTCAAATTTGTCAGTGTCCTTTGTGACTGTTGGCACCCAAAACTGAATACTATATTCCAAAAATATGTCTTACTTGCCCTGTATGGATTGATGTTGTAAACAGCCTCAAATATGGAAACGATACCCCTGTTGCCAAACCTCAGACATCAGTAGCCTTTTGAAATGCAGCATCATGTTATTAACATAGGTTGCAATTTCTAACCATGGTTAGCTTAAATCAACATCAGGCAAGCTCATGCTCTCCAGATCTATTGAATTGCAATTCCCATTAGTCTCAGCCGGCTGATCCACCTTCTCTGGGAGTTGTATCCCAACATATCTAATGGATACTTGCTTTGGGGGAGTCTGGCTTGAGTAAATAAACTAATTTTGAAGAGAGCCCCATTCTTTCATATCTAGCTTCAATATAAAAACTGCCATGTTTCTATTTTACTTCTCTTCTGTACCCACAAAGTAACCTGCATGTTTCACGCAAGGCTGGGAACAAATCCAAATAACTACTGGATGCTACATTTTGAAAATGGCAGGTTAGTTATTACCATTTTATTTGTCTCAGCCACCTTAGTACCCCCTGAAAGGTCACTATCTAGTGACATGCTAGTTGGTCCTGATAAAAATGTTGCCAGACAGTAAGGTTGATGCACTTCCTTCTCTAACTAGGACAGCTCCTTTGGTTCCCAGCTTCTCTGAGTAAAATGTAAAAGCTCAAGAGCAGAAGTTCCCACCCGGGGGTTGAACGACCATTTCACAGGGGTCACCATGAACAAGTGAAGAAAAAGGCACAAACGACTTGGGTCTTGGAGGGGAAGTCAATCAATGGCACCGGAGGCTGTGATTGGCTGAGGGTGCCTGTAGAGGGAAGTTCTCTATGGCATCTGCAGCAGTGGCCTGCCAAAGGTGGCGTGTGCCCTCATCCAGGCAAGGCAAGAGGTCACCACAACATGAGGAACTGTATTAAAGGGTTGTGGCATTAGAAGGTTGGGAACCACAGCTCTAGAGAAACTGGATTATTGCCTAAGCATAGCCTGAAGAAAGATTTATTCCCTTCAGACATTCATAGTAGTATCTTCAGAAGTGTGCTTACTTAATTTATTTATTTATTTATTTATTTATTTGTTATATTTATATCCCGCTTATCTACTGGGTACTCTAAGCGGCTTACAAAAAAGCTACAAAGCCAACAAATACAGTAAATAATCAGACAAACAAACTATAAACACCCTAGACACTGTTAAAACCAAGTGACACCTCGACTAAAGCGCAAATTACGATGGCGGAAAAAAGAAAAGGAAGAAAAAAAAAATTTAACTGTCGCCAAAGGCCTCGCGAAAAAGGTAGGGTTTCAGCGCCTTTCGGAAGGCCAGCAGGGACTCTGCAGAGCGCACTTCACTGGGGATGGAATTCCAGAGGCTGGGGGCCGCCACAGAGAAGGCCCGGGTCCGAGTGCTCGTCCTCCGGGCTTCCCGAGGGGTGGCGACCCGAAGCAAGTGCGCTCGCGCCTGCCGAACGGGACGGGCCGACTCTCTAAAACATTTTTACAGCAATTTTAACTTAAACGGAGGATCACTCAGAACTGGAGCCATTTAGAAGGCTGTGCTAGAGATTTAATGAAATGTACTCTGCCCTGTAAAAGGGTGATGTAGAGATTTAATGGAGAGATGACTTATTGGGATAGGAGGGATACTGAGGAGTGAGTGTATACTCAGCTGCTTCTGAGGTTTAGATGGGTTTTGTAATTAACTTGGTCTGCTTCTTGCTCATTCAAGGCAGTGGGCCAGATCCTGCCTTTAAGTGTTTTACTGTGACCACAGAGTCAAAAAGGGCTTGCATGAATGTAACTGAGGGCAGGAGCTGGCTTGCTGTGTGGTATTTATATTTGCAGACAGCTATTTTGTGAGGTTCGTTTAATAATGTTTTCATCTGACTTGAATGCCTGCTTTCTTGACTGTACGATGAAGTGGTACTGAAGTTGTGCGCACAAGAGAGTCACACCACTGCCCTCTCCTGGGGGGAATGAAAAGGCCGGAACAGAGACCCACTTGGAAAAGAAAAGGCCCAAAGAAGTTTCAGGAGGAAAGACTGATCTGGATGTGGATTGAATTAGCTTTACTTCTGCGGTCTATCCCATTTGTTTCTGTGCCATGGACTTTCTGGCACACTTGGCAAAAAGATCTTTGAGGTTTCAGTTCGTAGCTCTGTAAAACAACGAGTGCAGTAGTACTGCAACGTAGACTGAGACAGGAGACTTAATCTACTGAGGTAAAAAGGTGATGGAGCCTTCATTAAGAAGTGCCTCAAGAAAATATTGTCTAACTTGCTTTTGTTTTTTGTTTATTCAATATCTAATATCATATTATCCTGTGGGATGCTTTGCATGTCAAAAAAAAAAGGTTTCAAATCAAACTAAAATGCTTACACTGCTAAATAAATAATGTGCCATACATCTTGGCAGTTTCAAAATATTGGTATTCAGAATTACAGAAAAGTCATTTTGAAAGTGATCCCAGTTTTAAACTTGCTAGCTGTTTGTGAAAATACCACTGCTGTTTATACATTTTTACACAAGTGGGGAGTGGATAGGTGATGTGCCAACTATTTTTCTTGGGCGGGGGAAAGTAGAGATGGGCACGAATTAAAAAAATGGTGTTTCGGTTTTTCGTTTATCGTTGAGAGGTCCGTTTCATTTCATTTCCGTTTTTTGTGAATTTTTGGAAAAATTTCATTTTCATTTTTCGTTTTTCGTTTTTCATTTCTACCCGCTTTTTGCGCAATTTTTAAAGCATTTCTGTGCGGGGGCGTCCCCCAACACCCCAGACCAGAGGGAAAACACTAAAAAAAAAATTGATGCTGGCAGAGACACAGTATAGACTAGGTACACAGGGAGGCTGCAAAGGCAGCGGCAGGCGTTGCCCAGGGTGCAAGGCAGCCGCAGAGTGACTGCACTGCAGGGCAGGGGAGGGTACTCACACTGAGAGGTACGCAGCACGCACGCACACAGGGAGGCTGCAGGACTGAAGCTAGAGTCGCAGAGACAGCAATCCCACCCTAACTCCCACCAGGGACTGCAAGGAGGACAGGGGCTGCCAGAGCTTTTTATGCCCTCTGTGACTGCCAGACCTGCCCAATCTGCAACCTGGGCATGCTATTGGTTGAAGTTGTTCAAGAATTTACATGATCCCATCACATGGCTTGCCTCCATGTTGTGGCCGGATTGGCAACATCCATTTTGTCATCCTTAAAGGGAAAAGAAAAATATATCGCAATGGGAGAAGTCAAAAACAAACGTTTTAAGAACCCCAACCCCCTGGTAGGTAAAAATTTCAAATAATTATCGCATTATCGCTGCATTTTTATGGATGTCCAGGGCGTTTTAATACCCAATAAATCAATATTAGGCATCTTGGAGCCATTTTGGGTCGATGTCCCCTAACTCCCCTTAAAGGAAAAAAATACAGCAATCTGAGAAAAGACATAAATGCACGTTTTAAGGACCCCAACCCCCCTAGTAGGTATTATCAGACAGTATAAATAATTATCGCTGCGTTTTTATGGATGTCCAGGGCGTTTTTTAACATTTAAAACAGCTCATTTCATTGCATGCCACCATTAACGAAAACGAAACGAAACGAACACAATTTTCGTGGTTCTGTTTGTTTCGTTCCATTTTCATCACAATTTTCCTTTGTCGTTTCGTTATGTAATGAAATGAATAACGAATAATGGAAACGAAAAAATGATGATTTCGTGCCCATCTCTAGGGGAAAGTTTTACCTTTTAGATCAAGCTGCTGTTTGGCATCCTATGGATTACTTCACAGTCTCCCAAATAGAGATGGGCACGACTCGGGAAAATGACGTTTTCGAGTTGTCGTGTGTCGGAGGCAGCCCGTGTCGGCTCGTTTCCGTTTTTTGCGAAAATTCGCAAAAATTAGTCAGTTCGTTTTTTTGTTTTTTCGTTATCGTTATACTGGTTTTTTTTGGGGGGGTAGCGGGCTCCTGGAGGCACCTCTGTGGGGTGGGTGCCTCCGCCGGCCCGCTATAAAGGGAAAGTGGGCTCCTGGAAGCACCCGTGGGTGCCTCCTATCCTCACCCACTAGGAAGGGACAGCAGCAGCAGGCTCCAAGAGACCCCTCAACATGGGGGTCTCCCCTCCTCACCTGCTGCTGCTGCAAAATGGCATGCATAACCATATGGCTATGCATACCATTTGCAGGCAGAGACCTGCTCAAGTACCTGATCCCTTGGTACGAGCGTGTCGCACCTGCCATGTCCCACAAAGAAGGGAATCGTACTTGCGTGTGTAGTGCAATGCAAGTAGATCTGGCTATGGGCTAAGGTGGATTAGGGTTAGGGCTAGGGTTAGGCTAATGACGGGTAAGGTTACGGTGGGCTATTGGGTTGCACCTCTGGGTGCCTCTCTGACCCACTAAGAAGACAGTCTGTGACGTATGGGTAAGGAGTCAAGGATTAGGGTTAGGGGGTTAGGGGGCTAGGGCAGGTTTTAGGGGGCTTTTTGGCACATCCCAGAAGTCTCAGTGGCCAAGTGGCCATGCGATTGGTGGGATGGCTCCAAAAATTTGCATGGTCGTCCACTCCCACATGGCTGGCCAGGCCACTGGGCCAGCCCATCATTGCGCACTGCGCAGGTGTAAAAAAATAAAATAAAATAAAATAAATGGAGGACAGAGGAGGAGAGGAGAGACATTTTGTTGCAAGAAAAAACCCACTGCTACTGTGAAAAATCAGGCAGTTTATAAATTTCCGCGTGTTTCTGTTGTGCTTGTGTGTTTTTGGACCATGATTTCAAAAACAATATTGCGTTCGCCGCCCCATTTTGGATCCCCCGCCCGCACCGCATGGCATGGCAACTCGAGTCCGGCTGCCCAGGATGGGGGGGAGGCGGGACCACCCCTCCAGAAACAATCCCTCCGGTAGGTGCCCTGCACCCTTAGTCAAGCAGGCATTTTTCTGCCTGCTTTTTGGCCCGGGAATGGGTGGGGGGGGAGACCCGGGAGAGTTTAAAAAAGTTTTTTCCTGTGCCGCCCGTGCCGCTTGCTTGCGCTTTGGCGGCTGGCGGCGAGACTGGGCTTTTTGCGGCGGGCGAGCCTGCGGCGAGTCCCACCACACCAGACCAGAGCATCCCAGGATGGAGGGGGGGG
>JAHTLZ010000129.1:59229078-59239912 GCA_023846285.1 Phrynocephalus versicolor
AGTAAGCCTGTCAACTTCAGAAAAATTAAAACTTTATCTTTGTGCAAGTGTTTTCAGCTCCACAAAATTGTAAATTCATTTTTTGTTACATAATTGGCCCCTGGAAGAAAAGATAAAGTCCTTTTGCAAGCCGAATGTGCACACATGGTAGCTTGGGAGGACTTTTGACTAGTTTGGAGGAAAAACCTTTTAATCACCTTGTAATTGCAAAGCTGGTTCATCTAGTTCAGTCCAAAGCAGAAGCAATCTCAAAAGGTGCACTTAAAATAATTCATTAAGGCCATTTCACTCTTCTTGTATGCTTCTTCTTCAGAGGCAACTGAACCAGTTTCAACAAAACAGCTAACCCAATTTGTATAGTTTCTTTTGTAGGCTGCTTGCAGGCTGCCCTTAATAAACTGTTTGAAGTATGCCTTTTAAAGATCTTCTTTGTCTTTGTTCCAGGAAGAATACATGAGATGAAGAGGTAAAAAAGGAATATGAAATTTACCTCTACAGTTGCTGACTTATCTTTGGCACTTAGACCTGCTCAGACGATTGCCCTGATATAGTCAGTATATTTGCTATTCATTGAATTATCAGTCTCAAAGTTTCCTTTGAATGAATTCCTATTTGTCTTGATTTCACTGAAAATAAATGTCTTCTAACAGAGTACCTGCTTATCCACCACTGTTCAGTCTTCTTTCCAACTCGGCACATACATAGTCTGTTCAAATTGAATTACCCTAAATATTTTGCTCACATCTACATTCTCTGTTTGTTGCTGCATTTTATACATATCTAAACTGGTTGATAATATTGCTACTCTGGATTATATCTTCTTTAAGTTCTAGTATACTAATTTCAACACTGCCTGCATCTAGAGCCAGGAACCGATTGGGACCGAAGTACTGATGGAAGAGGGAGTGGTTTTCCCAAACTCCAGTACTATCCAGAGAAACTCTCCAAAGCAGGGAGGGAAGCAGATTTTGGGGTGGAGCAAAGGCTGCAGGAAGATGGGAAGCCCAAGTGACTTAGCTGCTTGCACAGCATGAGGTTTAGGTTCTTGAATTA
The DNA here is from genome assembly GCA_023846285.1 of Phrynocephalus versicolor. Classification (NCBI taxonomy): domain Eukaryota; kingdom Metazoa; phylum Chordata; class Lepidosauria; order Squamata; family Agamidae; genus Phrynocephalus; species Phrynocephalus versicolor. Next base: position 59,230,132 of record JAHTLZ010000129.1, read on the forward strand.
GATATTTATAGCAACAAAAATAATACTTTCATTCAGTGATGGCTGTTGTGAATGAGGCATAATGTTCTTGTTTTGTGTGTAACTGTATATTTCATGGCCTTTTGGCTCCATTGTCTGTTTACAAACTAATTCTCTCTGTGGTCATATGCAGATTTATCTCCCAGTTAGGAGAACTAGTTTCGAATCTTAACAAAGTATATTCTAGCCCCTGAAATCTGAGGTGAAAATAAATCACTTAAGATGCCACCGGAGCCTAAATCCTCTTAGTAGGCCAGAACAGAATGGAACCATTAAATCAATCAGACTTCATAAGTGTTGATTAATGTGGTCTCATTTATTTAGTGTCTTTGCCCTAAATGGGACTGGGTTGGATTTAGACCTCTTGTTTTTACTCCAGTAGGGACTAATATGGCTTCGTTGTTAATGTGTCATCAAGTCATTTCTAATACAGGGTGACCCTATGAATTAATGGTCTCTAAAATATCTAAAATGCTACAAGAGATAACAGGAATTTATTTTATTATATTATATTTAATCCATCTTTTCATTGCCCATGTAGCAAATTGCTACTTTGGGCAGTGTACAAGAAAATATAAATACAGTAACATGTATTATGAAATCACCTGTAAGAAAATAAAACCCAACATACCATAGCTGCAATAACAAGATAGGTAGCACAAAAGAACAGTTTACTTCATTTGGTATATTTCTTTTTCCTCCTCCCCTATCCAGTTAACTGGCAAGATATGGAAGGATGGAGCCAGGCATAATTTCTGTAATTTCACAGCTAGGGCATCACTGCTGAGAAAGCCCAATTTCTGGTTGATAATCTTTGAATTGCAACTCAGCAATTTAAAGAGGGCTGGAAGTTGCCCACCTTTGCTTTGGGGCTACTGATATTTTGCAAGGATGGAGCAAATAAGTAAATAATCTTGTCTAACAGAACAAATTTGCAAAAAGGGCAAAAGAACAAAGGTACTGAACAAATATCCTAGTTTACTATTGAATTATCTTGGGATGGGACAGGGGAAGTCAGATGGACTCTTATGTCAGTGGTAATAGTGGGGTTCTGTTATAAGGATTTGTCAAAAGTACTGAGACCTGTAGGGTCTTCATGAATAGGGGAATTGGCCTTACTCATAAAGCAATTTTTATGGTAATCTTTAGACATGGGCACGACCAGAAAAAATGATGTTTCGAGTTATCGTTTGTCGAAACGGGTCTGTTTCGGGTCGTTTCCGTTTGTGGGGAATTTTTTTAAAAATTTGTCATTTCGTTTGTCGTTTGTCGTTTCTACCGCGATTTAGCGCAATTTGACTTCCCAGAGCATAGGGGCATCCCGCAATCAGTGCTGGCGCTAGGTGTTTTTGCACCCTAGGCGGTGGGTGGGGTAGGGGGCAGGCGGCGGGGGGGAGGTGCAGGCAGGCGGCGGTGGCGGGGGGCCATTGGCGGGCTGTGACAGCGGCAGGGGGGAGGCGCGGGTGGGCGGGTGGGCGTGCAGCGGCTACGGGCGGGCCGCAGGCGGGTGGCGGCACGATATCACTTAGGATAGAGGTTCTGTTCTTGGCTTGCACCCCAAATTGTGTGTGTGCAAGCAAATTGAAGTTGGGAAAATAGAAAATAAATTGTAGTATATAATATATTTTTAAAATAAATCCACATCTCCCACTCCCAGTCGAACCTCCCCCTTTATCCAATATCAGAAAAAAAATCCTCACAAACTGCCAGAGAAGAAATAAAGAATAAACTGCTATTCCCTTCAGTAGACAAAGCTGCAGGGAATCAAAGAAATTATTTTCTAAATTCAATTCCCTCCCTGCCTGCCTAACTTAAATCCTAAAGCCTCTAGCCTCCCTCCTCAATCTCGATTGGATCACACGAGCACCAGCAGCCAGCCCTCCTCCCTCAACCACATCCATACACCCGACTGCGATTTCTGGAAGGTGCCTCGGCTTTTATGCCCTCCGAGACATCCAGAAGTGTCAGTCAAAAACCTGGCGATGCCATTGGTGGAATGGTTCAAAAATTTTGCATGGTCCCATCCCATGCCCAGCCCAAATGGGCAGGTCTAAAAAATTAAAAAATAAAATAAAATAAAATAAAATCAATACAACGTTTTATTGCTATTAAAAAACCCACTGCTGCTACTATTAAAATTCAGGCATTTAAAATAAATAAATTTCACATGTTTCTGTGGTGATTTGGTGTGTTTTTTGACCATGATTTCAAAAGAAAAATTGCGGCCACCATTTTGGATCCCCCACCACCACATGGCATGGCGAGATGACAAGGATGACCCCCCACCTAGCCTGGTGCAAGCAGCCCAGGACAGGAGAAGAGGGGGGAAGGCCGGGGACCCCCCAGAAACCACCCCTCTGGTAGGTGGCAAAGCCTCAGGCAGGCATATTTTCGCCTGCTTTTTTGGCCGGGAGTCGGGTTTTTTTAAAAAACTTTTAAAAACTTTTTCTGTGCTTCGCATTGCACGATCGCCGCGATGCCACAAACGAAAACGAAAAACCCGACCAAATTTTTCTTTTTTCGGTTCGAGTTCGAGTTCTGACTGCTTAATTATCGTTACCGTTTCCGTTACGTAACGGAAACGATAACCGAAAATGGAAACGACAATTTCGCTGAGTTGTGCCCATGTCTAGTAATCTTAGCATGATAGCAATCAAATGACCATGCATGTGTAGCCTAACCAATACAAAATCTTACATGTTCAATGATGAGCCCAAACGTCACAGAATATAATCATCAGTTCTTACTTGGATAACTACTTTAGCAGTTGTTATGCATATGCATAATCTCTGCATAATGTACCAAAATCTATACATTTCTGTATAGGGATGCTTAAGGTATATATCATCCACACAGTCACTGTGAGGTCATCTCTTTTCATGCCTCTAAAAAACATTTGCTCTTTTAATATGTTGGTTTAAGCCCACTAATATCTGAACCCAGCACTGAGAAAGCAAGGTGCATTACTCACTTGTTAAAATATTCTACACCTACCCCTTTGCTTTGAGCCACAAATTTTACCTGGTGACTTTGGTGTGAGGATGAAAATGGGGGAGGGAGGAGAATGCTGTAGGTAGACCAGTGATGGCGAACCTATGGCACGGGTGCCAAAGGTGGCACTCAGAGCCCTTTCTGTGGGCACCCAACACTGCCCTTCATAGCCACCTGTATACAGGTTTAATTACTATATTGGCACTTTGCAAAAAAAATATATTAGTGGGTTTTGAATTGAAGTTTGGGCACTCGGTCTCTAAAAGGTTCGCCATCACTGCTGTAGACTGCTTTGAGCTCATTGATCTAAAAATATCGTATTAATTAAATTAAGAGAATAAACACTAAAATGCACCGTTGCAGTATGTTCCAGTGCATTAGGTCGCAATAACTGCAATTCCATTAAAGGAATTAAGGCTGCAGAACTGTATTCACTTATCTGTGACTTGGCACTGTTGAACTCAATGAGACTTACTTCTGAGAAGTCATGTATAGAAAATAGTGCTAGTTTTTTAAACCACCCTATTTCTTAACAAGCAAGTCATTAATGTACAAGTAGATACGGTAAGTGGTATTAAACAAACACAGGCATTGCACTGAGCAAAAGTGATTCATGACTTAACTGCATTTGCTCATGTTTGTGTCTTTTGGGGGTATCCTCATAAAGATAACTATGCATCTAGGGGGTGGGTGACTAAATTTATGAAAGGATGCAGTCAGTCCCTCTTTAAGCTCAGCCATGCAGGCAGAATTAAAAATCTGGCACGTGCCCTGGTGAATCAGCTGAGGTCTCAAAGAAGGATACAGAAAGGGTTCTGCTGGATTCTGAAAGGGTTTATCAAATGGGACTCTCTCTCTCAAGGCTAGGCACACAAAACCAGTACAGGAATAGTTAACTGGCCAACTCTCCAGATGGCGTAGGCCCCTTGTGTTATTGAATCATAATCCTGTAACAATTAATTAGCAGCTGGCAAGTATTACTCATGGTCTCAGTACCCTCCTCACAGGATGCCAAGGCACTCTATAGATGTGAAGTGCCCTCTGAGCCCCTTCTCTGACGGCTCCGTCTTCCGAGTGGGACCCGATGCAGCCAGGCATGGATGAGGAGAACAGTGGCAGTCGTCACCGCTGCTGCTACTGCCGCCACTCTTTTCTGTAGAGGGATTTAGCAGTAGTGCTATTGTTCAAAGAACCTCTCTGATACAAGAGGCCCTTTAGTTAAAAGAGACAACAGGGGAAGTGAGGAGGGGGGGGAAGCCTGGTTTTCCTAATTAACAATTAGTGCAGAGTGTGCCGCTAATTATGTGGTTCCATGTAATTAAGAAGCTAATTAGTGCAGTGTCAATTAAGATTTAATTAGTACCCTTGTCAAAAATACTTGAAAGAGCAGTTTATATGCAAGTACTTCAATATTTCAATGGCCGTGATCTCCCTGACGCTGGGAAACAATCTGCTTGCCAACCTCCGATCCGAGTGTGTGAGGTGCTCTCCAGAGTTTATTGATATTGTCCTCTAAAACGCTGCTGCTTGTATCTCTGTAACAGGCACTTTTATTGATTCCGCAGGAAGCCAGCTTCTCTGATGTGCCCGCTCCATTTCCTCACAGTTCCACGGGCATCTGTGTTTTCCCAGGACAGATGGAATTAGTCAAAAGAGGGGTTTTCCTGCTGTAATTGCCCCGATATTATCTCAGTTTGTAGAACTTAGAAGTGGGGCGGGACACTTGGGGCGTGGATGCCCAAATTTTGCTCCCACTGAGAGCTTGGGCTGGCAACATGCCAAGACAACTGGAACAAAGCACACAGGGCATAAAAGGAGCCTGTGATTGCCAAGGCATAATGCTGGATAAGGATGGAAGTCCCTGTTCTTATGAGCTGTTGATGGCAATCATGAGGTGGCAACTTTCTGGTATCTTTAATGGAAAGAGATCTTGAAGACATGAGGAGGATTTTGTTGTTACATAAGAAAGGGAAAGGAAAAGTACTCTGGTTGATTGACATAGTGATAGAAGTGGTGCAAATTCACTTTATTTATTGAAGGAACGTATATATTAATCATTCTATGTACCAAGTCCCCAAATAAGACATCAAAACATTATTTAGATTTAAAAACAGAGCAGTAACTGACCATTTTGGCACACATGGAAATGGGCAGGGTCTTGATAAGTTGGTGTTTTGGGTGGAACAGATTTGCACTGAGACATCTTGGTTGCAAACTTATAAGCCAGCTTTATTGCATAACACAGAAAGTTGACACAACGCATAACACAGAGATAGGAAGCCAGTTGGTGGTACTGTCCATCTGGGGAATTGGAAACAGCAATACTAATAGTGATTGCAAAGATGCAAGATGCCCAAATGGAATGTGTTTCTTCCTTAAATACCTTTTTAGCCATAGTCCATAATCTTCCACAGCAGTTCCACTTTTACAGGAACTAGCTCAGACCAGCTTGCTGATACACTAATAATTGTTCCTTTTTCTTTACCTGATATGACCTGGTGTTCCTCAGTGCATGTCCAAAGTTATACTTCTAAAGTGACACTTCTTTGCTAATTCAACATCTTGTCTCATAAGCATTTCTGTAATTTCACAATTTTGCGGTTTTACATCTTGGAAGATATTTTAGTCTTAAAGAATGCTGAAGTTGTCAGCAAGCCCATAATGCTCTGATGTTTAATCCATTTAGAAAATACCTAAAATTTCAGACTATCAGTCTCCAACTCACACCACCCAGAGACGTGGCTCCCTTCCTAAGAACAAGGTGGAAAAGTGATGCACTCCTTTCCCAAAAGAAGAAAGAGAACATGTATGCTTATGGGAGGGAGGTGGAAGAAAAGGAAAGAGGTCGATGAACTGTTGCTCCAACATTCATAAGTAGATTCACCTCCAGATTTTGGTGCCCTCCAGACTTTAGCATGCTGGTGCAAAGTCATAGTTGCTCCACCCTAGTGGTACCCTTTTAAAAACAGTTTTAAAGACTAAAGGCCAGATGGAATAATACCACTGCAGACAGTCTGACTTTCATTGGGAAGGAGTTCCACAATCAAGCTGCTGTTTTGTGTATTCATCAACCACGTTTCTTACCATGAGGCGGCACTCAACATGGCCTCATAGGAAGATCTCAAACTCTTGGCAGATGTACGCAGAATGCCGAGGTCTTTCAAATAACATTTCTTTTAAAAATGTTGAAAAAACACATCAGCGGTTTGAGGAAGAAATGTGGGTATTGAAACTTTATTCAATCTGTTTTGGATTCGGAGGGAAACCGTCACCTCCATGGCCACAAAGAGGAAACGTTGTGCAATACAGGTGTACCCTACTTGAGAGCAGTTGTATTTGGAAAGTGAGCAGGAAACAGAAATGGAAGACAAAACGGCGCACTGACGGGTCATCTGAAAGAAAAGTTGCTGCTATCTGTTGATGACTAAGGATAGGTTTGGGAGTGTGTCAACTCCCCCACTTTGTTGGAGCCCAGAAGAAGCTGATAGAAGGCACAGGAATCCCTTTCATGGAAACACCCACCTGGAACCTTAGAAGAATCTAACAAAGTCAGATATAATATATTGTAGAAGAAGGAGCTGTTCCTGCCACAGAAGTTAATTTGTGATTGTTTTCTTTTGAAATTGCATACCAAACTCAGCTGGCTGGCTACCACAGGGTGTTGGGTATCTAGCCACACAAAGTGTGTGTATATCTAGCCACACAGGGGTTCAATTCACCATGCCTTCTGGGAGAAAGAGCCAGCCTGTGCAGTCCCCGAGCATCCTCAAAGAAAGGTAGTGTAAAAAAAAAAAAGTCCTGGAAAGGGTGACCATAAATTGGAACTGATTTGATGGCCTGCAGTTATTAATTATTATACTTTGCACAACTTCATAAAGTCAAATCCCTGTCTTGCTATGCCAGAAGAGAAGCCCAGCCCTCACATTTTGTATATTAGGAAAAATCATAAAAGGAACACCTGTCAGTGTCATTTCTTTGAAGTTCCTTTGTACTTAAGCTGAAGAAAATGAACCTTCTCTATGAATTGTAATTGCTAAATGGCCACTTGTTAGTGGTAATACTTTGACTTCCATTTCCATTTCCTGCTAGCTTTACAAACATAACTGCTCCTAGGTCTCTTTTAGCTTTCTTTTTTTGCAAAAGCAATTCTTTGCAAACCCAGCACAACAAAACCGGTATGAAATCTGCTGAGAATGACATAATGCTAGGACAGTAGCTAGTATGTAATAATCACTGAGAGGTGAGGGAAAGAGTTAGACTTGGGTGTGAATCTGGCTGAGCGGCTAGAACAGAGGATGCAGAACAAAAATGCTGTAGACCCCTGGAACATGGGAAGTGAGTTGCAATACAACCTTTTGATATTGCAGTGTCAACATTCCTTTATAGCTCTATGATAGAAAAGGAGATCGCTTCTTGAGATTTGGCTAAGAGCAAGCATAGCATTAGCTACCTGTAGTTAATCTGTTCCTATCAGTTTAATATCTGATACATCCTCTATTTGAGGACTATATTAAATGGATAGAAAAGGAGTTTGCAGACTAAAGGCTCCTATTATTACCATTACGCAGCAAATACAGGCATCTGGAACATTCCATATCAACAACTGAATGATTGATCTTTGGTAAAGGTAATGGCTCTAAACTGTTCATTCAAAACCAAGTTAGCCTCTAATATTTTGCCTTACAACAAGGTTAGCTTGCAATAATAGACTATTATGGACAATTTACTTCTATCCCAGCTACTAGGAAGAATGCATTTAAGATCATAGGGGTTGGGGGGGAGGGGCAGAGTTGTATGTAGATAATGTTATGGAGAATCCCAGCACCTCCACCACCATCATGCCCTAATAAAATTCTGTGAATGAGGCATACTGGTTGCACAATAGATATTTTATCTGAAAGTATTCAATGATGTATCTCTGCTACACCGTTATATAATGTTTTAGGAATCACTTGCACTGCCATGGCTTCCTTGGCATATCTGATTTGATGAGATAATTAGAAGAGAGTTCTAGTTCAGAAGAGTGAACTACATCTTTCCAGCAAAGAATTCAAAGTACTGCACCAATCCTAGCATTCCATAGTAGAGATGGGCATGAACCGAAAAAATGGCATTTTGTTTTGTTTCATTTCGTTTAAGGCTTCAGTTTGTTTTGTTTCATTTTTTAAGATTATTTTTTCAAAAAAATTGTTTCATCGGTTCATTAATTCGTCATTTGTTTTTACACGCTTTCCCCCCTAGTGCCTGTCGCGCGGCCCCTGGGGCCCAGTTGGAGCTGGGGGGTGCCCACAAACGGGCGTGGGAAGAATAAAGAGGGGGAGCAGCATCAGAGCCATGCAACACTGGCTGTCTAAGTGCTCTTATCACCCCTCCCAATCAGCCCCACGATAACGGGCTGCAGGAGGGAGGCACAAGGGTTGGCGGCTTTGAAGCCGTGTTGCTCTGGCTGCCTAAGCATGGCCTCCTTCTCTCCCCTCCTGGTCGGCCCTGTGATAAGGGGCCACAGGAGGGAGGCGCAAGGGGGTGGCTTTGAAGCCACACTGCTGTGGCTGCCTAAGCACGACCTCCTTCTCTCCCCTCCCAATTGGCCCCACCAATACAGGCCACGGGAAGGAGGTGCAAGAGGGATGGCTTTGAAGCTGTGCTGCTGTGGTCGCCTAAGCATGGCCTCCTTATCTTCCCTCCCGATTGGCCCCGTGATAATGGGCTACGAGAGGGAGGCGCAAGGGGGTGGCTTCGAATCCGCGCTGCTCTGGCTGCCTAAGTGCGGCCTCCTTATATCTCCTCCTGATCGGCCTGAGATAATGGGCCATGGGAGGAAGGCACAAGGGGGGCGACGTCAATGGGCCCCCGACGCTGGGAGGGCTGCGGACCTGTTCCACCTCACAAACTCCCCCCAAACCGACGAGGACCTCCGGACCAGCACCAGGTAGGAGACATCTCCGCCCCTCCCCCCAATTAACAAAATGAACCAAACGAACCAATTTTTCTCGGTTCATTTCGTATCCGTGTTAAATTTGCCCCTAGGGTCGTTATTTGTTTTGTTATGTAACGAAACAAATAACGAATAGAAACAAAAAAATTCATTTCATGCCCATCTCTATTCCATAGCATGAAATGAGGGCTGTTAAATCACTATAACTTTGTAGTGCAGACCCACTCCTAATCTCAGGTGATAAACACATGTGACAGAATGCTTGGACTTGAGTCTTCAATAGCTGTGCTGAAGAAAGCATTTCTTTGGGTCCCACTTGCTATATCACAGCACTGCCAAGGGAAAGCAAGAAGCTATTTAAATCACTCTTCTGCCAACACGTTACCTTATGCAGCTTTGCACCTGGTGCAAACTCAAATGATAGCTCATCTCCAGTAATCTTTTAATGATGCATTGAGGTATTAACCTGCTTGGCTCCAGCCTGTGTACAAAATTGGTTGCTCCAATTGTATGTTTCATTTTGCTTTGTGATAAGTTTGAAGCAAAGAGAGATGTAAAAGAAACACAGCCTGGAACTATGATTTGTTCGAGGTACAACCTCCAGACCCCACTTTCACCTTCCAGCAGCAAGGCTCCATCTTTTAAAACTGTCCTGTGCTTTACACAGCTGAAATATATTCCATCTGTCCAATTTATCAACTTTGCAAAGCTTTATTTTTTTTTAATCTCAAACATGGTAAGGCATTTTGCATACCTCCAGAAAAGACATCATCATCATCATCATCATCATCATCATCATCATCATCATCATCATCATCATCATCATCATCATCATCA
>JAHTLZ010000129.1:59254750-59339823 GCA_023846285.1 Phrynocephalus versicolor
TCTATCTATCTATCTATCTATCTATCTATCTATCTATCTATCTATCTTATATGCCACCTTTTTCTCCATACAAACAACAATTCAAATCACACAATAATAATGCTAGTGTATTTTCTGCTACACTGTCACTTGAAGACAGTGGTGGACAGGCTTAATAGTAATAATCATGTGCTATCTAGTCAATTCTGAGTTATGGTGACTCCATGGTTTCCTCAGTGCCGAATACTCAAACCCACAAACACACTATGGTAGAGACTCATCCACCCAAAAGACCGAACACCAAAACACAATACAGTATACACGGCCCGATGCAGTGAGGAGTGTGCAGAGCTCTATATTAGAGAAACCAAACAGTCACTAAACAGAAGGATGGTGCAACACAGGAGGGCCAACAACTTAGGACCAGAATCAGCAGTGTACTTTCATTTGAAGGATAAAGGGCACTCATTTAAAGATGATGATGTAAACATATTACACAGAAAAGATAGATAGTTTGAGAGAGGGGTCAGGAAAACCATTTGGTCTGGAGTGGCCCTTGGGCCAGATAGTTTCTGTGGTATATAAACTGAATAAATAAATACATATTGAACCCCCCTCTCTCAACAGAAGTGGGGGACTCAGGCACAATCAGTCTGCCATGTATGAAGAAAAGAAGTCCAGTTTCCATGACTCAACTTCAAGACAGATTATAGTAAAACAAGAGCTAAGAAAATATTAAAACACATTTAAAACAAACAAAAATGTTGTTGCATTTGTACTGTCAGGGATGGCAAATGGTCCAGGTGAAACTTTCTGACTTGTGAAGTAAAAACATTTGATTGGTCTTAGGTACTTTGTACCATGAATAAGGAGGAGTTGGAAATGTTATTTGCTGCTCTCTCCCAGTTTTTCAAAACTATGTTTCAGCATGTTATCCCAAACAAAAGGGTACCTTAAGAATACCAGATTTACTTCACTGTCAGCTTTTATGGGTTCCAATCAGAGCTGGGGATAAATGGGTAGTTTGTGCCACTTTGTTTTGGGGCCAAACAAGTGTTCAGCCCTTCCCAGCCTCACCTCCTCTGGTGGGCACCACTCAGAGGCAGCACCCTGGCTTCCCTGACCCTACAGGTGCATCCTCCAAGGTGGTGGGGCTGGGAAGTGCTGAACACCTGCTCAACTGACATATGAACCAGCACAAACTGCAGAACCAACGGTTCATGCCCATCGCTAGTTACAAGAGACTTCAGACACATATTGCTCTTTCCCAAACACCCAAGTGCCCTGGGTTGGCCCTGATTTCCCCACTGCCCCCTGTGGACCACGGGATTTCCACTTGTCACAACTTCTTCATTCCCAAATCATTTCCTTCATGTAGTTTCTGCTGTTCTGAGAATGTAAGACTCTAAATGTTTTGAAACTCCTTCCTACTTTCTGAAAAATGTAAGACATCCACATTCTCACTGTCTGAATAAAATCTATCTCCTCTAATGTTTTGCTGCTGTTGGAGGCCAAGCAGTGTTTGTTTATCTCTTTATTCTTCCCAGCTATGACACCACATCCATTTTCTCCCCGGCACCACATCCTTATCCATTCTCCCCTGCAGCACCTGTCTGCTGATAAAATGGGTGGGCAAGCGGATAAGAGATGGAGTTGAGGCAACCTGTCAGACATGATTCACAAACCTAAGGCTGTCGGTACAGCTAACTGGTCCATTTAAATCCCGAAGCAGTTTAAAATAGCTATGCCACTGTAGACTAATCATATGTTTGAATTTGTAATAATGCCATAACAGAGAGAATAGAAGGTAAAAATAATGTAATACCGCCAAACTAGACCTGTGAGTAGCATTCTTAAGAAACAGCAGATGCAATAAGGAAAGACCATGGCACTGCTAATGATCAATCAGGTTGAAGGAATTGTAGTTCTTTTCTTTTGTGAGGATCAAAACCCAGAAATAATTCTGTGCAAGAATTCTCCAAGGGGGCTTATGTAAAAGTCCTTCATGCACATTGTGCTCTGTAAGACTGGGATCTGATTGTTTTGTTAGGACCTGCTTTTAAAAATTATTAGTCATTCACATTTTGCAATGATATCCATGCAATTAAGAGCTTCATGTCCAGAATGTCACTAATATAATTCCACTATAAGTGTCAGATACTTCAGCAGCCATTGAGTTCAGTTGTAATAGCAGTGGCACTGTTAAGAATCGATCAAGACCCAGTGCAGGCACACTTATTTTTTTTTCTTGTAACTATCTAGCTCTCTCTTGTGGCCATGGAAGTTCCATACATGCTTCTTCCTCAAGATTTCCCTTCATTACAAGATAAGACAGGGATTGCTTCCCTAGAAGGAAACAAACGTGACATTTATCTGTATAAATGTTCTAGCTTGCCTAATTGTTGGAGGTGGTCCCTGTAGAAAACAATTTTGTTCAATACTTACCCCAGTAAATCAAATGGAATTACAGTCGTACACCAACTTAAGAGTAGCTCGACTTAAGAGCAATTCAAGTTAAGAGCGGAAAACTGTTGGCATTTTAACTTCCACCTTACAAATTTGAGATATGGTCTGCTCGACTTACATTTTTTTCCCCATTTTTTTCATTTTAACTTATTTTTTAAAAAATTTAGATAGGTACCCTGACTTAAGAGTAGTTTGACTTAAGAGCATGCATTTGGAACAGATTAAATTCGTAAGTTGAGGCACCACTGTATTTTCCCTGTTCATTTTGTCAGAATAAACATTTGTTGTTGTTGTTCAGTTGTTCATTTGTGTCTGACTCTTTGTGACCCCGTGGACCAGAGCATGCCAGGCCTTCCTATCTTCTACTGCCTCCCGGAGTTTGGTCAAATCCATATTGGTTGCATCAGTGACACTGTCCAATCATCTCATTCTCTGCCGGTCTCTTTTCCTTTTGCCTTCAATCTTTCCCAACATCAGTGACTTTTCCAAGGACTCCTCTCTCCTCATGAGGTGGCCAGAGTACTGGAGCCTCAGCTTCAAAATCTGTCTTTCCAGTGAACATTCGGGGTTGATTTCTATCAGGATGGATAGGTTTGATCTCCTTGCAGTCCAGGGGACTCTCCAGCACCACAGCTCAAAAGCATCAATTCTGCAGCAATCAGCCTTCTTTATAGTCCAGCTCTCACTTCCATACATCACTACTGGAAATAGCTTTGACTATCCTGACCTTAGTTGGCAAAGTGATGTCTCTGCTCTTTAGGATGCTACCTAGGTTTTCCATTGCTTTCCTCCCTAGAAGCAGGTGTCTTTTTATTTCGTTGCTGCAGTTGCCATCTGCAGTGATCAAGGAGCCCAAGAAAATAAACTCTGTCATTGCTTCCATTTCTTCCCCTTCTATTTGTCAGGAGGTGATGGGACTGGTGGCCATGATCTTAGTTTTCTTGATGTTGTGCTTCAGCCCATTTTTTTCACTCTCCTCTTTCACCCTCATTAAGAGGTTCTTTAGTTTCTCCTCACTTTCTGCTATCAGAGTAGTATCATCTGCATATCTGAGGTTGTTGATATTTCCTCCAGCAATCTTAATTCCAGCTTGTGATTTATCCAGACCTGCCTTTCGCATGATGTACTCTGCATATAAGTTAAATAGGCAAGGTGACAGTATACAGCCTTCTCATACTCCTTTCCCAAATTTAAACCAGTCAGTTATTCCATAGCCAGTTCTGGTGGTTGCTGCTTGTCCCACATATAGATTTCTTAGGAGACAGATGAGGTGGTCAGGCACTCCCATTCCTTTAAGGACTTGCCATAGTTTGTTGTGGTCCACAAAGTCAAAGGCTTTGGCATAGTCAATGAAGCAGAAGTAGATGTTTTTCTGGAACTCTCTTACTTTCTCCATAATCCAGCGCATGTTGGCAATTTGATCTCTAGTTCCTCTGCCCCTTCGAAATCCAGCTTGCACTTCTGGAAGTTCTCTGTCCACATACTGCTGAAGTCTCCCTTGTAGAATTTTGAGCATAACCTTGCTAGCGTGTGAAATGAGTGCAATTGTGCGATAGTTGGAGCATTCTTTGGTGTTGCCTTTCTTTGGGATTGGGATGTAGACTGATCTTTTCCAGTCCTCTGGCCACTGCTGAGTTTTCCAAATTTGCTGGAATATCATGTGCAGCACCTTTACAGCATCCTCTTTTAAGATTTTAAAGAGTTCAACTGGAATGCCGTCACCTCCACTGGCCTTGTTGTTTGCAATGCTTTCTAGGGCCCACTTGACTTCACTTTCCAGGATGTCTGGCTCCAGGTCAGCAACTACACTATCTTGGTTATCAGGGACATCCAGATCTTTCTGATATAATTCCTCTGTATATTCTTGCCATCTCTTCTTGATCTCTTCTGATTCAGTTAGGTCCTACCATTTTTGTCCTTTATCATATCCATCTTTGCGCGAAATGCCCCTTTAATATCTCCAATTCTCTTGAATAGATCTCTGGTTTTTCCTTTTCAGTTGTTTTCCTCTATTGGAAGTCTGCATTCAATTTTCTGTATCTTTCCCTTTCTCCCTTGCATTTTGCGTCCCTTCTCTTCTCCGCTATTTGTAGGGCCTCGTTGGACAACCACGTTGCTTTCTTGCATTTTCTTTTCTTTGGAATAGTTTTTGTTGCAGCCTCCTGTACAATGTTACAAGCCTCCATCCATAGTTCTTCAGGTGTTCTGTCCACCAAATCTAGTTCCTTAAATCTATTCTTCACTTCCACTTTGTATTCATAAGGGAATTGATTTAGATTATACCTGACTGGCCCAGTGGTCTTCCCTACTTTCTTCAGTTTGTTTGAATTTTGAAATAAGAAGCTGATGACCTGAGCCACAGTCAGCACCAGGTCTCATTTTTGCTGACTGTATAGAGCTCCTCCATCTTTGGCTGCAGAGAACATAATCAATCTGATTCTGGTATTGTCCATCTGGTAATGTCCATGTGTAGAGTCACCTTTTGTGTTGTTGGAAAAGAGTGTTTGCAATGATCATCTTGATCTCTTGACAAAACTCAGTTAGCCTTTGCCCTGCTTCATTTGGAACTCCAAGGCCAAACTTGCCAGTTATTCATTTTACCACTTGACTCCCTACTTTAGCATTCCAATCCCCTATGATGAGAAGAAAATCTTTCTTTGGTGTCAGTTCTAGAAGGAGTTGTAAGTCTTCATAAAATTGGTCAATCTCAGACTCTTCAGCATCAGTAGTTGGTGCATAAGCTTGGATTATTGTGATGTTGAAAGGGCTGCCTTGGAATTGTACCGAAATCATTCTACCATTTTTAGGTTGTATTCCAACTGTTTTGTTGACTATGAGGGCTACTCCACTTCTTCTATGGGATTCTTGCTTACAGCAGTAGATGTGATAGTCATCTGAACTGAATTCACCCATTCCTGTCCATTTAAGTTCGCTGATGCCCAAGATGTCAATGTTTATTCTTTCCATCTCACGTTTGACCACATCCAGCTTACCCTGGTTCATAGATCTCACATTCCAGGTTTCTATGCAGTATATTTCTTTGCAGCATTGGACTTTCCTTTCTCTTCCAGGCATATCTGCAGCTGAGCGTCCTTTCGGCTTTGGCCCAGCCACTTCATTAGCTCTGGAACTACTTGTACTTGTCCTCCGCTCTTCCTCAGTAGCATGTTGGACGCCTTCCGACCTGAGGGGCACATCTTCCAGCATCATATTTTTTAGCCTTTTGTTTCTGTCCATGGAATTTTTCTTGCAGGGATACTAGGGTGGCTTGCCAGTTCCTACCCCAGGAAGTCTTATTACAGGCCTCATTGTCACCAGTGTAATTAGCCTTACAATGATGAAAGCACAGTTCAGCCTGTTTTATTTTGCAGCCTCACTGATCAACTGGGACACAAACGTAGCAGTGTGCCCTGATTTATAAAATATTCCAGCCTGAGGCAAATATTCCAGCCTGAGACATCAGAATAAACATATTTTCTTGCTATTTCTGTGGAGAAAAAAACTCTCAGTCAAAGTTTTTGCCCTGCAAACCTCTCTATAAGCTAAGGAAATCAGAGATTCATTATGTCTGGCTGAAACACTTGTGAACCTGAGATGAATGAGGTACTCTCCAATAATTGGCTAGACTACACATTATGAATATGTGCAAAAGTAGTCCAACAGTACATAGTTTACGTTACAAAAATGGGTATATAGTGATAGAGATTGGCAGTTGCCATTTCCTCCTCTGTATCATCCACAACAGCTCTTTCCCAAGATATTTCGTATCTGTATATGCTGGTTTTGCATAATATTATTTTATTTTGAGGCACCATTTTTGCTGTCTATTTCTGTATTCTGATTTTCTCTGAGGTCAAGGTTCTTGTGGTAAAGCTGTATATATACATTTAAATTCTAATTTAATTTGTTCTCACTTAACCGGGAGGAAAGTAAAAGAAGGGGGGCTGGGTTTGAAATATGGTTCTAGAAAATGCTCCCCTCCTGCCATTGCTCTGATCTCATGTCCCCCAACTGAAGGCAGTCCTTCCAGTTTTAAAAGAGCCTTGGGGTGACTTTTGTATTTACATGTAGTTAAGTTGGCCCCAGTTTTTAGCTCTTTCAAGTACTGGAATGCATATCAATCACAACTATCCCCATTGAGCAATACCCCTGAGGGTTTCTGGAACAGGTCAACATAGCAAAACAGAAAGAGTGGAATCTCCTACTGCTCTGATGGCTACATTAAAGGGAGGTTCTTTTCCAAAGAGTGTCTGGAAAATACAAAGCATTTGCTAGACACTCTTTGTGGCTAAAGGCAGCTGGGGAGGGAACTGAAAGCTGAACCACATGAAGCAACAAGTAACTTAATAAATCAGGTTGGAGTTAACTTGGGGGTTCCGTCAATATTTTATGGGGAAAACCCAGCACTGTGAAGGTTTATCTCTGTGCAAGTAGAGCAGTCAGAAATATGTGTCGTGTGGGGCCTGCCCTGTGCCCCCTATCCTCCTGTGTACTGAAGAACACAGCTCTCAAACTAAACTCAAAATAAAGTGCAGCTATCAGTTCAGTCAGTTTTGGTTTATGGGATGTATCATTTGTCTTGTGCCTCAGGCATTAAAATGTTCTGTGATGGTCCTGGCCATGATATCTAGTTATATAAAGGGTCTGGGACCTGAGGGTAGGGGGCTGGGTGGGGAATCACTCAAAATTATTATTATGCATCTTATCCACCACATACTCAAATCCATCTGTGTAAACCTGAGAGGATGTCCATAAAATATGGCTAGCAGGTGGTCTTTGTTATCTGGCTGATTTCACTGCATTTTAAGGCAACACTCAGATAAGTGTGGCAAAGAGTGAGGATAGAAGGATGCTTAACCACATTTATAGTGGACGCTATAAAGCAGAGAACTATTTAGGTCAACTTTCAGACCAAGAAGAACTATTAGGTCTCCAAAGAAATCTCCTGAATAATTATGAGGATGCCATTATCTGAGATGTCCTCTGTGGAAGAGCAACTAATACTATGCAGCCAGAACTGTCTTTATGAAAATGTATCTGTGGCACAGATCTTTTGGATGTATGCACATCAGACTGTGACAGAAATCCACAAAAATGCAGTTTTGGATACTAATAGCAGGGGGGACCCATGAAGCTCACATACCTTGACATATTTTTCCTTCGCAGTGCAGCCCTATATTGTCAGTCATTCAGCACCAAGCAAAGAATGTCTGTTCTACTAGAATTTTGAATTACAGTTTTTTTTGGTCTACTGATATTTTATTGTATTTGTTTGATTGATCTTGTTGATCAACCTTGCCCCCCCCCTTGTATTTATGTACAACTAGTGGAAGGCTTCTGGAAGTTTTAGTCCAAGAATACCTGGGGACCCAAGGTTAGAAATCACTGACATATACAAAAGATGGGCCATAAGGAACCCTCATATTTGGTTGTGGTTTTGGGTGGCTATTGTACATTTTCCAGCCCTCCATATATAGGTGTACACAGCACAGTTGGGTGGCTTCTTCCCTCTTCCTGTCACTTTGGTGCCCCCCCACCAACCCCATCTCTGTCCTGCTTCTCTTCCCCCCTAACACAGAAAGAGAGAGGAATTTCCCTTGCTTGCTACCTACCTCCCATTACATTCTTTCTGGCTTTCTTGTCCATCAGAGGAGGAGCCTCTTTGCAATTTTGTGCTGCTGATTTAAAAATATCTTTCACTCTCTCCCTTTAATTGACACTATTTCATTGAAAGAGAAAGGGTTCAATTGACACTTGAAAGCAGAAGGAGTCTGAGGGTTGCTTGCGGTCAATATCATTAGGACATGAGGATTGAGCCAAATGGCATATCATTTCCCACCACCACCACCAACCTCAAGGCACCCTATTCAGCCTGCACCAACTCACACCAAAACGGCCAGTATGGTCACATCTTGAGTTGCCCAAGGTAACCTTAGGGGCACCATGTGTTTTGCTTTGGAGCACTTCAACTATAATATAATGCAAGAAAGCAGCAGCCCTACCCCTCAGCAAGTATATGAGATACGGCAGCAAGGGGTTGCATTTTAGGCCTTATACTTCAGAACATATGATGGGCCGTAAGCAACCCTCAGCTTTGGTTGTGGTTTTGGATGGCTATTGTACATTTTCCAGCCCTCCATATATAGGTGTACACAGCACCTGACTACTTTCTGTGCAAGAGAAACCACAAATGTTGGCCGTCTACCCAAGCCCAACAAAATTGACCTCCTGTGCATCATATATAGTTTGTATCAAATACTAATGTTATTACATATCAGCAGTTGTGGGGAAACCAAATACTGAAATGCTGTCGTTGAAATGTTACAGATACAGATATAAAACATTTATACAAAGATTTTATGGATATTTCATGACAGACAATAAATTGGGCCAATATGCTGTATTGTTTCAAGGGAAAACATGGAGGAGAATACTTCAGAATTCATTAGTTTCTGCCGTAGTTTAAAAAATCCTCAGAACAAGCATCTATACAGTAAGTATGTTTTTTAAATGTGAGATTCGAATAATTTCAGTTTTGTAAATGATACAAATTTCATGCAAACTCTCAGCGAATACATGTTAGGTCTTTTTCACAAAGGGAAAGTGGAAAGGAGATTTAACTTATGGGGAAGATCTCTGTCCAATAAAAGTTCTCGTAATGAGGAGGAGATCAGCTATATTCATTGTTTCAACAGTACCCAAAAGAATAGGGCTGCATCTTTTGTGTGGGTGGAATATGAGGAGTGAAAAACATCTGGTTGCTAGCTTCACTGTTCTCGCTTTTATATCTCTCGGGATATAGACTTTGCGGTGGACAATCTTTGTGTGTGTTATACCTGTGGAAGCCTCTGCAGGGAAGTTAATACGAATCACAACCCCATGTAACTCCTCCCTGGCTTTTTGTATCCTACTTAAGGTTTTGACACAAATTCCCCCTACTGGGTGACTTGTATTCTGTAATCAACAGCCCTTTCCAAGCCCGGTCTTTTGTGACAGCTGTTTTGTGGAAGGAAACCCCCTTTCGTTCTCTCTCCTTTCTGATCGCAAAGGGAAGCCTGCACTGTTAGACTGGTATTTTGCATTTCTGAGTTGGTTCTATTAATTGGAAGGAGGGTTAAGAATTTGCAAGGTCGTTTCAATCTACATCTGACCTTCAGAGTAATCCTCTATACCAACACCAGAGCATGTCATTAAAATGAGGCCCTCTACCATCTCCCAGCATTCTTTTATTCTCTCCTTGTGCACATTAATTGCTCATAAGTTGATTTGATCTCCCTATTCTGCAAGAAGTAAATTGGCCTCTTATTTCACCATTTTCATCCTGTTTTCTTAATTAGGCCCTTAAAAATCTCTAGGGCCTCAGCCAGGCCGCAGGCCTCATCCTGGGAATAAATTTTGATCTGCGCCTGATAAAGAGTGAGCAAACCCTGAGATTGAACAATGTCATTCTTCCCCTCCTCCCCTCCTTGCTATTCTCCTGACATGAAAAGGCTATCAGTTTTTCCTCTGTGTTAATATAGGAAATAATTCACACTTCAGGCGTTGTTCTCTATTTAGTGTTCACACTCCCCAGATAAATCAAATCAGGATGAGGGTTCTTTTTTTTAAAAGTGTCTGAACTCTCTCATTTTCTTTTTCCACCCTCCTTTTCTTTTAATAAAGTTTCCAAGATTAGTCTTCATTTCGTGGGTTGTTGGTTTTTTTTTTTTTACCCACATCCTAGCAAGTCTATTTTAGGGACTTTGTTGTAGTTTAGCAATCTGAGATATAACTATTAGAGATGGGCACGAAACGAGCAATTTTTCATTTTCGTTTTCATTTTTTCGTTTCATTACGTAACGAAACGAAAAACGATTTTTTTGCAAAAATTCATGAAAAATGAAAACGAACCAAAACGGACCCCGGGAATTTTGTCGTGTGTTTCGTTTTCGTTGCGCAAATACATTGAACTGTAATAAATGCTAATGAAATGAGCAATTTTTCATTTTTGTTTTCATTTTTCGTTTCGTTACATAACAAAACGAAAACAATTTTTTTGCAAAAATTCACGAAAAATGAAAACGAACCAAAACGGACCCCCTAAACAACAAACGACAAACGAAACACCATTTTTTGGAGTCGTGCCCATCTCTAATAACTATAGCTTCTGAAGGGAAACTGCCATAGTTCCTTGAATTTTTCTACACTGCTAATGTGTAAAGCAGCCTCCAATGGCTCAGTATTTTCAGAGGGGCATTCCTGGAAGTGAACGCCATCAAGTTGAACTTTAGAAGTGTGTGAGTTTGGTGGTGGAATCTGATTATGCACATATGGACATGCTACACAACAACTGCTGACACTTTTAAGATCCTAAAAAATAAATAAATCCTAAAACGTATATTTAAAAAAAATCAAAAAAGAACAAGATAATAGTGAGATGTTACTCTCTTCCACAAATTCCAGCGAGTCCGTCAATCCAGTTAAAACGAAATTTGGAGTATTTAACCAGGGAGCTGCTAATATAACATAAAACACAGGTGATAGATATATAGTTCGTCATGGGAATTCAGCCCTACATTTCTGAGTCCTATGGAGAGAGTAATGATCCAAAAGTATTTCTTCTGCAAAAATGTGTTCTACCAAGGTACTTGTCTTGCCAGGACTGCTCTTTGTTTAGTCTGCAATACAACTGGGTGGCTTTCAGATGTGTTCAATTATCTTCTCCCAACCAACCCAGCTATTCCCAGCTAGCAACAAATCTAAGGGCCACCAGGCTAGTAAAATTCAGCCTAAAAGTCTACCCACCTGTCCTGTACCAGTTCCACCATTCTTCATAATCCCCCCCGCCCCCGCCCCCACCCCCACCCCCACCCCCCGCTTGTGGGTCTCCCTGTGCTCAGAGAAGCACACAGCTTCTGTTCTGTTCTGTTCTGTTTGGGAGGATTTTATCAGGGGAGGGATATTGGGCAGGCTTTTATAATGATAATAAAATCTGGGCAGGCTTTCTTTATATATATATATATATATATATAAAGAACTTTGATTCACACTATCCAGGAGCAAGCAATCTAGCAATCACCAGATGTTTTAGATTATAGAATCACAGAGTTGGAAGAGACCTCAAGGGCCATCTCTGAAGCCATGGAAAACACACCTGTCCCCTCTTCAATATGACATCCTTTCAAATATTTAAACATGGCTATCACATACCCTCTCAACCTTCTTTTTGTAAGGCTAAACATTCCCAGCTCCCTAAGCCACTCCTCTTAAGATATTTCTTCCAGACCTTTAACCATCCTGGTTGCCCTCCTCTGTGCCCGTTCAAGATTGTCAACATCCTTTTAAAATTGAGGTGCACAGAACTGGACACAGTACTCCAGGTGGGGTCTGACCAGAGCAGAATAGAGTGGTACTATCATTTCCCTTGATCTGACACTATGTTTGTGTTGATGCAACCAAGAATTGCATTGGCTTTCTTGGCCGCCCTGTCACACTGCTGACTCATGTTCAATTTGTGGCCCACGCAGATTCCCAGATCCATTTTACATGTACAGTGGTACCTTGTAAAAAGGATTTAATTTGTTCCAAATGAAATTATGTTAAGCAAATATTCCTTTATAAAAATTTCCCATAGGAGTGCATTGAAAACTGAGTAATCCCTAATCATGACCATTTTTATGTTGTACGGATTTGCCCCATAGCTGATTCTGTTAAGCAAATTTCCCCTATCTCCGGAATTTTTTTATGTTGTACAGATTTTATGTTATAGAAACCGTTTGTTATACGAGGGTCCACTGTATATATCTTTTTTCCTTCCTATCAGATTGAACCTACATTCCTCCCCCCCCATCATTATTCTCACCACCAACCGGTATCAGTTCCCCAATTCTCAACTGGCACAATACGAATGTGCCCGGCCATCACTCTTAATCATGGCACCATTTAAAAAAAAAACAACAAAAGAGAATCTGGGTTCTCCTAGTCCATTATTCCTAGCTGGAGTATTCTGGCAAACTCCTGCCTTCCTCCCAGGCCTGCTAGCCTGCCTGCATGTTATGGGTCTGAAAGACCCATTTATTTCTAAGACCTGCCTTGGTCTTCTTGATGATGCCAGGGAGATCCACACACTCCCTTCATACCAGAGGGTCTGAAATTGCCCATAATGTTTGTAAGAGCTGCCCTGGACGTAGAGGTGTCTTTTATACCTTGGACATTCAAGGGAGTTCCACTCACACACTTTCTTCATACATGAGGGTCATATGGCCCAAGCCTGATGTTTAATTCTTGCCTGCCTGCCTGCCTGCCTGGTGGAGTGCAGTTCTAATAGAGGCCAATGTGCCTTGGTGGGCTTAAAAAGGGAATAGCTTGAGGAAGCTCCACTGTAATTTCCATGCTGCTAGATGCCTGGGATCAGTATTTTCAAATACTTTTTAGAATACAAATGATTTTTTTTCCTGGGGGGACCCCTTTGGAGTTGTACCCCAAACCTCTCTAAATGAGATGAAACAGAACACAATTTTTCTGTTTCGTACCCATCCCTAATAGTAATTATTTGCCCATTTTCCACCTATATGTGTAAATTTGCATATGTAAAACATATGCAAATCCGCGTCATTTTTGGTGATCCATTTCCTCTCCTTTTTGTCCATCTCTGAGTTACTACCCTGAGTAGTTTTGAAGGTTCTATCCTTCAGAACCAAATCAGTTCCAAAGAGGATAATGATGAAGTCTTCAGACAATTCAACCCTACATTGAGAAGGGTTCACACTCAACTCTTTACTCAACAGCCACTTGAGCTGCCAGTTCTGACACACACGGACTGATGGTGATGATTAGCTTCTGTTCTGATAGGCTTAGTGATTAGACAGCGTTTGCCATGTTAAGGACAGTAGAAAGTGCCATGTGAGGCAGGAGAGTTTCACAAGAGTTTCAACTAAAGCAGATGATGTTAGAACAGTTCATATGTGGAAGCCCATTATAAGAAAGTACCATGTCTACTTAGAAGAGTTTTAGTAAAACTCAGGCAACACTACATGCTGTTGTGTATATATAGTTTACTAAATCTGACATCACAAAAAATCATTTTGCTGTCAGGTATTAGAAGACCACTCGTTACAGTGTGCTTGCTCTTTTGAGGTCATTTCAGCCCCAAATCTCAATAGTTTAATCTGGCCAAGAGTAACACCCCCATCGGGATTATTTTAAATCCAGATTGTTTGATAGAACCCAGTAAGTAAAAAGTACCAGCATCAATAAAAATCGAAGAGGCCCAGGGTCCCACAGACATCCAGCTGCCCAACCTGAAATTGAAACTTCTTTTAAAGCTGCGCGGCAACCAGTTTTTAAATGTCCCCTTAGATGCAGGCCTTTGAATCTCAAGGCAATTTTACCAGTTGCAGCAGCACTGGAGCCTTCCAGTTAGAAGTACCAGCTTGGGGAGAAAAGGGTGATATGAAACAAGCAAGCAAACAAAGTCTGGCTGGTTACTGTTAGAAACAGGCTGCTGAACTAGAGACACCACTAGCCTTCTTCAGCAGAGATCTTCTGATATTCCCATGCTCTTGTGGTTCCAAACCTTGGATCCCCAGATGTTCTTGGGCCAACTCCCAGAAGCCTTCACCACTAGCTATGCTGACCAGGATTTCTGGAAGTTGCAGCCTGATAACATCTGGGGATCCAAGGTTGAGAACCGCTGTTCTGGAGGAAGCTCACCTTCAGTTACAAAATTTCCTACAAGGGCATTTTCGAGCATATTGTAGCCAAAGCAGTATAAGAGAACATCATGAATCCTACCAACAAGATTCTAACTGGCTGAGTCACAATCCTGGTGATTTCAGGGACAAACCCTGAGACAAGGGAGCAGAGCTGGGAGTAGGCAATTTACAAGGGGAAGTTTCTTCTGAGGCCAGCGCTGTTGGTGTTGGATCTTGTGCTACAAGGGCACATGAGATTTGTTTTCCGAAATCTAGAGAAGCCTAGCAATTCCCTAAGATTTTAATGTTAGGCACCACAAAAGGATATTTAGAACCAAGATGTAAAGTGTCTAGAAAGCAAGTTCTATAAGGAGTAGATTTGGCATGAAGATAAGAAGATTGAGAGGTGATACAATAATAATTTTCAAATACTTACCGGCAAATAGCTTCCACGTAGAACAGGCATGTCCAAACTTCGGCCCTCCAGATGTTTTGGACCACAACTCCCACAGTCTTTTGCCATTGGAAGTACAGGCTTGTAATTCTGGGAGTTGTAGTCCAAAACATCAGGAGGGCCGAAGTTTGCACATGCCTGACATAGAAGATGGGGAGAAGTTTGATTTCTAGATTTCATAGATAAGACCTAGTGGTTTCAGATTATTTTTAAAAAGATTTTAAATGAAACTTAGGAAAAGCCTCCTGTGACAATAGAATCTGTTCGGCATTGTCATGAAATGTGCCAGATTCACCTTCACTGTGAACTGAGTGTGCATGATCTCTCTAGGATTTTATAAGCCTGATTGCATTGAGCATTTTCTCATTTTCCTTGCGCCTGTGATATCTATTTAATTAAAATATTTCCTTAAGAAGGATGCAAGAGGGCTTAAATCAGTAAAAGGCGATATTTAAAGCTAAAAACAGTATATATACAAATACTAAGATAGTATACAAAAGCAACACCAAAAACTCATTCAAAGTAGCAAGGCACAACCACCCCTTTAAACATCCCATTCAGACAACCAGTCACTGATGGAGAGCTTGCCTGAAGAGAAAATCATGAAGGACAGCAAAGATAGGGCCAGCCTGGTCTCCTTCGGAAGGGAGTTCCAAAGAGAACAGAGAATAGCAACAGAGAAACTGAAAAGCATTCAAAGTAGAGGTGTTATCTAGTTTTCATTCTCCTTACTACAATCGTGTAAAGTTTTGTCAACATTGTAATTTCCAGTACTGAAGGATGAGGATGAGAAAGGTTTGTCCACATAGGTTCAGAGCAGAGGAAAGATTCAAACTTCAAAATGCAATCTTTGATACTTTGATTAAACCCAGTTTAATCAAGCTCAATAAAGATTGCATTGCCAGTTTATGTATTACCATATATTATGTTAAGACACCAAAATTTCCCCCGCTCTCAGTATCTCTTTATATTATAATTTTGCAAAAGGAGGTCTCCATTTATACACAGCCTAGCAGTTATAGATGCCTTATTAGTAGAGATGAGCACAAAACAATTTTTATTTTGTTTTTTATTTTTCATTTCCTAATGAAACAAAAAACGAAGTGTCTTTGAAAAAAACAAAATGAAACGAAATGGAAATTTTTGTTTTGTTCCATTTCATTTTTCATATTTTTAACTTATCAAAATAAATAATAAAAAATAAGTGCCAATCAGCTGTCGCATGGGGCTGTGCACCAGCTGATCAGTGCTTGGGGGGAAAGCACTGATTGCCTGCAGGGCCCTGTGCACCAGCTGATCAGTGCTTGGGGGAAAATGTGCCAATCGCTGGCAGGGCCCCACATGCCAGGTGATCGGCGCTAAGCGCCGATGGGCCCCAAGTAGTTGTCAAAAAAACAAAAAAAAGCAAAAAACAAAATGAAAAACAAAACAAAATGAAATGAAAAAAATAAAATGAAAAACAAAATGAAATGCCATTTTCACATTTCATGCCTATCTCTACTTATTAGTCATCATAATAGTTAGAAATGGATTAAGCAAGCTATCTGGCAGTGCCTTGGTTTTGTATGGTAAAGATTATAAACAAATAATTCCCCACAAACGCAATGCAGTTTGAATACTTGCTTCCACATTTGCTTAAAGGCTTTGGATTGGCAATGGATAGCGTGTTAATTTCATATGCCATAAAGAAGATATTATATAGGAAAGCCATGTTTATTTCTGAGAGGTATAAGTTTTGGGCTCCAATCTAGAGGAATGGGAAGGAACTATTGTACTGTATAAAGTCCTGGACTGCCATGCCAACAGCACCACCTTGTGTTTTTAATCTGAAAGCACAATTTGTTTTAAAGGCATAAAATCCATGCTTGTTTCAAAGAGTATTAAGTAGTGTGTCAACAAAGAGTCATCCCTTCCAAATTGCTACATATTACAATTATGCACATCTTTGTCTGCCCTCAAAAGGCAATACAGCATGAATGCTGTAGTTGAAATGTATTGTTGTACTCCCTCCAACCTAAAACAAAAAGATATATCAATCCGGCATAAATAAATAAATTTTAATGATTTTTTCTCTCTCTTTTCCAGTACATTATTTTACACATTTATTTATAAAACAGTAGTAACATTTTCAGAATCAGAGCATGGTGCAGTTCTTCCTTTTTGAAAAATAACAAAAACATTATTTTAAACATATGTGGCAAATGCTCACCAAGAAAGAAAGAAAGAAAGAAAGAAAGAAAGAAAGAAAGAAAGAAAGAAAGAAAGAAAGAAAGAAAGAAAGAAAGGATTAGCTCCACACTTTTTAATATTGGAAGAGATTTTGGTAAATGTGTACCTTTTGTCTATCCCAGCTAGGAGCCATATATGCACAATACATATTCCATCAATTTATACTTATTTTTTGTTGTGTATGCAAGGTACACATCACCACAATAAACTCAACAAAGTATTCTGTGTGATATTGTGTAGCAGTGTTGGGAGAAAGGAAAAAATAATATATAAAAATTTATCCCCAAGGTTTTAAAAAATATGACTTCAAAAAGTGTGTGGATTCAAATACCACCAGTATAACATATCTCAGCAGAGACTTCAGCACAGGGCAGTTCCTTCTGAATATTGGGTTATTTGTCCAGTTACTTGAAGTATCAAAAAGGTTGCTTGATGCTTTTTTGACAGAAATGTTTTGGCTCTTCACATCCACCAATTGTTTAAAGCCTTCAGCATCTGAATCACACTGCGTCAGAGGTGGCAAACAACTCAGCTGTTAAGGCTGCAATATGATGCATATTTTCCCAGAAGTGCTACCGACCATAATAGGATTTACTATTATGGATAAATGAGTACAGGGTTAAATGGTGACTGTGCAATTGTAGGTGAATTTATCAAACATACCCTCTGTTGTCTTTAAGGGGGGTTGCTTCCAAGGAAACAGCCTCATGATTGTGCTGTAAAACGCATAGACACAGGGTGGCTTCTCCACCACCATCATTTTTCTACCCCATAAAATAAGGAAGTACAAACAATTTTAAATCCTGAGAAGAAAAGAAGCTACAGGTTCAAAATGGACTTTTAAAGCTAAAATTACATTCACATTTTATGCCTATACCCTATATTGTGAATCCGTCATGCACACTGCATAAGGCATGTAACAGCTACATTCTTTGGTTACTGGATGCAGAAGCACCTCGTGAGTATTAAATTATATGTGTCATGCATGCAGTGGATTGAGCAAGAACCTTGCAATAAATCATTATCCTACCCACCTAACCCTAACCTCCCTTCAAATGAGATATTTCTGTTATAACCTGACATTTCCCTCTTCCAATATATTGCTCAAACAGATCCCCCTTTTTGAATATAAAATAATGCAGATTAATCTCCTGTGAATCATAACTAGACATCAACAAACCTTCTGAAGCCTTCCTTTTTCACCCACTAAGGTGTCCAATCATGCATGATCCCTTTTCTGTCCAAGAGATTCACAGTGGCACCTAACAAGAACTAGACATATGTACACTCAAATCATTCACATACATTTTCTACTTCTGAGAATGTACTCCGCCCATGAGTTTGCACTGTTTTTTACTTCCAGACTATATAAGCACAGTGTGTTAGAAGACTTACATTTGATTTGGAAGATGCCAAATATCCTTCTGTGGATACTTCACACACATCTATACCACCATAGCTCTGGGGGATAATGTTTTGAGGCACATATATTTGTTTGCACAAAACAATGGAACTGCGAGGTTCTGGCACTATCACAGCCTTCCTCGGACTGCTGCCTTTAAGTTTCATTAGGCAAAGAGTACACATCTTATTACACCCAATGAGCATGGCCCAACATATCTGTAGGGCAACAGGTGGGGGGAAGGCTGGCAGCGGCTGTGGTCATATTTTCAGTAATTTAGTAATTCTAAGAAATTCCTCATTGCTAAATCTGTGGTCTGTGTTGTGTTGTGTGTGTTACTGTAATCCGTTCATCCTTATAACAATACCCCATCTTTACAGCAGGCCCTAAGATGCAAATCTCCAAATAAAAAGAAGACTAAACTCATTGCTGCATGTCAGCATGAACTTTCGTGGTGGTAAAAAAATCAACATTAAGTGCTGATGTAGTACAATAATCAACACAGCACAATTTACACTACAGTCCATCCCCAAATAGTGGAGAGGACTGCAGGTAGCCTTACTGTTGACAATTTAGATTTTCTGTTGTTGTTGTTTTTAATTTGGGGGTGGTGGTGGTGGTTTACAATTACTGGGAGTAGCTGAAACACTACCCTACTAAGGAGTGGGTGTGTAAAACAATATGTATGCAAAAGAAAACATCTAAATCAGAGATGGGCAACTGGGCTCCTGGACTACAACTCCCAGTGAGTTGCTCACTGCTGGTTATGCTGACTAGAGATGGTGCTAGATGTTGGCCAAAAATATCTGCAGGGCCATTGTTGCCCACCCATACTCTAAATGGGGGGGGGAGAGAGAATGAAATAAAATAACCTGACATTGAGTTATGTAAAAGAAGAGTGACTTGTTCAGGGCAAAAGTAATGCCACAGGTATCATCCAAAAAGAATCCAAGATACTGATGCAAATGTGTTCCATAAAACACCTATGCAACAGCTTTAGTTACATAGATTAAGTGCATTTCTTACAGTATCAGCTGACTTAACTCCACCTAGGCTTTGGATCACCTAACTCATTCAATGTTTTCCCAAGCTTCATATGTATGCATGTTTTGTATACAGTCACGTAGCACTTGTTTCACAGTCTTAAAACTTCTTTTGTAACAACTCAAAATGAAACAGATATAAATATACACAGCTCAAAAGTTTACATGGGTCTTTGTGGCGAAAATGGTGACACCACATGTGTTTACCGAAGGTACTTTGGCACAAAAGGATTAAAATATTTTCAGACTACAAGTATCTCATAGTAATACAAGTATAAATTTCTGTGGCACTGAAAATACTAAAAAGGATGCCTTGGATGAACTTGTAGTAGATTTGACCAAAACACTACATGTGGTTTTATTAAAATCTACAACTGAAGTCCTCCATATTTGGTGGAACCACATGCTCCCCCCAGGAATTAGTTGTTAATGAAATTCAGCAACTGCATGGGGGGGGGTGTCTGACTCCTCTGAAACAGTATACTGATTAGAGACTGATACAATACCTTATCCCTGCATACCAACAACATTCTGTAAACATTCAAGATGCTTATTATTGTTATCAGTTATCTTCTCTGAAGGCTGTATACTCTTCCTCCCGCTCCTGCATGAAGCTGCAGCATATTTGCTCATCCAGCCATATGTTGTTGTTTTTAAGGCAAATCTAAGAAAGGCTAAACTCTGCCATTGTGTGAACATTTTGCTTGGTTGGTGTTTTTTTAAAGTGTTGGGACGTTCCTGTCTACAGTACTTGTCCCTCACTCACCAGGCCATCGTCTCTCCTTGTCTCTGCTAAGGCTGATACTTCACGTCCCTCTTGCTGCAGTTTGCGGCCCTGCTGGAGACCGGTTCGAAGGAACGTAACCTCACATCCTTGTGGGGTCAATCCGAGTTCGAAGGAATGTAACCTCACGTCCTTGTGGGGTCAATCCGAGTTCACCCCGACCAGGCCCCCTGAACTGCGCTCCAAGCGGGGTGAGAGAGTCCCGTCCTGGAGCTCGGGAATCTTTTCAATCCACTTCTTGATCCATGTTGAAAACCGATTTCAACACGGAGGCAAGTTCACCTCGGCTCGAGGAAGGACGTGAAGTGACCACTGCTTGCCTTTTTGCAAGCAGTGAACAAAAGGTGTTACAAGAATACCATAAAGCAGCTAAGGAACTATGTAGAGAGGTCCTGAAAAGCTACAGATCCTAGAATACTGGGTCAACTGAAGGCACTGATTTTGGCTGAAAGGAATAGGCATATTGACAGCTCTTTGGCAGATGATTCCTAATTCGGGAAACAAAATCAATTCAAACAAGATTTGTTTCAAGGTAGACAAAGCTGCCACCTGAAATGTCCTGTTCTCGGGTTCTTTTCAGTTATTTAATATAGGAAGCCAATTTCCTTCACCTTAGACCACTGGCACATCTGGCATAGTAGTTGGTGTTCTGTGAATGGTTCTCTGATTTCTCAGGCAGAGAAGTCTTTCCCTGTGGCTTGGTTCTTTTAATTGGAGAAACTGGGGATCAAAATGGGGACCTTATATATGCAGAGTATCCCCTGTGACTGAGCTATGGCCTTTCCCTTTGAATCCTTGACCATGACACACAGGATTTGGATTTTAAATAACAAAGAAGAAAAATCTAGGTAGTCTTGACAAGCCTTTAAGGTAGAATGCAAACATGCTGCACGCTCAAATGGACTAACAGGCTTAATATAAAATCCCAACAAGAACTTTTGATGTTTCCCAGTAGGCATATGCCCCCACCATCCCCACTTGACCAGGTCTCTTCCATTATTCTTTTGAGAAGCAATAGCATCTTATCATTTAGCAACTTAAACAGAGATTTTGGATGCAGGCAAGTCCAAGTGCAATTGTCCAACCAAACCTTTTACTAGGAGCCAAGGTCTAGGTAACATTTCACAGGCTTGATGACACTAAGTGCTGAAATTCATAAAGGACCTTGGCCTACACTAAAGCAACTGAATAATCAAGCGAACACATCACCTCTCAAACCCATCCCTTGATTAATTACACTCAGGCACTGAGCAGATTGGTCATGTCACGTGAAAGATAACAGGCCAAATCTCTGATAGCAAGGCAATGCAAACACACTCAAAGTGGAACAGGACTGGCAGAAAGCAGGTCCTGGCATCATCTAAATTTCCCTGAGCTGCCAAAGAAAATTAAACAACTGTGGCCAAAACAATATGACCACCACAGTTTCTAGGGGTGGGAATGCAAAGTGCCACCAATTCCTAAGTAACTGGGATTATTTTAAAGCCCTGATCAAAATGCCCTGAGAAACTGATGAGCTAAGAAACAGCCATTCTGAAAACCCACCTAAGATGACATGAAACAGCTGAAAAAAAACATTCCTTGACCTTATCAGTTCTAGCTAGGTAATAGCAAATGGTGAAACACTCAAATAAGATTATGAATTAAATGGGGTTTACACTTTTCAAACCAACATATAGGGTTGTCTGTAGAGTCAAGACTAAAATATGTAAGAGTGGTGGCAAAGTGCTAAATATTTTTGGTACTCCCTTCAATAGGTACAGGTACTGGTGATTAATAAAAAGTTGACCTTGCCCTGCTGTCCTTCTGATAATAAGAACCATTCTCTACAGGCAGGATTTTAGCATGTAACTTGCAGCCAAGTAAGGTTTTTTAATGTGAGATAATATACTTTTTACTGTCTTTACAGTGCTTTTAAATTGCTTTGAATTGTTTTTATTCAGTAGTTTTTAATATGTAATGGCCAGTATCCCCTTCAGAGCATAAAGGTCATTGCATAAGCATTTCCACATTCTGGCAGGCTCTGTGTTGTGCAGCTGATCAAACATCTGGTTGTGTGATCAATCTGACGAGCAGTGAAAGACCAGGTATGCAAAGGAGGGCAGCCAAATCAGGAGGAAAACTTAAGTGAGTGCCCTTCTGTGACTGCATAATACAAAAGGACACTGGCCAATATGTCTAGCTGTGCTGTAATATTATAATTGGTATATTTTAAACCATCTTACCACTTTTCTTTTAACATTCTGTAAGCCACCTTGGGTTCCTTAATTGAGAGAAAGGAGGTGTATAAATACAAGGAAGGAAGGAATGCAAAACACACATTAATGTGTTGCTTTTCAAATGGAACTGAAGCCAAGGGCTTTGAATATGTGTGTATAGGGTAACATGACCAACTGAAAAAGATGACAAGGTTCCTGTCCCTTTAATGGTCTCCTAGAAGATGACATTTATTTCTTTTTATTTATTTATTTAAAGGTTTTTACTTTATCTTTCTCCTTTAAAGGATTCAATGCAACTTTTAATGGAAGCTACACCTTCTGAACTTGCCTGCTCCTTACTACTATTAAAGATACATGGAACCAGTCTTCTTTTTTGTGTGGTCACCCTAGAAGAGGGGCAGCATCATGTAGATCTTGAAGTGCAGACATTTGGCATCATGCAGTATACAGTGGTACCTCAACTTACGAATTTAATCCGTTCTGAATGCGTGCTCTTAAGTCGAACTACTCTTAAGTCGAGGTACCTATCTAAAAAATTGAAAAACCAAGTTTAAAAAAATATTTGTAAGTCGAGCAGACCATATCTAAAATTTGTAAGGCAGCAGTTAAAACGCCAAGATTTTTCCGCTCTTAAGTTGAATTGCTCTTAAGTCGGGGTACCACTGTATTGTGAAGCTGTAGAATCACATGAGAGATGAAACAGGTTTAGCTGCTTAAGAATGGTCCTTGCCTGGATCAAAGGAGGATTCATGGATCTCCTTTCAAGAATTAGGAAGATTTTGGCAAAAAGGAAGTGATGTGTAAGAGCTGAAGAAATATATATTTCTTCATACTAAGGCTGAAATTATAGTGCCTAGCATATATCATCAGGGGTTGCAATGTTAGTTTGTTACAGAAAGAACAAGAAAGATTCCTATGGTACCCTAAAGACAGGTACGTAAGTTTCGTCAGAAATATGCATAAAACCAAGCTGCAGTCCACAAAAAAAGATTATGCCAAACAAAGCTTTTAAGTCTGCTAAATCACAAGACTTTGGCTGCTGTTTTATCAAGCAGGACTATAGAATCACCTTTCAGAAAATATGATTCAAAGCTAGGTTGACGGACTATGTCGTCAATACTTTATGGATCAACCTCATGAAGACATGAGTGCAATTCTGCACAGCTACAGGCACATGCCAGGGAGAAACAAATATGCAACTGGAAATATTCTTCAGTAATCATGGTTTCAAATGTGAAAACAACCTGTACCTTCTCTTGGGTGAACAACTCCAGTAAAAACTTTTGAAAGCCATAAGGTATGTATATACCTTTCCCCCTCTATACACCTGTTGCTGTCCAAAGCCTGAGCTTTGCAGGACTCAGACTGGAGAACTACATCAAGATCAAATGAAGTGTGAATTCTGAAAACTGGAAAAAATGATTAAGGCTTCTATGTCATGTGTGGGCTTCCATCTTTAGGCAGATTTCATAAGTGTTATTGCACTGTCCCTCCATCTCTCTAAATGACTGATCCAAAATCACCATTCATGGTTTGGCAGTAGCATCACATTCTCTTTCTTTCAGAGTGCACTGGATATCCCTGCCCCATAAGAAGCCCCCATGTTGGAAGCACATTGGAAGCAGGTCATTACTCTCATCAGGAACAACTTTTTAAAAAATAGGAGACCACAGTGAAGTTTAAGGAATGCACTCATCTGCTGGAGCAGGTTCGTGCCAAAGCCTTAGTTAAAGCTGCTTTCCAAAAGAAAAAACTACTGCCTGACCATGGACATAATAACTGCATTGTTGGAAAAAATGCTGAAAGTGACTATGTGGGACATGTGGTACAAAGGCACAGGACACTTGAAATATACCTGCAGGAAATCGGAAAGGCTGAAAGAGAGTTACAAGACCCAAATAATCAACCATGGCTAATGAGGCAAGGTTACTTGATGTTTTGGCAAATTAGAGCAGAATTAATTTGGAGGTGGGTGGGTGGGTAACATTCCAAGAGCTGGGCGTTGCCCATGCCCAAAATCTCCACTTCAGGAGGCAATAAAACTATGAAGTTTTGCATGCCCTTGAAGAAGTCTGCAGGGATAAGGCAGAGAGACAAATCTTCACAAAACAAACAATATTTAAATCCCAGTCTTTTTCTCCTTTGTATGTTCTGAATCACAGCATGTCTGTGTCCTCCATGCTGAAACTGCTTCGACGACTGCTGGTCTTGGAAGCTTCTGGGGACACAGCCGAGAACAATGGATCAGAAGCCACGGGCAGCATGGTATCCTCCATGAGCATTAAGTCCAGCTCCTTTTTGGACAAAGCAGGGAAAGAGACATTTTGGCTGTGGTCTAGAGGGTCATGGAAGCCTGTTGAGTTGTCATCAAAGCTCAGATTGTTGGTGAAGTCCAGCTGGTGATAAGGGGACTGTGGAGGAGCAAAGTGGGGCTGGTGCTGAGTCTCCTTGTCACCATGAAGTGGTCGTGGAGGTGGTGGCCGCTGCTGCTGCTGCTGCTGCTGCTGCTGCCGCTGCTGCTGCTGCATCTCTGTTGTCCCCTCCTCCCCAGAAGGTTCTTGCTTCACTACCTGTTGAGCGATTTCAGCCATGTTCAGGCCAGAGGGTGAAGTGGTCGGCAACCCATGGAGTTGAGCCTGCATCTCTAGCTCCTTTAGGACAAGGCACACAATGGAAGAATTCTTATACAATGAATAGAAACACATAGATGCTAGATTCACAATGGGCAGTCAAATAAGCATGTATCAAATACATGAATGTCAGTCTTCTAGGCTGGATCATATCAACACACAGCTATCATTAGAGTGCCTTTTTTGAAACCTGCCTTTTTTGAAACCTAACTGCTTTCAAAAATAAGGAGGATTTGGGGGGGGGGAAGGAAGTGATGTGTAAGCCTGCAATATTATATACAATAATATACAGTGGTACCTTGTATAACAGACAGCTTGTATAACAGAAAATTTGTACAACATAAAAAATTCCAGAGATAGGGGAAATTTGCTTAACATAATTGCCTATGGGGAAAATCCGTACAACATAAAAATGGGATTACTCTGCTTTCAATGCATTCCTATGGGAATTTGTATAAAGGAAAATTTGCTTAACATAATTTCATTTAGAACGAATTAATTCCTTTATACAAGGTACCACTGTATCATAATTATTTTCCATAGTATGTCTGGGTTAAATATTTTTGCTTTGCATCAAATGGAGTATAGGATGACATACTTTTAAAATGTATAATAAAATAACTTATCTCTATAAACTATTTTTTCAATGGCTAAGATGATTTGGGATATTCTTAGGTCTCTATATCAACACACCCAAAAAACCCATGTGTGACTGGACTACAAGGATAAGGCAAATGAACATACACTGCAATGCTTGAAAAACCATTGTCAACAGAATTCAGTTGCTAAATATTAACTACAGAGGAAATGCATGGGTGAAGCCGAAGCCTACAATGAGCTCCTATTTTGCTGCCAGGGCTGCCTATGGATTTCCTCGATGCTCCTCCACAGCATGAGGGCATGAGATGAGTGTATGAGGGCATGAGATGAGTGTGAGGTGAGAAGGTGGACAGTGGAAGTGATGAATGAAGCCTAGCATGTTTTCAACAAGGAAATAAAAAGAGAGCAGTTTTTGCAACAAATAATTTAGGCAAGTAACAATAAAAAGTGGAGAACTCACTTGTATGCGGAGCCAAAGCTGCTTATTCGCCATCTCCAGACGCCGAGAATGATTTTCAAGATCTCGTGACCTCTGCAAATCTTTCTGCATCCTCCTGATGTAATCAACAGAGGCTTTCAAAATTGTTCCTTTATTCCAGCGCACATCCCTGGAAAAACAGAAGCAGAACATTAAGACTGGCTTCCGTATAATTTTCAAGGAAGGTTTTCGGACAGTCAAAGGTCAGCTGTTTTCTTTGCTGGGGGTTTCCACACAAATCAAAGAAAGAGCTAACGTGATTCCAAACAGCAGACTGTCTTACCAACAAAAAAGTCTAATAGACAAACCCTCCTCCCACTAAACTAGTTGCAGAATATACAGAACAAGCCAGGCAAGAGAGGGGAGCTAACTTTATCCTTATCCATGCTTTTCCACAAAATTATTTTACTGTGATTCTTTACCTTCACCCGCTCACAATACTAATTCTTGTCACAAATATCCAGCAACATAAAGATGACTTTAAAACATGTGCTTTAATGTTATCCTCCCCTTATAAACAAACAAGTGAACACACATTGTGATTACATTTTTAAGGGCAAAGGTAAAAAGATTGTTTTAACAGGATGCAATAATCAGATTTTCCAGACAACTCTATTCCCATTGCCCTTTTTCCAGCTTTGTTTCCTTTATTGCTCAGACACCACACAAACACAAAACTTACAGATCTCCAGCTTTGGGGATCAGCATTCCGAGTTCTTTAATGCGATCATTGATGTTGAATCTTCGCCTTCGTTCAACTATGATAAAAGAAAAGCAGCGTGGAATTGAGTAGTTCTTAAAGCAGCTCACCTTGATCAATCAATTTATTGGCAATGCAATGTCTGTATCTCAAATCTTCTTGCTGAAGTTTTATTTGGCATACATTTCCTTGGACTTCAGCCCACTCCCAACAGCCACAAATACAGTCCATGAAAGCCAAATAAAACTTGTCAATTTTAAGAGGTCACAAGATTCTTTTTTTTTTTTTGGTTGTTTTTAATCTGATTAAATGGATTACACACTGCGGCCTAAAAACAAAAGCAAACATAAAAAATACAGTGATGGTCCACAAATGACATCACCATTTAAGTACAGCAAAAAGGAATTTCAAACAGGCACATATGCAGGTGCTTATCTGTCTTGGAGGCACACAAAGCAGAAAAAGTGTTATGTGTATGTATGAGTGGCATATGCCATATGGGAGAAGTGACTTTGCTTTAACAGTGCCAGAAACCACAAACCAAAATCTATTCTAAGAACGAATCAAGTGGTTAAAAATCTTCTATGATAATATCACTTTTTTGTACCATGTGGAATGCCAAAGACAAAAAGAGAAAATGCAAAACATGAAAACATATCTTTCTTTCTTTCTTTCTTTCTTTCTTTCTTTCTTTCTTTCTTTCTCTCTCTCTCTCTCTCTCTCTCTCTCTCTCTCTTTCTTTCTATATGCCACCTTTCTCCCATAAAATAACTTAAGGAAATTCAGATTTTAAAACATGAGTAAGATTAAAACCACAGTAAATTATTCAGTGTGAGAGATGCCTTAACAAAGCACTGCTGATTGCTGCCTTATCAGAGTAGTGACTTTTGATGCTGGTGTGAGAAAGCATTCTGTGTGCCCAGATATAGTATTATCATACTGTCCAAAACACCCCAGAGATACTATGATTACTTCCCATCTACAATGGATAACAATTAAGATAACAGAAGGCAGTGGAGTCATCACTCACTCAAATTGTGATTGTCCTTCTTCTGGCGTTCCTTTGCCAAAGCTCGGCTCTCGGCATCTAGGGACAAAGACCAAAATGTCAGGGAAACCAGAAGGCTGAAAGAATGCAGATGTATGTATATGTACACATGTGCGTATGTTTGAACAGATTCCCCACTGCCTGAGTCAAAGGCTGACTACAGCTCCAGCAAGTCAGCTTGGGCATAGCCAACTACACACATGCCCTGCCAGGTTACCTGTGAGCTCTCTCTTCTGCGTGAGATCGGCAGGGCAAGAGCTACTGGTCATCCCCACCAGAGAGGGAGTCATCTGAAGGTCACTGCTATAGACATTCATATGGCTGCTGGATAGTGGCAGCTGAAAAACGAAGGCGAGATCAAAACATATGGGGAATGCAAAGTAAGGGAATGGCAAACAACAGAGTAACAGCCAAATGTCAGCTCCTGAACTTGATGGCTATTTAATTTTCTCCTTCTATTAAAGAAGGGAAAGGAACGCCCCACTGCCCAAATGATGCAATGTAGGCCACCAAATCTGAAGAAAGCTGTGGGGCCTGGCCCTTCTCCAGGTGAGTGAAATGTAGATGTGGTCTGTAGTCCAAACAACACTGAATGGTATATCCCTAATTCATGCCCACCATGAATTTAGAGGGATTATGATATACAAGTTCTTTATATTCTATCTTCAGAGGCAGTTGAATTTCTTTTGATAACCAGCTGATCTGACACCTGTCTGGCACACCAGCTACTAAAATGGAACACCCTAAGACAAAATCCCTGAATCAGCATGTTCTTGCTGTTTCCATCCTATATGTTTTATAATCCCACCAACAAGGCTGGCACTGCAGTTATAGCAAAACAAAGCAAAAAAGATTCCACTCTGTAATCTAAAATTAGCCTCACTCTGTTTTGCTGCACATAGCAATGGGGGTGGTGGGATGTGGCATCTAGCTATATTCAGAGAGTGCACTGTGGTTTATTTCTTCTTCTTCTTCTAAGGGAGTCTGAATAGGTTTTCAATTAAAGCTTTATCCCTTGTATTCATGGGATCATGGCCTTGTGGGTCTTCTTCCTCTTTTTGCCCCCCTCTAACTGATAAGCAAGGGGCCAAAAGCAAAACAATACTCACAGTATTGGGCATGTGGATGTCTGTGTTAATACATCCCACAGTAGTTGTCAGCTGCATGATGTCTTCAATCACGTCATCTATCTGAAAATATATTTCCACAGAGGTAGCTGTATTACTTGTCCACAACAACACAAAAACAACAAAAACAGCAACAAAACCACAGGAAGGTGCATGACATCTTAAAAGTTGAATGGATTTAGTACAGTATAAGCTTTCATGGAGTATAGTCTGCTAGTCTATGAAAAACAGGAATGATTTCCTCAACCCAGTCATTAATACTGATATTCAAATAATGCATTCATGCACATAGAATTGGAAACACAAGTCACACATGTAAGAAAGTTTGTGCTTTGCATGCCCCTCTACAACATCTCCTGGCAGAAAATAATTAAAATGAAAGTTTTCCTACAGCCTCTCTTTATTTATCATTTCCTACATAGCAATGTGAAAAACTGACTTTCATTTTGTTCCTGCTCTTAAAATCAGTTTAGGTAGCCACTGAGAATTATGTGGTCCAGCTGTAGTCAGAACTTTTAACATTTCATATTAAAAGAGTAGTGCATGTTTAAGTTTTCCCTCATATCACTTAATTTAAAACTCTACAAACCTACTCAATACAAATTTATCCTGTCCTCCACAATTATCTCATCTGGTTTATCTCTTACCAGCACATTTTCTACACTCAGACAGAATTCAGAACAAGCCAGAATGATCATATGAATTTAGTGTTCAAGTAGCTCAGCTGTAAGTAATCATATGAGAAGAGAACTGCTTCCTATAATAGAAGAACGACAGGCATTTGTATTTCTTGCTATAATAATAACCATGTGCCAGCAAGTCATTTATTTATTTATCTGCTACCTTTCTCCTGAAGGATCCAAGGTAGCTTATAGTATTTAGAATACTGTAAAGACAAATAATGAAATATTCCAGTATTTAAAAAGCATTAAACATATACAGCAGGCATGTCCAAACTTCAGCACTCCTGATGTTTTGGACCACAACTCCCAGAATTCTAAGCTTAGATTGCCAATGCCAAAGGACTGTGGAAGTTGCAGTCCAAAACATGGGGAAGGGCCAAAGTTTGGACATGCCTAATATACAGTATACTGCCAAGAAAACTCCATGGACATTGGGGTCACAAAGAGTCGGTCACGACTGTAACGACACAACACACACACATACTAAAATTCATATGCAATTAGCATGGATTTGACCAAACTCTGGGAGGCAGTGGAAGACAGAAGGGCCTGGCATGCTCTGGTCTATGGGGTCACAAAGAGTTGGACACGACTGAATGACTGAAAACCAACAAAAAATCATATAATAATAATATTAAATGCACAAATAAAACCTAGAATAGTTCTAACTTGTGGTCACCCTTTTTAGACTCTTCAGGGTAGAGCGTACACAGAAATGGTTTACCACTCTCTTCTTCTGTGGGCACCCTGGGGCTGTGTAGCTTCTCCATGACTACACAGATTGGCTCTTCTCACAGAAGGTGTAGTGAGGATGCAAATTTCCATCTTTTGGCACTTCAGGTTGAGCTATCAAGCCCCCTGGGTCAACATGCCATTTTTAAGAAAGAAAGAAAAAAAACACTACTACATTCTACAAAAAAATATTCTAAAAATGTCATCTACACACCTCTCTTTCTGGGTTAGAGCCAATATTGAGCATTGCCATTGGGCTGTTGGGGGTGCTGTTGCCTGCAGAAGAGGACATCACATGACTTGGTGTTGGCCTCATGCCAGGTGAAGCAGAGGGGGGAGGCTTGGGAGAAGGAGCACTGAGCAGTGGAGCAAACTTGTTCCCGTAGGTTTCAGACAGGAATTCTTGGACCTTCTTGTCTCGGGATCGCTGCAAGTGGTATGTGGTAGGGTTCTCCAGGAAGGACTGAACCTAAAAGCAAGCAAAACTAAGTTGGAAGAGTAGAGGTATGGAGCTACCATATAAAAAAAAACTTGTCACCGCCACTGGAAAGTCCTCCTGGAACTCTGGGGAAGCTATCCGTGTAGAGACGCTGGCCCCAAGCCAGCACCTCAAAAAGCCCCCAGCGGAGGACTTTTTTAAAATAAAATAAAAATAAAATAAAAATAAAAAACAAGTGCCGACCTGGCCCCTGGGGCCGTGTGGTCGGTGCTCTAAAAATAAAATAAAATAAAACAAAGTAATAAAACAAGCGCCGACCCAGCGGTTGGCACTCTAAAATCAAATAAATGAATGAATAAATAAATAAATAAATAAATAAAATGCTGACCCAGCCCCAGGGGCTGCGTGGTTAGCACTGGAAAAATAATTAAAAAAAAAAAACCAAGGCGCAGGGAAGCTAGCACCTCTAGAGGCACTTGCCCCAAGCCAGCACCTCAAAAAAACCCTACCGCCACCGCCGGTAAGTCAGACTCGAACCAGTTTGGCTCGGTTTGGGTTTGTACAATTTTTTTTAAAAAAAATATACAAACCCGAACCAAACCGAACCAAGGGTGGGTCCGAAACATAACAAACTGAACCATCAGTTTTCTGTTTCATGCCCACCTCTAGTTATAATGCTTAAAACATGTGTACATGGAATATATCCCACCATTCCCTCCTATGTTTAGTACTTATTAGCTTAGTCTCAAACTACTGTATATCATTTTGTTCCCTGCTGTTTTAGCTTGTGTGAAATGACGGCCAAAAACCGATAGGCAGAGCTAAGCAGAGAAATAAAGAAAGGGGAATGAGTGTGTATAAAGGAGGAAAGGGAAAAGGGGAAGTGGAGAGAAGTAAAAATGGGGGAAGAAAATTGAAAGCAGAGAAAGGAATCAGGAAGTGAACATTAAAAATGGGAGGAGGGCTGCAGGTGACATATACCCCCAATTGTACATTGACTAACAATTGGAAGCGACAGAAAAATAGTGATATATCACTTACAAGTTACAGTGGACCCTCATATAACAAGCGGTATGTTTAGCAGAAAATCCACTTAAAGGAAAAAAATTCCGGAGATAGGGGGAAATCGCTTAACAGAATCACCTATGGGGCGAATCCGTACAACAGAAAAACAGTTGCGATTAGGGACTTTTCAATGCATTCCTATGGGAAATTTGTATAAAGGAAATTTTGCTTAACAAAATTTCACTTGGAACGAATTTATTCTTTTATACAAGGTACTCCTGTATTATTATTTTTAAAAGGGGAAGAAAATTTTAGAGCAGTGGAGGCCAGAAACAGGATAGCTAATGAATTGATTTATATGAGACGGCATGTGTAGCCTACAGAACCAGTAGAAATAACAAGAAATGTACCAGTTGAGCTGACAACTATGTGAACAGACCCAGCAAAATATGTATATAACACATGTAAATATGTATTGTTTCAAGAAAGAGATAAAATGAATCAACATAACTAAGGTTCTTTTGGGATGTGTGATTGAGCCCTTAGCTATAAACAGAAGGTGGTCAAAGGTGGTTTTGTTTCTCTCACTTTTAACCTATCTCCAGTGTAGCACAGCGGCTTTGAACAAATTCTAAGTACAAAAAGGTATTGCTGGGAAAATATGTTATAATGCACAGTGGACCCTTGTATAACAAACAGCTTGTATAACATAAAATTTGTGCAACATAAAAAATTCCGGAGATAGGGGAAATTTGCTTAACATAATCACCTATGGGGAGAATCCGTACAACATAAAAATGGGATCACTCTGTTTTCAATGCATTCCTATGTGAATTTGTATAAAGGAAAATTTGCTTAACATAATTTCATTTGGAACGAATTAATTCCTTTATACAAGGTACCACTGTAGCATTTTTTTCAGTAGAGTTTTATTTGAGGGAATCAGGTGGACTGCTGAGAGAAGACAAGCTGAGGTGCTTGCATTTTTTGTATGTATAATTTCTTCTCCCCACTCCTAAAATAAAACTAATATTTGGATTAAAATTAAGCACATCAATTTTTAAAAGAGCAAAAATAACTTCTTAGGCCAGCGCTGACCAAAATGTATTGTATACAAATGATTGCTCTACAATGACATGACTGACTGAATTAAGAGTAATTTATAAAATATAGATCACTAATTTATAAAATATAGATCACATTCTATATCACTTCTGAGCAAAGGGAAGCAATTTTAAACTTTGTTGAGTGATACCCAAATGAGTTCAATATATTAACCTGAAAAAAGGAAGGGCTGGTGAGCTCCTAGTCACCTGATGTATTTCTAGAAAATTTCATGAACATAATTTATTTGCTTCAAAAGCTTAGCATATCCATTTAAAATGATATTTGCCATCCTGATAAAAGAAAGGCCAATAGTCATTTCCTAAGGAAGCTTAAGGAAAATAACTTTATTTAAAGGATTATAATTCACTTATGAATTATTTTGTGTTCATCTGAAAGAAAGGTGTTTTTATGTGTAAACAATACATTCATTTTTGCATTTTTATAAACAGCCATTCCCTAATGGTTCACTCACTAAACAGTGCCAATATTTTATTTATTAAAGCAGTACCTTTAAGACTTCTCCCGGCACAGGGGGTGGT
This sequence comes from Phrynocephalus versicolor, assembly GCA_023846285.1. NCBI lineage: Eukaryota > Metazoa > Chordata > Lepidosauria > Squamata > Agamidae > Phrynocephalus > Phrynocephalus versicolor. The sequence continues at coordinate 59,288,087 of JAHTLZ010000129.1, forward strand.
GACTGGTAATGAACTGGTGTGTTGATGGCAGGGGTTGGAGCCATTGGCATCTGTTGCTGTTGTTGCATGTAATGCATCATTGCCTCCTGCTGCATACGCTCCCTTTGTTCCTCTTGTTGTACTTGTTCTCGCATTAGCTGCATTCGTAAACCAATGCGTGATGCCATGGTCACTATTGTGAATCTGTCCAAACTTCCCAAATGACACTTAAAATCCTAAGAAAGAAAGTAGATGGATTTAGGCACAATTCAAAATTCATATGCAGCCTATAGCTGAAGAGCACAAATAGTAACATAGATTACATATTGTACAAGGCACTATACAAATGTTAATTGAGACTTAACTTGTACATGTCTTTATAGCTGACACAATAGCAGCAATCTCTCAACCATATCATGTTGACTAAGATTGACTTGTCAGGGTAAACAACCTGTGACTGTCTGTATGTTGTTGACTATAATTCCTCTCATTCATGATCACTACCCATACTGATTGAGACTGATGGAAACGGAAGTGCAATAATATGTGCATGACCATGGATGCCCAATCCTTGGAGCTGATGCTGTTTAAGTACAGCAGGACCCCAGTATCTACTGGGGATCCGTTCCAGGTTTTCTTGTGGATAATGAAAACTGTGGATAAGACAGAATGCCAAAAACCCCAAAACTGCTGTTTTGTGACTCTAGCTTGCTTTACAGCTGCTGTTTGTGACAGAAGCTTGATTTATGGCTGCTGTTTTACGACAGTAGCTTTCTTTACAGCTGCTGTTTGTGACAGTAGCTTGCTTTGCAGCTGATGGATTATTTATTTAATTTTTTTTCTTCTGCCAACTGTGGATAACTGAATCAGTGGTTAATGAATTAGTGGTTACAGGGGTTGTACTGTACTCTTCTTTAAGATACTTCCTTTCATAGCTCATGGGCAAATGTGTGAATGGTTTCCAAACATCACATTTGCCACTAGTTAAGAAAAGCAAGATAAAATGATTTGCTCTGTCAAAGCAGAATATTTTGTAACAGACAGAGGTGCATCTGTCTCATTATATAAATCTTTGGAAGACATGAGGAAAAAGCCAAATATAGTTAAAATTGCTTTATTGATTTTTACAGCAGCTTTAAATTTCTTTGAATGAATGTCCATATTCTTTTTTTGTTTCTTTAATGGAAGGAAAACTCTACTTTTTAACTTGACAAGAGAAAGAAGAAAGGAAAAAAGAGAAAGGAGAGTCTGAATAAGTAGATCTTGGTCCATGAAAGCTCACAATGAAATAATTCTGTTAGCCTTTAAAGTGACACCATATTTTGCTTCTCTTTCTTCTTTTGTCACCTTTAATTTTGCCAGCATGCCGACACAGGTTAACACAACGACTTTCTTAGGAATTTTAACTTTATCTCTCACTCTGGCTCAACATTAAAAAAGAAACAGCTAAAAATGGTATTTGTGGACCGTAGTACAAATCTCATCCATCATGACCGGGGTGGGAGTGGTGGTGGGGAAGAGTTTAAAGTCAAAGTACCATAAGTTAATAATCCTCTTTCCTTCTGCATTAAACTTTGCCCTACAGCAACCCAGGTATTCAAACCCCACTGCCCTTCTTCTGTTTCCTTATCTTCTTCAGTCAGGTGATACAAAAAGTATATTAAACTTTGCTGAATTGAGACAGAGGTGACCCTGCATCCCGAGCCTCCCATCATGTGACACAAGTAGACATTAAGACCAGTAATAGGGGAGGGAGCATAAGATAAAAAATAAATTAGCAGATAAAACTGAGTGGATCTAAACTGGATTGATGAAATATTTTGCCAGAGAGTGAACTGATTCATTGACAAACACATTTTAAAACTGCAACACAGCTTTGACTAGTCAGGGATTTAAAATTACTGTTTAATACAAGCACTTCAAGGAACTACACATGGTAACCATGATATGAAGAGAGGTACGCCTTTTCTAAGATAATGCCTAAATATGCACATTATCTAAAAGAAAGTTAGTTTATTTAAAAACACAAATGAATGTTTTAACTGCCTCAGACCTCATATGTAACTTTATGCACAATGAAATCAAATAAAAAATTAAACCATTAATCAACTAAAATTCTTCAACATTTCAAGTAATATCACATGAAATAAGTTGCCATGCATGACATACTTCAGGCTTGTAGAATCAAATTGGCATATACTTGCTTCTTTGTATTTATTACGACTCAGAGATCTAAAAATGGTGCTTGGTCCAGAAAATATCACATACTCATCTTTGTAATGTTCATCCATACTGTACCATAAGCCAATTAGTCAGAAAACAAGGTTTTATCCTATTTTGTGAAACAGTCCTAAAATATCTGAAGAATGCCATCATTTCATCCTTCCATTTTCTCTTAACCTGGCTAAATTTCAGTCTTTCCTCATGGGTCATGTTTTACACATTACAGACCATATCTGATGTCCTCCTTTGACCCTTAAGACTTCCTGAGCAGTTCTGCAGTGAAAGGAATTATCTCAGAAGATAGTGGACTTTCCTTTGTGAAATATTTTTAAACATTCATTGAAGGCCTACTTGTCACACATACTTTATCTGTGGATTCTTGCATATGTCTTTGACTAAAGATTCCAGTTGGTTGGACTAGATCACTGAGACTCCAGCTACCAGACTATAGCTACCAGAAAGCCTGACTAGGACACCTAGTGGTGGAGGCTTCTAGGAATTTAGTCCAAGAACATCTGGGGACTCCAAGTTTGAGAACCACTGGACTAGATCACCTCTTGGGAGCCCTTCCGATTTCACAGTCCCTTTATTCCTAATGCATTCAAAGAGTTTGCTAACCAAACTGTCATGGAGAATTCTTTCAAATAGTTCGCTCAAATAAAGATCATTTATGTTCAAAACATTCGCTCTATCCACTAAGCTAATCAAATGAACATAACGTTTAGTCTAGGCTCAATCAGATGAGAAAATGCAGAAATAGGAGTTGTGGACTGGGCCCACTAGAAAGCACTTGTTGCCCAATGCACCCAGCAGTGCGGGAGGAAATAAGTCTAAGTAAGCAAGTAAAGCAATCAGATGGACATTTATCCTGTTGTTTGGTGGGGATGAGTTGGTTTGCTCTTTATTCCAGTGATCAGACAACATAACTGGTAGAATGAACCAATCGATCCCCAGAATGCCTCTACTTGTATCTTTCTGAGTTCCTGTTAAGGGCTTCTACTCTGTGTGTGTGTGTGTGTGAGTGTGTGTGTGTGTGTGTGTCTGTGTCTGTGTCTGTGAGAGAGAGAGAGAGAGAGAAAGGGTATTTGTACACGACCCCTAAACTCCGCCGCAAATGGCTCCCAGCTCCAGAGCTTAAAATTATTTCCCCACCAGCTCCGGAGTTTACAGATAATTAAGTGCGACCACGCCCACCTAAGCCACTTTTCAGGTACCTGCTCTCCGGAGGTGAAAATTCCTGATGTGGATATAACCTAGTGACTGCCCGGCTCTCCTTGCTTCTGTTTGTTCTTTTTTTGCCCCCTGCCCCTTTAAGAGATCTGAATGCAGTGCTGGGACGGCAGAACGGAGGTGAGCGGCATTCTTTTCTTCCTTTTTTTCTCCCTCCCCTCACGCAGCCAGCAGCCAGGAGTGCGGAGGGGGTGGGAACGCAGGAACAGCGACAAACCCCTAAGATCTCTGGTCCGAATTTAAGTGGCCAGCAGATCTTAGGGGTCGTGTGAAAAGGCTCTAAGTTTGCTGTAGTTTGGTCTGTTTCCAGTGCATGAAATGATGCACCTTCAGATCCATTTTGTTGGTCATGTTCCGTACTTATAAGAATGAATCCAGTTGTTTATTCAGATGCTTCAGCATTCATACAGGAGGTAATTTCCTTCTAGGTTTTTTTTGGCATCACCATGTCGCATTTCTTTTAGTAGCAGCCCTCTTCACACATAATGAGTATAGAGTTTTAAAATTTATATCTGGGCATAGATAAACCGTTCCTTCTCACTGTGATAACACAGGCAGTGCATAACAACAGGTACACTAGACGACTGGTGAGCAAATACACAAATGAATTTCATGACATAGGAAAATCTTCCCACAATCCTTTTTATCACTGTTTGTGATTTTGGGTTAATTGTTTTGTTTGTTTGTTTTTGGCTATTCAGTGTTCTATCCAAGATTTAACATACAATCCAAATTCTCTCAAAACTTGTGAAGAATTTATCAAATGCTATTTGTTTCAAGACAGAGAATTTAAGTAAGATGTCTAATTTCCTTTCAATATATATTTCAGTGTAAGATGTGGAAGAGTAGCAGCACCATACAACCATAGTTAGAATAGTCAGTAAGTACTGTACTGTCATGTGAAAAAGAAAATACACCCTCTTTGAATGCTATGGATTTACCTATCAGGATATAATAAAAATCATCTGGTCCTTAGCAGGTCTGAGAATTAGATAAATAAAATGTCAGATGAACAACAATACATGGCATATTATACTGTGTCATCATTAGAAGCTAATAGCAGGCCATTTGAAAGCACACCATAGATCACAAGTTAAGGCTAAATATAAAGGTCAAGTGCAGCTCTGTTAATATGGAACCTTCTCCTAAATTGAATCTATTGATGATTTAAACATTTTTGGTATCTAATTTACTAAATCTCAGTAATTCCTTTGCATCTACTTTTCTCCCTGTGCTCTTTACCATAAAAGTATTTCACCAGTGTCATGAGGAGGGAATTATTTCCCTTTTACGAAATTGCTGTGTGTATCACAGAATGAGAATTTCTTCTAGTGTAACAAGGCAACGTAGTAAAAGACAAGGAGGACTTTACATGAAGGCAGTTTTAAAATAGCACAGCTGGCTCTGCTTGGCTTCACCATAGAAAGCATTTGTGAACTTCTGCTTTCACTCTGACTCACTCTGAGAACCAGCAGGGAGAGATGACAGGATGTCTCAAGAAAGAAAGGAAACAGCAGACTGATGGTACATGAGTAGAATGATCCTGTATCCATTTACTCCTCAGAGGAAAACCCATTGTGCTGAATAGGATTGACTATCTAGCAAGTATGTTTAGGATTGCTGCCAGCAGTGCAATTCCCAACTGGCCAAAATGGCCAAGGACCCGCTGAACAGATAGTCATTAAGCTAAAGATGTATCAACCCAAACTGCTCTCATCCTAGTGGTGTTGGAAATTAATCAGGACTACTCCTACCCTGACCTACCTATGATTGAACATTATTGCAGTCCAGGTGGGAGAAAGCTTAATTCCGGAGACACTTGGCTCCTCTCTTGCTCTGTCCCTTTCCTCCACTGAATCTCTCAATTTTCTGTCAGCACCTCTTGTTGAGCTGAGCCACCTCGTCAAGAAATCACTCTAAGGCTTCTGCTGGCAGAAAGGAACATCTACTGGCAGGTGGATTAAACTTAGCTCCCTACAACTGAGGTATCTTCATGTTAGGATTTCACCGTAAAGTTGTAACTGTAGATAGTCAATGGAACTCATTGAATTTAGTGGAGGTTTAATCATATGCTCTGCTTATAAAGAAAACCAGGCTTCCCGTATGAACAAAGAAACTAGAGTTCCAAAGTGTAATGTGTAGTGTGCAATTTTTTTTTGGGGGGGGGTATGGCTTACTATGAAACTGCCAAGGCAACACTGAGGTCTAACTCCTCCACTAATGAACAGCTGCAACACTGGGGCTCTCTTATCTTGTCCTAAAGAACTATTACAATTCCACCCATGCATCATAAAAGTCTAAAAATAAAATATGGCCTCTTCTTTCATGGACAATAGTGTGAGAGGGAGCATGCCTGGTCCAGGTTTAAATGAGATGAACCACCAAAGTAAGTTCTCAATCAAAATTATTTTGTTCTTGAAAATGAATAGCTCCCAATGCCTTTTTGTAAAATTCATCTTTGGATCTCTTGATTTCTGCTCGCATGCCCTCAAACAAATTACAGTCCATTTAGAGCAGAGATGGGTAAAATGCATCCTCCGTAGGCCCATTAACACACACACGAGGTGGTGGTGGTGGTGTTAGTTTCCCAAAGATTTCTCCCCTTGATTCTCTAGGGGACATGTAAGGCAATTTTGCTATGTTTGGGGGATCCCTGCCTCTGACCCCCCCCCACAGCCCAGATGTTTAAAAATCTTCCCATTGGAGAACATGGGAAGATCTTTTGTTTTTGTTTTTTAAAAAGATTAAGAAGATGTTTTTCAAGGTAGAGGGGCAGTGAAGCAGTCCTTCAAGGTTCACTAGCACATACATGTCACTGTGAGCCTCTGGAAGTTACCTATCCTGAGGAATGATCATTATTTAATTTCAACGATTGCATGGATATGTGAAGGCACATGCAATTCTTGCCTTCCATATAAATGCCAGGGACTCTCGTCTTTGGTTGTTTGTTTCCTGTCTAACACACTGGCCCATGATTCACCGTGCCTTTGTTCTTAACAACACAGAATGTAGCACTAAAGAAACATCCTGAACTAAGTAGTTAGTTCATCTGGCAGGTACCCTTGCCAACAGGTCAAAAATTAACTGAAAATGAATGTTGCAAAGTGCTTGTGTAAAAGTTGTGAATAGTATAGTACACTTCACATTTGGTAATTTTTGAGAGAATGTTACTGGTTTCAGCGCCACTGGAGAGAAACACTTTTTAAAGTTTTGTTTCTTTTTTATAAGTACATTATATATCATTTCTTGAGTAATACGGAACCATTACAGAACAACAATTATTTTAAAATATGAGACTTGTCAAAGAAATGAGCTGTGTATTCCCAACACCTACTTTTTCATTTACTGTTTGTCCAAAACAAGCAAATCAAAGTGTGCTGTCCCACCACGTCAGAGACCTGAGATTCCCAAAGTGCCAGGCAAGGCCAGAGGGCAGCACACCACATTAAATGTAATAGTATTAAAAATTCCAGAACAAATGGCAAACTGTGGCTAACTGATTTGTTTAAATAACTCAGCTGATTTGTATTTTAATTTTCATAACCATGCTTTGAGGCTTGCATTAAACATTAGTTCATTACCTTACTAATTCTATAGGAGGATTAATAGTCTAGTGCAATGTTGGTAAACCTATGGCATGGGTGCCAAAGGTAGCACTCAGAGCCCTTTCTGTGGGCACCCGACATCGCCCCTTCACAGCGACCTGTATTGAGGTTAAATTTTTACTGAAATTTTTAACCGGTCTTTAGCCCAGTCAACTATTCCATCTTGTCTGAAGGCCTCCATTATTGTTCCACTGCCAAAGAAGCCATCTATTAACAGCTTAAATGATTATAGATCAGTGGCACTTACCTCCATTGTAATGAAGTGTCTGGAATGATTAGTCCACCAGCATATTATCTCTTGCCTCCCAGGCACGTTTGATAAATATCAGTTTGCTTACAGAGCAAAGATCCACGGAAGATGCTATAGTTATCACCTTGCACACTGCTCTTACCCATCTGGAGCTACGGGGGACCTATGTAAGGATACTCTTCATAGACTTTAGCTCTGTTTTCAATACAATTATTAGGAGGTGCATCGGCTGCTGCGGTGGCGCAGAACTAACAATCTGATAATAAATATCAATAAGACCAAAGAGCTTATAGTGGACTACCGGAAAAGGAAACCAGACACTCAGCCCTTGATTATTGATGGAGTTTGTGTAGAATGGGTGACGGACAGTAGGTTCTTAGGAGTCATTCTACAGGAGGATTTGACCTGGAGTGCCAACACTGAAGCACTGGTTAAGAAGGCCCAACAGAGATTATAACTTCTGAGACTTCTCAGGAGGGAACAACTGTCCAAGAAACTGTTGGTAACCTTCTACCGGGGCTTTATAGAAAGCACTATAACTTACTGCCTCTGTGTCTGGTTCGCCAGTTGCACAGTGGCAGATAGAAGGGCGTTCCAGAGGGTTATAAACACTGTTGAGAGGATAGTGGGCTGTCCTCTTCCTCCTTTGGAAGAACTATACAACTCCAGATGCTTGAGGAAGACATCTAGAATTCTGAGAGACTGTTCGCATCCTGGCCACCAATTTTTGAACTGTTGCCATCTGGCAGAAGAAATAGGACTCTTAGGTCAAGGACAAATAGACTAAATAACCGTTTTTATCCCAGAGCGGTATCCAAGTTAAATGTGACAGTTTTAGCACCATCCTAATCAGTTTTTAAGTAGTATTTTAAATTTTGTAAGCGATTTTAAGTTTTGTTAATATCTTGTATGGTGTTTTATGTGTTTTGTATGGTTCCTTGTTTAGAGTGTGTTGTGGAACAGCACTCTAATTTCGTTGTGCATATCTTGCATATGCATAATGACAATAAAAACTATTCTATTCTATTCTAAATTGCTATATTGGCACTTTGCGAAAAATTAGTGGGTTTTGAATCACAGTTTGGGCACTCGGCCTCTAAAAGGTTCACCATCACTGGTCTAGTGTGAAAGATCCTATCCATGCTGGCATATAATTATGGCATATGGTTCGATGGTAGCACCATTTGTCATGAGAACAAAGACCTCATCCACTTGTTTTTCTACTTAAAATAGTGCATCCTTCCCCTTTAAGGGTTAGCAAAGGGCTAGAGCATGCAGTATTCTTGAGATGATTCAGTGAGATTAGAGATGGGCAGGAAATGAAAAACGAAATGCTGTTTTGTTGTTTTATTACATAACATTACTTCATTTTGTTACGCAATGAATTACTTTGTTACGCAACAAAACGGTAGGACGCGTTTCATCACAAAATGAAATGAAATGTCATTTTCCCTCTAGAAATGAAATGATTTGTCCTATATGAATCAATGGCAGGGGAGCTTAAGCTCTTCCCTGTAAGGCTCCCAAATTTGGAAAGGTTTGGAGGTCAGGAGGCTAAATTATTAAACTCCAAAGGGTTGCCCCTAGGAAAAAATCTTTCTAATTGAATCCAGGAAGTGCAATAGCCCCCCACCCACCCACCGCTGTGGCACTGCAGCAGCTTGGCTTCTGAATCCCAATTAAATCATTTAGAAAGATTTTTTCCCCCTAGGGGCACCCCCTTTGGAACTTAATAACTCACCCCCCTGAGGCCCAAACCTCTCCAAATTTCAGGGCCTTATCTGTCATGTCCATGCCTAAACATGACTGTGATCATTATTTTTGAGTACATGTGTTTTGTTATGTACTCGAAAATACAGATCGCAGCCATGTTTCGGCATAGGAATGGCAGGGTTAGCTTCTTCAAGCAATTCTAGGTAAACCCCTGAAATTTGGAGAGGTTTGGGCCTCAGGAGCTGATTTGAATTGATTTTATTTGTATACCGCTCCCTTAGTGAACACACACTGCTCTGGATAGTTTACATAATAAAACATGAACAAAATTCTATCTTACATTTTTCACAGTCCTATACATGTGCACTTCTAATTAACTCCATTATGTTTTAAGGAGCTATTTCCTGCTATGTAAGTATCAAAATGCAGCCAAAGTGTAGTTCAATTTTTAGTCCCTGAATGCACACTATCTCCAGAAAATAATTAATATTTTAAGAAACTCACAATTTTGCCAATTGCTTGTGAACACATTTGTTGTATTGGCCACAATTTGTGGCTTTCATTATTAGCTCTGTTGCAATTTAATGAACAAAATTGCTTTAGATAAAAGTCTGAATTGCTTCCAAATATCAAACTACTCACTGCTTCTACAAACATTTTGGTCTCTCAAATATTCCACTATCAGGCTCTGTAGCAAGAGTTATCTGATCCTGCTGTGACAGGCTGACAGCACTGTAAACTATGTGTCCTGCTACTGCTTATATATAGCTCCATAGTGCTTAAAGCATTCTCTGGACAGTTTATAATTTAATTATGTGGCCCCTCCCCCACAAGCTGGGTGCTCATGTTACCAAACTGAAAAGGATAGAAGGCTGAGTCAACCACAAGCTGCCTATCTGGGACTAAACCCTGGGTTGTGAGCACAGATTTGGCTGCAGTACAGCAGTTTAACCATTGTGCCATGAGGCTCCTATGTGACCAAGTTAGGCTTAGATTGGCATGTGGGTGATCATGCTTCACAATTCCACTGGATTATGACACTCACTACATGGCCTGTAACCATTTCCTATAAAATACCTTATCTAAAATAATTTGCTGCAGATAAGCAAATAGCCCCTTATCCCACCATTCCTGTCAAAGTATACCATCTCTAAACCAACCAATTAATTTTGGCACAGGAGTTAGACAACCCCACAAGAAGCTCTTTCTTTGGGCTCTATCCCACTTTTTAAAAAATCTGGATCTAATTTACCAATAAACCACTTCCAAAAATTGTACCCCCATAGTCAGTGGACTTTTTTTAAAAAACAAAACAAAACAGTAATGCCCAATTAACTGGTATCCAGCGAGTTTTCTAAGACCCAAGGCAGAGGGGTGCAAAAAAAAACCACCATTTATTCCCTTTTTGTCCCTGTAAGTGCTACACTAATTTCTTGGTTTTTTTCTTTTTCTTATCCTTTCATGTCGGTTTCCCGGTTATATGGGTTGGCAACATTCTACCTTGCTTTTCCCCCTGACTGCTGTCTTTCTAATATTTTCTTATTGGTGCTCAGGAAACAGACAGCCAAGTTGGGGTGGCTTGCTGCTCTGCCACCGCCAGAGCTCCCCGTCTGAGTTGCTGCTTGTCACGGAGCTTCTAAGCAGCACACCGCCAGAACTCGGAGCTTCTTGTTGCTGCCCATGGAAAATGCCCCAGAGCTTGGTCAGCCAAGTGGACTGGGAATGGGGGAGGAAAAGAAACTTTCCCACCCACCCCTTGAGTTTCCTGGCTCACTGGCGCTGACAGTGTGGTGGGGCAGGGCGTCTCTGCAAAGCCCCCCCCCCCCAGGCATCTCTTGCCCGCCTGACCTTCCCAGTGGTAGCAGCTGTAGCTAGCTGTTGGAAAACTCGCTCGCTCGCTCGCTCTTCCTCTTTCCCTCCCCCTCCTCTTCCCTCCCTCCCCTGGCTCATATTGACATATTCGCATGGCATTGCAGCCCCAATCTTTATTTCGTTGCCGCCCTGTCATGGCTTGAGCTCCCGTACCACTGGAGCTTCTAATCTGCATGCCGCCGGAGCTTCTAGATGCGGATTAAGGACATGGGAAGATATACAATGAGGTTACTTATACCACATCCATGGGAATGCGGGAACCACAGCTTTTATTATTAACCGCCTCTTTCGCCTGTGTTTTGTTTTCTTGCCATTAAAACAAAAAAAAAACCCATACACAAATGTAATATGGACAACTCAAGCGAACAATTTCCTGACATTTCTTGATATCAATGATATGTTGCCTGGAGCATTTGCCTCACTCTGCCTAACTGTAGAGCTGGTGGCGTTACCAGGACACAGGAGAGTTCTACAAGAGTTTCCATTTAAAAATTAAGCTGAACAAAAAAAAAAAAAAACACAAAAAAGAATTAAAATGACACCACTGGAGAGAAGGGAGGGGCATTCCTTGTCAGAGTCTGCTGATCACAGTCTGTTATGAATCAATGAAATGTATAGGGAATCAAAGCATAGACCTCTATTATGCCCATCCAATTGTTGTAGGTGTAGTACACATTATCTAAAATCAAGAATGATTATATCTTAGCTCCACCACAGGACAGAGAAGTAATCTGACAATGCAAATCCAAAACATCCCAATTCAGGCTCCAATTCAAAAGTGAACATGAAGCTAGTAAAAAATCTCCAAACATCCCAGATCTTTTAACAGGCAAGAAACAAGGGTCTTCATTTTAACAAATAATTAAGGTCCCTCAGCATAGTATCAAGGAAGCTCTCAGAACAATTCACAAAAGTTGTCAATCAACAGTCCATTTTAACATACCCTTATTCATGAGCATCCAAACAAAAAAAAAATCAATACAGCATTACGCAAAACACCTTGACGAAGCAGAGTAATCCTTTAATCTCTCACAAACTTCCTGGCATAATAGAGGTATATGACTTGGCTCCCTGTATTATTTAATTGGCTGTTTCTATAGTGATTACCATCTGTATGCAAAGCTCTGAGCAACCATAAGGTTCTGTTAGCAAGTATGTACACTCTTTCTCCACCTCTTATATAGTGAATGCAATGGCTGCAGTCCTATCCCCCTTATTAGAGGATAGCCCATAAAGAACCTGCTGTGTGCAGGGAAGCCAGCGAGGAGCAGCTGAGAGGTGGGGTGGGGAAGATAGGTTTCCCAATGGGAGGGGGGAAGATATGTTTAAAGTTCCCCCTCATCCCCCCTCTCCATGGCGGAGTTTTTTTCACAGCTGAGGGCCAGCACCTCTCAAGCTTCCTTCCTCGCAGCCGGGTGTGCCAGTTTTAAAGGCGCTTGCTTCCCACACGCCCCCTTTTTTGTTTTTTGTTTTTTTGTTTTTACTTCTGGTTGGCCTGGGACCGTTTTTTTTCTTTTTCTTTTTCTTTTTTCTTTTGGTTTTTATTGTGGGGCCACCTGCTACGTGCCATTTTTTAATTTTAATTTTAATTTTTAAATTCTCCAGTGCCAACCATGTGGCCCCTGGGGCTGGGTTGGTGCTGTTTTTATTTTATTTATTTTTTCTTTAATTTATGATGCCGACCATGTGGCTCCCGGGCCGGGTCAGCGCTTGGGGTTTTATATTTTACAGCCCCGATGCTGGGCTTGTTTTTTTCCCCTTCACAGCTGAGAGGTGCTTGCTTCCCTGGGAGGCTGGGGCAGTGCCATTTTTTTTAAAAAAATCATTTTAATTTCCAGCACCACCAAAGAGAAGGGACTGGTGCAGCGGGAGGGTAAGTGACATCCCCAAATGAAAAACCAAGCGAATGAAATGGAAATTTCCATTTCATTTCGTTTCACTTTTCTTTGATGGGTTGGTTCATTATTCGTTTTGTTAGCTAATGAAATGAATAACGAATAACAAAACGAATTAAAAATTCATTTCGTGCCCATCTCTATCACTATTTATCTTACATGTGCATAACTAATAGAATTGTTATATGAGCTCACTGTGTATCTAGGCATTCAACTGGACCTGATTATTCAAATGAACTGTAAAACAGCAATACTACTTCTGCTTCAGAGGAAGACTGTCATTTTTTTAAATAAAAAAAGCCTGCTACTGTTTCAATGTGATTTGGATGGAGTTTTATGACCTACTCAGCTGCAGCTAATATCTGAATTATGATGACTGACTTAATGCTTGTCCACAAAACCAAGACTATCAGGCTTGCTGCTGTTCATTTCATTTTTTTCTGAAGATGAATTCAAGTAGTCCTCCAACATCTTTCATGGTTTTGTCATCTCTCTGGGAGGTTTTGTGTGTGTTTGGAGGAGTGGATCTTAGTGCTACAATCCATTCTATAAAGAATTCATGTTGGAACCAGAATCATTTCATTAAATCCTTATTAGCTGTAAATGTTAGTGGGTTGAGAGAGCATTTCAGAGGCAAATCTTCTGCAAGCAATGAGTTATAAAGATGTCTTGCTGGCAAGCCTGTTGTTGTGATGTGCTGGCACATTAGAACTGACTTATAGTGATCCTATCAGGGGTTTCAAGGTAAGTGGGATATTTAAGGAATGGTTTTACCAATTCCACACCCCAAGTGAGGTTTCATGGTTGGGCAAGGATTTGAACCCATGTTTCCTGCATATCCAAGGAAGGCCTAGAGGAGGAGTGATATTCAAGGATATGCCGGTATATATTCAGTATAGATTCCTGTATCCATAAGCCATGATTCCCTTTTGGACGAATCCTGATGGCTGTGTTCATTTGCTACAGTATTGTTGCCCATCAGGACAAATTCTCAGGCAGCCCCTATGACATGTGTACTTGAGTAGCAAGGAATGGAAAGACAGAAAATTGAAGTTTGTGAAGTCAGAATCACACAGGTTCCTTCTAGCAATTTGTCATGTATCTGTTCATATATGAACCTAGTCCATGGCCATATATGAACCTAGGTTTGCAAATACAGTATCTGTGTATTATAAGGATATAAAGGGTGGCCTAAACAGAACACAAAAGCATTGAAAGCCTAGATATATTGCTTTGAGTAACATCTGCTTCCACCAACAGGCATTTTGACTATCAGTTGCAGCCTTAGCATTGACTGGATGACCATACTGTTCCTGGTTGAACCCTCTTAAAAAAAAAAAAAAAAACACTGCATGTATCACAGCTCATCAACTTGCCCAAGCTGCTCTCTGCAATTCTGCTTGCTACTACAAGCCTCCCAATGTCAGCTGGGTGGTGGTCACAAACATGCAGCTTTTAGCCCAAGCCAAGGAATAGTATGCTAGGAAGAGTTAAAGGTGGAAATACCCAACTAACAGCTCAACAGTAAGCCAGAATGTCAGGTGGATTCATTCCAGTGACCATGAGGTATGAGAAACAGGCATTTCTTGTCCTGAACCTTTTGGCCCTTAACCACCTGATCCACGTGTGTCGCAGAATAGTTACCATATTCAGCATGCCAACAACTAAGGGTTGATTGGTTATTGATTATTAATATGGGGAAAGCAGCCCAGGGAAACATTTTAGCTCTCTATGGCAACATATGCAAACTTGATGAAAATAAAAAAGAAACTAAGCATGAAAATCTGTTCGTTTAAGGACTGGAAATGAGAAATGAAATACGCCGGCCCAAAATGATGGTAAAATAATTGTGACCAACCCATGTAGCACAACATCTGATAAGCAATGCATGTACTTTGTTTCGTTTTATGTAGGAAAATAAATAAAAATACATTGGGGGGGAAGCAACAGAAAGGCATTGACAAATTAGAATAAGTTCAGAGAAGAAAGACTAAGTTTGAGAGGGGCCTAGAGGTAAGTCCTGATAGCTATGTTTAAGTATCTGAAAGGATGTCATATTGAAGAGGGAACAGGTTTGTTCTCCATGGCTTCAGAGACTAGGACTCGGGGCAATGGTTTCAAACTACAGGAAAAGAGATTCCATTTGAACATTCGGAAGAACTTCATGACAGTTAGAGTTGTTCGGCAGTGGAATATGCTGCCACGGAGGGTGGTAGAGTCCCCTTCTTTGACGGTATTTAAGCAGAGGCTGGATGGCCATCTGTCGGAAATATTGTGAAGGGGTTCCTGCTTGGCAGGGGGTTGGACTCGATGGCCCATGAGGTCTCTTCCAACTCTATAATTCTATGATTCTATGATTCTACAAAGAATGGTTGAAACGCTTGGCTAGATTTAGTATGGTTTTTAGAGAACCTTAAAGGGAGACTGATTTCCGAGGGCAAGGATTAGAACGTGCGTGTGGAAATCACAGGGCAACAGATTTCAGCCACAGATTAAAAGACATTTGCTGATAATTAGATATGTTTAGCAGTAGAACAGACTGCCTTAGGATGTGGTTTCTCCTTCTCTGGAGATATTTAAGCAGAAACTGGATCACCGTCTGTTAGGGATCCTGCGAGTGCCTTTTGCATTGCAGAGCTTGCATTCAGGAAGGGTCCGCACTAGGTGATTTCCAAAATCCATTTCAACTCTCCAGTTCTTTGAAATCAGACAGAAGGTGCTTACAAAGATTATAACACATATAATCTAGCTCCAGCAACATGTGGATACTAAATCTAGCCAGGTGTTTCAACCCTGTGTCCAATGTTGTTCTGTTTATTATTTGTGTTTGCCTCTTGCCGAGTTCTTTCTTTCTTCCTTCCTTCCTTCCTTCCTTTCTTTCTTTCTTGTTCTTGTTTATTTGATTTGAACTTGTGTTTTAAGTGTATGTACAGTGTGTTGTTCTTTGTTGTTCTTTTGTAAACTGGCGAGAGTTCCATTCTGGAAAATCTGTGCGGTATGTACCATACATATATAAATAAAATAAATAATAAATAAATGTACCTTTTGCACTTGGAATCATTATTTCCTTTAAAACTGGAACTAACTTCTCCATTAAGTGGTCCCCAGAAAGTCATTTTAAAACTCCCCAAAACTAGAACTAGTACATACTCATGCAACCTTGGAGAGAAGTGGCATCCACAGGAAGGCTCTTTTGATGAACTCAAGGACTGGAGAGGGACATAAGGGAGAAGGTGTTCTTTCTGAGGTCCTTTTGGTATGGCTTCCTAGCATTCAAACAGGGAGAAAAAAAAGAGAAGGTCAAGATCAGCAACTCTGCCAGAGCACAGCATCATGTCTGAAAAAGCCTCTGCACAATACAAGAAGAGAAACTTTAGCACTATTATTCCAGTGCATTCATTTTAGCTGCTGTTGGAAAGCATGGTAATATCTGAGGTTCATCAGTCTTAGAAAAGAGTACTGTATTAAAAAGATTTTATGTTGCAACACAATGCCAGGCAAAACCAAAACAAAACAAATTATTGATCCCCAAATTACACTGAACTTTGTAACAATTGGTAATAACATTATTGGACAGATGACATATGCAAGCAGGGGAAACTAGATGTAAAAGAGGAGGGATTTGGTGCTCAGGAGAACTTCAGTGATCCAAGAACACATGACATGAGCCTTTGACATCTGACTTAAAAATTAATTTCCTGTTCCATACTATACAGGACTTTATTTAGATGACCAAATAAGAGCACAAAACGTTTATGAAAGTATCTGCTAGTTATTCACCTGTGTATATTTTCTTGTGGTCCTAACATTCTAAAGAGAGAACAGAGGATATTTTAAAACTCTGGTGCTATTTATAAAAGGTTTTTAAAGGCTATGCAGGAGAACCAATTATTATTTTGTAGTGCTTCAACCAAGAAGACTGAGGATGCCACCAAGGAATCAGTTTCAGATCGCTGTATACATTAAGGAACTGTTGATGTCTATTTAAAACACTCACAAACAAACACACACACACTCACCAGGTGGACAAACATTTGTCTAAATATAAGTGAAGAATTATAAATCTACCAAGGAGGCATAGGGGGTAAATGATCCCACCAGTTTCAAAAAAACCAAGAGTTAATACAAGAATACAAGCACCTTACATACAAGGCATAATTGTCACCAAAGGAACAAATCTAATTACAGACTATGCTTCCTATCACCTTCATTCAGTTGTACATTTAAGTTACAACCCAGAAGCCTACAAGATTCGAAAGGCTGATTTGTCACTGAGCGCTGCTGTTCTTCATCCAGAGTTATTTCTTTATTTATTTTAGAGTATTTTTACCCTGCCTTTCTCCTTGGAAAAGGACCCAAGGCGGCTTACAGTAGTGAGGGATAATATAGAGTTGAGTACAATTAAGACATGTTCAAGGACAAGGAAGTGAGGAACATCCTGCAGCATTAAAAGACAACATACAGTAAAGCTACAAGAGAACACGAGCAGTTGAAAGGAGAGTAAAATTCCATGTAAAGTTATGAGTGATAGAAACTAACATTGAAAAATGGTATCAATGTAATCACACAAGGTTATATAAGTGGTTATAAGCACAAAGTCTATGTGATCCTACTGCTCTAAAGAGTCATCCGTAATCAATATATATGTGTAGCTATATGTACACACAAGGTTTCTATAAAGAAACATATTTGCCCCATACAGCACTGTGCAGCTAATGGCATCAGTTACAAATTACACCTATGCTGAACTTGCTGCTATTTTAAAAAAAATGAGTTGGATCATTGGTCAGGATAGTAAAAGACTGCAAAAATTTCTTCATGAAGAAAGATAAAAATAAACTTCTAAGAGAAGAGCCGCTATATATAGCACATGCAAACAAGCTGTGGTGGGTTAAGTTACAAGTTCCCTCAATCTACCCAAGAAGGTGGCATTAGTTGTCTTAATGAATCATTCTTCCCTGAGATATTATAGGAGACAGATATAATTTCCAGCTACTGGCTTGCTTGCCAGGTTATTTCTTTTCTTTAAGTATAAAGAAGTGCACATATAAAGATACTATACCAAGGACAGGATGCATATATGGAAATGACAAAATTACACGAATTGCAAGGTTGGTGAAGTCCTTGCTTTCATCCAAAACAGTGGGTGAGACACCATGGCCCACATCAAGAGTTTAGATGCTGGAGGTGTGTTCACTTATTGCCAGCTACTGAAGATCCCTCACAGAGGATGACATGGAAGTTTATGTTAAGGCTTACAAAGGAGGAAACCTCAGCCAATGAAAAGCCTGGCAGGTCATGTTGAGCTTCCTTCCAAGCCAGCTCAGTCTGCTCAGAACTGAGGTCAACAGAACTGTCAAGCCAAGGGGGCTGGGATGATATCTGAGGATGTTATCACAGTGTCCCAGGAGATCTCCAATGGGGACACTTTCCTTTCCAGTTCTCCCTGGCCGTGGGTTCCACAGAATAAATGATTGGGGGGGGGTTCCTCCTGTCCTCTTGCTTTTCTAACAGGACTGAAAATAAAAATGTCATAAACACCCAATCTTTCAAACATTTATCTTCACACGTTATTAATATATATCCTGGCCAAAGACAAAAGAAGCTCTGCAAAATGTTGCTTCACCTAAAAGCCATGTCCTTCTTCCTCTTAGTTCATCTGGCGCATTTGCTTTACAGTTGACAGTGATGTTTTATGAATGGAAAAATCAATTTCTCCACTGAGTCTATTACAAAATTCTTTGCTAGCACAAAGGTCTCAGCAGAGACCGAGTAATTACAGAATGCCTGAGGAAAGGAGGTAGAGGGTAGAATCTGACCCTTTCTCTTTGTTTTGTGATATTTCTCTGACATAGAGATTCCTCACAGAAGAAAACCCACAAAAGGAGGAGTTGTGTGTATAGAAGAACCACATGTGGTGGTGGTTTTATTTCTTTGTTCTCTGATTTCCTTTTCTATGTGCCACTGAACAGCAGGCGGGGAGAAAGCATCCTGGAGGGCAAGCTTCTGAAACTTCTGCCAAGATAAACACATACAACTTTTGTCACTTTCAAAGGTGGCTGATATAAGCACCAGCCAATCGTGCTGTAGAGGCAAAAACGTCTTAGAATAAACACTCCTAGTTTTTTTCCCCTTCAAGTTAGAAGGTCTTCCAGGCAGAAGAAAGAGTGCCATCCTAATTGTGCCTTCACTGGAGAGGACTACAGCAAAGAGCTGTGATAAATAACTACTCTGTTTTATAAGAGCAGTGTTCCATTTAAAGATAAACTCATAGAATCATATAATAGTGAAGTTGGAAGGGGCCTATAAGGCCATCAAGTCCAACATCTCCCTCCATGCAGAATTGCAAATCAAAGGATATTATTTGTTGCTGATCCGTTTGATATTTCAATGTCCTTAGCCTATCTCTGACCTTTACAATTGTTGTTTGGATTTAATTGTGTTATTATGTTGTTTTATTTTTAAGATATTATATATTGTATATGGTGCTACAGTGGACCCTTGTATAACAAACAGCTTGTATAACATAAAATTTGTACAACATAAAAAATTCCGGAGATAGGGGAAATTTTCCTATGGGGAAAATCCGTACAACATAAAAATGGGATCACTCTGTTTTCAATGCATTCCTATGGGGATTTGTATAAAGGAAAATTTGCTTAACATAATTTCATTTGGAACAAATTAATTCCTTCATACAAGGTACCACTGTATTTATGTTGAACTTTTTTTTTGTAAATCGCCCAGAATGGTATTGCTGCCAGATGGTGCAGTATATTAATTAATTAATTAATTAATTAAGGGTATCTGACAGGTGGTTTTCTAGATTGCTCATAAATACCTCTGGTGTTGGCACACTCATCACCTCTTGAGGTCATTAGTACATTGCTGTACTGCTCTAACAGTTAGGAAGTTATTCGTGATAGTCGGCCAAAAACTGGCTTGTCTTAATTTGAGCGCATTGTTGCACGCCCAGTGCTCTGGAATGATCGAGAACAGACCCTGCCAAAATGGAGCTATGCAAACAAGGAAATCAGCTCCCATAAACTGACTTTAACATGGGGTCTGGTCAACCGCTGCCCCAAAGTAATGGGTTTCCCAGTGGCAGAATAATAATGATTCGATTACAAATGTGCACATTGTACAAGGGTAAGAACTGAGATAAGAGAAAACCATTGAGTCCCATGTGCAACAGTTTCCAGGAAAAAAAAGTTTGTGGTTGAGGTTGCTGAAGACCATTTAAAGATTTCTTTATTGACTTAAACTATTTTACCAGCCTTCCTTCTTAAAAGGGCCCAAGGTGGCTTAAATTAAAAAGACAATATTTCATACTTCAAAAGACAATATTTAAAAGATAAAAACAATAAGTATACAAATGTTTTAAAAACATTAAACAAGTTTTATATTGTTAAATAAAACCACCATTAAAACACATCTAAAAACAACAGAGCACATAAAATCCATTTTAAAAAAACCATTATCAGACCACCTATCTTTGGCAGCTTATAGAAGGATGGCAAATATGGAGCTAGCCTGGTTTCCATTGGAAGAGAGTTCTAGAGTCTGGGAGCAGCAATAGAGAAGACCCTGTCCAGTGTCCCTACCAAAACTCTGAGTGTGAAGAGACCAAGAGAAAGGCCTTCCCTGATCATCTTAATGCCCAGGCATGCTTCTAGTGAGAGATGCAGTCCTTTAGATCTCTTAGATCCAAAGCCAGCACTTTGAATTGCGCCCGGAAATGGATCTGCAGCCGGTGAAGCTGCTGTGACTGGGGATTTACCATAAATGATCACTGTAACCAGCCCCAGTTAGCAATCTGGCTGTGGTATTTTGGACCTGTTGAAATTTCAGTCCATTACTGTTACCACACACCAATCTAGAACCAAAACAGCTTGCTAATATATAGGTGGAAAATATAGAGTTTGGTTTCATCCAACTGAATTGGATGGATTGAATTTTGTGACATTGAACCCAAAATTTGTAGACAAGATGTTAAATATCATAGGGGACAAAGCAGAATCCCAAGGGATGATGAAGGCCAACAACCAGGGTGTTGAACAGGAGTCCCCCAGCACTGTCTTCTTGGTTCAGTGCCTCCAGTTACTTCATGTCCCGTTCATCCCTCCTTGCTGTCCTGCTTGGGACCGGTACAAAAAAACCTGTACTTCACGTATGTAGTGTGACAGCAAAAAGTTGTCTCGACCATGCCCCCAGAACCGGAAACAGAGCGTGACAAGCCGTACCTGCCCCTGAGCTGGGGAATTCTCTTGTCTCTGTTCCTGTTCCGGGACAAGGTCCCGTGAGGTAACAACTGTCACGCAACGAAGGCAATCTTCCGCTCATGAACTTGCATCCATCCATTTCTCTCATACTTTTGAGTGCTATGGATCGACATTTTGAATAGACAAAGCACAGGGCATGTGGTGCATCCTTTATTTTTATATGTTTTTTTTCTTTCAAAAAACCAGATCTTGTCACGAAACAAGGCCGTGAAGTAACACTTGTAATGAGACAAGTTATCACAACCATGAGTAAAAGGAAGCAGGGACTGAACAGGGACAAAACCACGTGACCGCGACCAACACTGTCATGGTACAAATGTAAACGCGGAAGAAGGTAAGACATGAAATAACCACCCATGTCTCATCCCAGAGAGACAGCCAAGAAGAATAACATGGTTGACAGTATCAAAGCCATTGATTCTGACAATTACAGGAAGGCATAAATACTAATAAAATGCTAATGAAGACAGACATGGAGCAACCGACAATGTAGCAAACATAACATATTTCTTGCTCCCTATTGAATCTAGAAGGGAGGAAAGACTTCTGCCATTTACCTATTCTTGTGCATAATCTATTACTTTTACTTTTCTTTCCTCCTTCCCATGGATTAATGAAACAAACTATTTAAAGCACATTTAATTTGCTCAGGGTTTTTCAAACTTTGCTACTACCTTGAAAAAAGATGCATCTCTCACACAGCACTGAAAATGGTGAATTAGCTGCATATCTCCTGCAAACCTGATGAAAATTATATGCACATAGACCAGAAGCAGCCCTACAAGTTATGTCCAGCTGCTCACACCATCAAAATCATCAGCAGCAATTAGAAAAGGCTGCCCTCTCCCATGGCTGATCCCTAACTCAAACCGCAGGCACATTAACACTGTTACTGCTTTTACTGTTTGTCCCCTTAATACTCAAAAAGCCAGGAGGAAATCAGTATGAGGCTCACAGGCAACCCAAAGAGAGGGTGTGACTGAAACCATCACTTATTTTGTCAAACAAACACTTGCTCACTCCCATTCTCACACAGCACTCTCCATTTCCTCATTTTTCCGGATGTAATTTTAAATTTACTGCTCACTGGCCGACAGGAGAGGAAGTTGCAAAACTGCAGGATTGCTTTGCACATTCTCTTAACTTGACCAAGACCCTGCCCATCAGGCTAACATTCAGAACACCATGAGACAAATAAATTTCTTTTAAGGTGCCACAAGGCTTTCTTCAACCTTTTTTGCGATGTGCTAAAACAAACAAAGCTACCTCTTTGAAACTATGAGAAAAGGGTTGCATTTCTTTCTCATCATACTTGCACCTTCAGAAATTAGTGTAGAAAGGTCTAAAACAAAGGCAGTCACTGCCCTCTGATTGTATACAGATGGATGTAATGCTTCAACTCCAATTCTTTTCCTGTCCCCTTGAAAGGTTGGGCTCACCTGTATTTGTTGGTTCACTTCAGTGGCATGAGGACTGCATGGTTCCTTCACCCCAGATCTTTCCACCCTCATAATTTGAAGTGTGGAAGATCAGAAACAGTACACCCTCAGAAGCAGTACACCCTCTGAGTAGGTGCCTGTGAGAGGAGGTGGGGTACAACACCTGTGCGGCTCCAAGCCACCAAACCACAGTAAGTACCCATTAATATTGGCAACTTTTTGTTTTGTTTGGATCATCCAAGAGAACCTAGAAAAACACTAAGATATTTCTTATACATGTCTACTAGATACCTCAGATACCCAGGTAAGTTTATAAACAGTCCTAATCTGAATGCTCTGACCATATGTCTGGTGGAATTTCTACACAAGTAAAGTCCAGTTGCCCATGTTGAAATCTGACCATGTTGGAAGAGGTCATGTGTTTTTGACTGCTCATGAGTACAATGGTACCTCTTAAGATGAACTTAATTTGTTCTAGAGGTCAATTCATTTTATGAAAAATTTGTCCTATGAAACACAGTTTAATGCTGTTTCCCATAGGAATGCCTTGAATTCATCTTGTGAAGCATCCCATAGGGAAAATTTGTCTTCTGAGTTTTGCCTATTCCTAGAAATTTCATTCATCTTAAAAAGTATTTTGTCTTATAGGACATTCGTCTTAATAGGTCCCACCGTATTTGAGTCCTTGATTAAACAGCCTTTGTTCATCTAAAAATAGGCCTCTAAGAATTCAATAAAAGATCACGGTTTCAAACATTACATTTGAATGAAAAATACAGACAATGGACCAGAAAAAATATGCAAATCACTTGGTCAACACTGATAAACAGCAATTACTCTTTAGAAAACAAAATAAAACACTGTCCTTTCTTTACCCTTGCTTCTGAAGTCCTTAAATTTCCTGTTAGTTTTGTCACCACTTTATATCTACTACCAATGGAAAACACAAGCAAACTAGCTCCCACTGAAGGCTCAGCTAGCAAAAGAACCAGAGGATGTTTAAGAAAATCTGTTTAGAATACTGTAACACCTTTGCTGACTGAGATGTAGCAGTCTAATAAACTCTGTTCAGGAGTGAAAACGTAAATTCATGTATTATAGGGAAAATGACTGTAAGCATGGTTGACGGATATGCTCCTGCCACCCAGACATTGGTTAGACTTTTGCATGTTCAGCTCAAAGTTCTGAGATGATTCTGTAGGCGCTTCCATGATTGTGCTTAGAAAACTCAATGCTCTCACAGCATTTTCTTCATATCTTTGCCCATCTAACTGATTGCTAAGTGCTAGGGACATTCAGAGGGCAGAGCTCATGTGCCTCTCCCCATTCCTACCACAAAGGCAGTCCAAATATCTTACCTGGTCTGAGAAATTTTCATTATATGAAATGAAAAAAAAAATAACTGAATATATCTTATTTCACTGCAGGAATAGGAAATCTGTAGCTTTCCAGATATTATCACACTCGAACTTGTGCAGCTTGGTCAATAGTTGAGAACAATGTTGTGGCAAACAAATATTTTCTGGACATAACATATGCTATAAATGATTTCCCACTGAAAGAAAGATGAATTATATTCCTGGGTTCAAATATGAATATAGAGCTTGTGAATATTTAAACATCCACAGAACTGATGAAACTGCTGTTTGTGGCCGTATGTATTGCTATTTTAAATATTTATCCTAGGATACTTTACAATGCACATTAAAATAAAGGCAACAAGACGTAAAACTGATGGAAAGCTCAGTGGTTTAGCTATGTGGGTGCAGAGCTAGAGGCTGGGAGCATCATGCCTCCTTGACATGGGCTGGGCTTGATCAGTCAAAGAGCCCATTCCAGCTCTGTAGTTCTAAGATTATAAAAAATACAAAGAACAGAAGCTTTTATGGAAAAGCTCAAACACACTGAATGCACAAGGGGGATGGGGCAAAAACACAGACATTCTAGCTAAGGCTTTCTATCACCTATTTGTAGATAGCAACAGGATTCACACAAAATTATTGTCTTTTAATGCAACTGATGTGAGATGCCCAGTATTCAGAAAAAGAGCGGCAAAAATAAAATTAAAAGCAAATAAACCCAAACCAATATATTCTAATAAGAGGCATGGCAAGTGATCATTATGCTCACTCTTTATTTGACACAATCCTATCATACCATGGCAAGTGGGGACCGCTGCATTATAAGGCTGTGAAAAATATTTCCACTGAGTGGAGCTCGATGCTAAGGCAGTAAAGTTTTAAAATACAGATGGCAGCAGGCACATATCTATGTCAACAACAGAGGCCACCAGAAAACTGTGCAGGGTACGTGGTAGGAAAGTATAAAATAAATCTACTCCTAAGCACTCATAATGCTTCCAAAATCATCAGAGTCTGATACCCATAAATATACTGAATCACTGATACCAGAAGTCACACATTCAGGCTGGTGGATGTGTGGGGCATTCTGGTGGAGGCAAGAGACAAGAGGCTCCTGGCACTAACAACTTGCCGTACCAAGAGGTCCTCCGTCTTGGAAACCAAAATACTAGGAAACCCTGCTGCAGAAACAAGCCAAGATAAGGAACCAACAAGGCTCCTGTGTAAGAAAGTTTGCCCAGCTGGCCTCAATGCCAAGAAGAAATGCAGGACACTCACTGTCTTGTAAGCTGTCACTATCGAGCGCATTTTCTCCTTTGTGTTTGGGATTCAGAGAGGACCCCAAGCGAGGCCTCCCACAGTGAGATGTTTCTTGGGCCAGCTGAAGGGTCTATCTTTAGCTCTTCACTTATCAGAGGCTTTAAATAACCATGAAAAACACAGAAGGCTTCAGTTACTAAACAGAGAACACAGCGCTGTGCAAGAAGGCATCCCCTACCTAAACGCTTGACTTTAAGCAGACTGAAGGAGGCCCCCATTAACACCAACCACTGCCAGATCAAAAACAATCTGCGAATAGTCAAGCATCTGTGTTCATGTTTTAAAGAATGGATAGTTCATGCAGGAAATGCAGGATTTTACTATATCATGTATATACAGGAGAGGTAACTCATGGCAACTGATGGGGTGAGGCGTCCTGAAATCACATGATGTGCTTCTCTCCCCTCTCTCTGCTCAGGCCACGAGCAGCCACTAATGTATATTGGAAGACCTCTCATTTTAATTGCTATTTATCTCCCACAACATAATGAAAGAGCACACAGTTCATTATATAGAACAGCACATAGATAGAACTATTCTCTCCACATAGTCATTGTGTTTATTCAAGAAAAGTCATTCCAATTATGTTTTGGAGGAAAAAAGATTGGCTCAAAGACTTTGATAAACTGCTGTGAATGTGGTTTTCTAGCTGCTGTTCAGTCAAGATGGGCAAATTCCACTAGATTTGCTTGGTTGCAGCCAAATTGCTCCAGTTTTATTAACCTGCTGCAACCTCAGTGCATCCAAACTAGTGCAACAGTCTCACTTCTAGTTACTATGCCTATGACCAAAATATCTAGAATACTCAGATTTTGCATGCAGCTCCTTCTTGAAGGAACAAATATAAAACAATATTGCCACGAAGACCTGCTAATAAGCAAAATGCATTGCAGATTGCTGCTGGCACTCAGGCTACTCTCATTCTTCAGTGGGACTCACTGAAGCCTACATGAGAAGAAAATAATTCCTGTGCTGACAGCTTAGGCACAGCAAGCCTATCTTTTCCTGGCCATTCAAAATAGTCATGGGCTGCAGAGAAATGAGGGCTACGACTGGTCCTGAGCAGCTTGTCCCCTCCTCTGTCTCTTTACCCTGTGACTGAATGTGCCCACTTATGCAAGGCAAGCTATATTAAGACTCATTGCAACCACTAAACCTGTTGCGGCGGAATGCAAGGAAGAAAGAAGAACAAATTATACGTACTTTGTAATCCAACACAACATGCTATCGACTAGCTTTTGGCAAACTCTCCACAAGACCAGTTCCCCATTTTCAGTTTCATTAAAAATATTCAACTGTCCACTGCACAGTAACTAGTATTTTACCACATTATTTTACCACTCGAACAAATTCACCTGCAAAAACAATTACAGTGGTCCCCCGCCCATTTGCGGTTCATATACTGCGGTCACGCTATATCACGGGACCACAGTATGTGAAAAAAGACCTCCTGGTGTAAGGGGGGAAAGGCCTGGTGTAAGGGGGAGGGCCTGTCGGAGGCCTCAGAAATGACTTCTGGTTCGCAGGGAGGCCCTTTTGGGGCCTCCAAAAGACCTGGAAAGGCCCTTGCAGGCCAGTTTGGGGCAGCGCCAGGCTGGGGGTAAGTACAAGAGCCCCCAGAAAGGTGCCCCAGGCCAACCCGACCCACGGATCGGGTTGGGTCGTTAACCCCCGCGATAGGTGGGGGGTAGCATTTACAAGAAATATTTTTCACATAAGAAAACTGAAACACCCCAGCTTCAAAAACTAATGTATGATTAGACAAGGGCTCTTCCACATTTTGGTCCATTTTTAAAAAATTGAAAGCTTCCTCCCACTGCCCCATGGAAGGAGAGACAAGAAGGAGGTCATTTGGTTATTCGTGTTTTAAAGAAAGAGCCCTTTAAAGGAAGGAATAGATTATACAGGGTCTCTTAAAGAAAGTGTTTCCTGACTCCAAACCTCCAGAGGTGCAGTATTCCATTTTGTGTGATCCTTGCATGTGAATGTACCAAATGCCATACCACGCCTCTATGGAACCTTAAGCAACCCTATTTAGCCTACTCCAATTTGGCTATCCAGTCACATTCTTCCTTTGCAGAATATTAATACAAAGGGGTCTAAAATTGACAATGATGTCCCCCAACTTCTATCCCTCTCAAGCTTCCCTCCCATCTTTCCTATCTACATGTCCTATCTACATGTCTCGCTGTTTAACGTATCATGCAGAATGTAAACAATGGTACAATTAATCCCCTGGGCCATGCCTAGCCTTTTAACAAGAAATACTTGCAAGACTGTGATGTCTTTGGATACCAACCTATTGCTCTTTCTTTCCTAACATATAGATGGGGAAAGTGACTGGAAAGCCTGGGAGAGTTATAAATGAAGCACATCTACTTATGATAAGCCACCTATATTAAAATTCCACAGTTGGAGCAGGCTGAATATATAATGCAAGCCTTGTCATGAAAAAGCAAAAAGCTCATCTTGCTTGGCTCTGCAAGTTATCCATATTCCTTTCAGGACAGGTCAGGACAGATGAGCAACTGTTGAGCTATTTAGATCTTCTGCTGTCACAGTGTTGAACAACTGAAAGAAAGCAGCAAGTGAAGTCTACTCATTTTCAGTACTATTATCTTAGTATGTGATGGGTTCTGGTAACGGAGCCCTGCTCATGTTGCTATTACAAACAGAACTATGGTTCAAATTTCAGAACATGAGCGACCTATGGCCTAGTCATGGAATCATTTATTAAAACAAACCAAGTATGTAAAGCATAACTGCTGTTATGTTTAGTTTCGTCTTTATATCACATCACACCAGCATCTTTTGCAAATAGGCACCCACAGGCTCTAGTGGTAATTGTCTGCCACTTTAACCGTAATAAATAAATTTCCGGAAGCCAACTAATGGTGTGGAACCATGAGATTATATGGGCTTGAGTCCCTATTGATACTACCAGATGCATGATAATGCAGACATGTCAATAGCCACCAAAATCTCCAGGATTCTTATGGGTACAGAACCAAATGGATAGACTTATTACTATAATCCATTCTGTGGCTTTGTTTTTGTTTTAATTTTGATTCTTCCAAGTCATACACTGTATCTCTTAATTTAGCAAAAGCCACTTCAGCTTCTTACATAATCTCTATTCAGGTTTTGTGTCACACCAAGAAGAGCTTCCTTCTCTACTTGAAAGACAGGCCCTCACCATTGCGGCTTTGACCTCTTGTCTTCAACATCAGCAGCATATCAGGAGAAGCCACTCACAATGGAGACACCATTCTCACGCTGGAGACAACAGTGGTGGCTAAGTGGTTGCTGTGACTAAGGGCCTGTCTGGACTGGCCATTTTGGTGGAGGCTGCATAGAGCTACATAGGGTCAGTTGAGGTCAGAGAGAGGAACAATGTGCCATTTGGTCCACTCCTCCTGTCTGGATAGCAAGCAACCTTTGTAGCCCAATCCACTGTGTATTACATGCTCCACTTGGTAATCCGAAGTGGGGTTTTCTCTTTGCCTGTCTGTATATTCCCAATTGAGAATCTATCTGCAGCCATGGTTTCAACTGGCAATAGACAGACAGAATTTTTTTTAAAAAAAGTCAAACAAAGTGATCCATCACTTCGGTGATGATGTAGTAGATTTAAAAATTAATTTTACTTCCGCTGGCCCCTGTAAAGTGTCAGGGGAAGTGTCCAATTTCCAATATCCTGAAGCAGCTCATAAGTTCCTTTAGAATATAGAAATTGACACCAGAAGGAGGTTCAAAGCTCTAGTTTAGCCCATTTGAAGTGACCATGCTCACTGTGAACAGACTAAATTTGATTTCTCTACCAAAACAGTACAATCCTCTGACAGGGGTTCAAAAAGGTGAAACCTGGAATGATTGGTCTGCTACAGTGACATGTAAACACCTGGAAAAAGAGCAGACCCCCTTACCCGTCAGCACACCAAACTGTGAGACAAATGCTCATGTGGGTTCTTCTAAATCAGGCATAGTGAAAATGTTGTGAATATCACAAATACTAGCATGAGTGTTGATGCTGGCAATGATGATAAGGATTTTCTTGGTCCACAAGTATGTGACATTGTTGGGTCCTGTGATTGTGTTGCCAGAGTAGATGTGTGGGGCAGAGTTGCCATTGGGGTTTGTGGCAAGGTTTAGTTGCAAAGCTTTTGGTGGGAGACCCATACTTTTCTACAGACAACCTCTCAACCTCAAACAAATACTTATGCACAAAAGGTTACAAAACAGCAACATGGACAATGGTCAAAAAGACCCAACAATGTCGCATACAATATCAATGACAACTTTACTTGCTCCTCAACCA
This sequence comes from Phrynocephalus versicolor, assembly GCA_023846285.1. Taxonomy (NCBI): domain Eukaryota; kingdom Metazoa; phylum Chordata; class Lepidosauria; order Squamata; family Agamidae; genus Phrynocephalus; species Phrynocephalus versicolor. The sequence goes on from JAHTLZ010000129.1 coordinate 59,317,574, forward strand.
ATGTGATCTATGCCATCTTTTGCCAACAATGCTCATCTGCACTCTAAATTGGACAAACAGGACAATCTCTAAGAAAACATGTCAACGGACACAAGTTTGACATAAGGAACCACGAAATACAGAAACCTGTTTCAAACCATTTCAGTTTACCTGGACACTCCTTGAAGGATTTGAAGGTCATCGTTTTGGAAAAGAATCATTACAAATCAAGAATACAAAGAAAAACAGCCGAGATAAAATTCATATACTGTACATGATGGACATACACAAGAATGGTTTAAACATGTCAGGGTTTCTTGAGTCATTATCAAATGTAATACTACTATATTGCCACTTCAGGGAAGTTTATCTCCCACCAGGACTCTAAGGTAAAAAAAAAAAAATCGCATCCTCTCCCCCATCTCTTCCAACCCGCCCAGCCCCGCTCTGATCTGAAGTATAGTTTCCATCTCTTGAGGAATTTACCACAGAACCATAAAACACCTACTATATCAACAAACAACAGGAGACCCTGGGCAAATCCTCCTCCCCATCATCTTTGCAACCCTCTCCTCTTCTTCCCCCTCCCCTATCCACTGTATCTAGAGGTACTTACAAACGGGCTAACATACAAATACAGACACTACAGCCAATGAATATTTGTTATGAAATGTATATCCCATCACATATTATATTGCACACCTAATTCTGCTGCTATATGTCTAAAGAAGTGGATGTGTAGTCCACAAAACGTTAAATTAAAATATGAAAGCTAGTCTTTAAGGTGCCACATGTTTTGTGTCTTTTGATTTTGCCTTGAATTCTTGAAAAGACTAACACGGCTACCCTCTCCAAAATTTGTTACACACAATTACAAATAAATATTATTTAAAAAGTAAATTTTGTTTGCAATAATTGTTTGGATACACTATATTTTAATGTGCCAGTTTTAATATGTTTTTCTTGGGGGGGGGACAAGAAAAACTGTTTTTTTCTGAGCTTCAAAATTTCTGGAAATTTTACATCTCTATTTTAGATTCAAGAGCAGTGGTTCTGTTACTATCAAAACTACAAAGTGACAGAAACTTCAGCAGCCCAGTGTACCATGAGGGACAGCAAAGAGGTAATAAGTCAACAGGCTGGAATTGACAGCTACAGACAATAGCATGGTGGCAACATCTCTCGCTACATGCTTGTTTATGTACCAGAAAGAATGATATTTTGTGGTTCTAGATAATACAGTAGCAGACTCTTGGAAGATAGAAGCACATTTGTGTTCCAATAATGCATTTGTACCTAAAGAATCAAACTTGCAAATGAAGTCCCAATAACCAATCACAACACACAGCAAGCTAATTTGCAAGCTACTGGAGATTACTAAAGTTCATGCTATAATAAACAGTTATCTTCCAGCATTTAATAAATTCCTGCTTCTAATAATGCACTAACTGACATGGTTTACTTTGATCCTAGAAGAGGGCCTTTCTGTGATACATGTGCAGGATATTGCCTATCTAGTGGTACAGGACTAGGAAAACTCCCAAAAATGACTTATGCAATAGATAAAGTTTACATCATGGGGTTTAACATCTACATGAAACCGTTGGGAGAGGTCATCAGGAGGTTTTGGGCTGAGGAGTCAGCAATATGCTGATGATACTCAGCTCTACCTCTTGTTCTCCACCAATCCAGGTGAGGTGGTTTCTGTGCTGAACTCGTGTCTGGACCAGATAATGGACTGAATGAGGGTTAATAAATTGAAACTCAATCCAGACAAGATGGAAGTGCTGTTAGTGGGTGCTTCACCGGACAGGTTAGATTGCCACTTTCCTGTCCTGGATGTGGTTGCACTCCCCCTAAGGGACAGGGTCCGCAGCCTGGGGGTGCTCCTGGACCCCGGTCTAACTCTGGAAGCCCAGGTAGACTTGGTGGCCAGGGGTGCCTTTCTCCAGCTGTGGAAAATATACCAGCTGCACCCCTACCTGGAAAAATGAAGCCTCATGACAGTTATGCATGCACTAGTAACTTCCTGTATTAATTACTGCAATGCGCTTTACGTGGGGCAGCCTTTGAAGATGGTCTGGAGATGGCAACTGGTTCAAAATCTTGCTGCGCAGCTGGTGAGTGGCAGGGCCACCAAGGAACACATCACGCCAATTCTGTATAACCTTCATTGGTTACTAGTTGCTGCCCGAGCCCAATTCAAAGTGCTTGTTTTGACATATAAAGCCCTAAATGGCTTAGGACCTAGATACCTGAAGGACCACCTCCTTCCATATGAACCTACCTGGCAATTAAGATCTAGCCAGGGAGCCCTCCTGAAAAAGCCATCCCTCAAGGAGGTGAACGGTATGGCTTGTAGGTCTAGGGCCTTTTCAGCAGCTGCCCCCAGGTTATAGAACGCCCTCCCAAGTGACATCCGCCTGGCGCCAACATTAATGACCTTTTGCTGCCATTTTGTTGGTCCTGATGGCAATTTTAGTGTTGTGTTTTAATGTATTGTATTTATTGTACTTATATCTTTTTATTGTTTTAATTTTATGGCAATTTTGATGTTTTAATTGTTTGTTTTGATTGTGAGCCAACCAGAGATCTCTAGGTAGTGGATAGCATACAAGCTATATAAATAAATAAATATAATCAATAAATGAACTGTATTCTGAACAATGCAACTACTATAGAAGACCCAAAGCTTATGGGGACTCTCAGAGGTTCATGGGAGGGAAGGTTCTGATGTAGATGCCTTCCATGTCACCAGATAGGCATTGGGATTAGCCCTCTAACGAACCTTTGCAAGTCCAAGACTCCCCCACTGCACTGAAACAATTTCAAAGCAGAAGTGGCTGAAGAAGGGCACAGAGGTAGGAAGGGCAGCTCTGAAGCCTCCTTGTTGTCAGGTTCTCCTCCTAGAATTCTGCCTGGGGGTTCTGGGCCACCTCTAGGAGTGGGAGCCCTAATCAAAACCCAAAAGTCCCATTCCTGAAAGGTGCGTACATAAAAAAAATGGTGGTGGGGCAGAGAAAGGACAGAGTAGTTGTAAGTTTTCCCCTATGCCCTATTTTTTGGAGATGTATAAGAAGCCATCATATCTGCTGTTGCATATGACTGACCAGGCAAACCCACACAGGGGGGAAAAGTACAACATTTTAGTATTAAGCATCTTCTTTAGCCTTGAGTTTTATAAGCTCAGCTGCAAGCAGTGAAATTCTGCATTTTGCTGTTTTGACCTCCTCAGTGAAAGTAGAATGATGAACAGGGAAGATGAACTGCAAGGATGATGTCCCAAGCCTTTATTCTGTAAATCATGGAGAAAGCCTCAAAAAAGCAGAAGAGGCCCATTAACAGGCCTGAGAACAGTTCTGAAGCATTTCTGGATTAGTAAAATATTGTAAATAAGGGCAGGAGTGGTATGAGAAGACTAGTGAGTGACTGAATCACTGGACTGTTTTAGCCCACGAGTTTCAGCGACGTAGGCTGCTGTGTTGTTAACAAGCACTTGGGTCAGAGGCCAAATGTTTCCCCTTCCATGCTTGACATACCACAGTGAGAAGCAGCTCAGATATTTGGTACAGTGAAAACATTACCGCTCTAGGTAGGTGGTGGCAGATCATGAAAGATAAGTCCCTTCCACATAAAGCAAAACTTTATTTGAAAGTCCAGCACTATTAACCACTGAAGTCAACCGTTGCACAGCTAGCATTATTTTATTTTATTTTAATATTTATTTGCAGTACTTATGTCATAGTTGGCACACCAAAACCTCTCAAAGCCATTCAGAATTCAAGGCTCCCACTTAACTTTAAAAATGCAGGTGAAGCCACATTGGCCCTAGAACAAATCCCACAATTCATGTTGTTGTGATTTGTTTACTAGACCAAATAAAAAGACACAAGATTCTTTTTTTTTTAACAAGCTTTCTATGAAAACTGTCAAGATAGCATGTTTTTGCCAGGCATGATGTTGCAGAGAGAAAGGGAAGATTTGATATTAGAGAATAAGGTTCACATCCTGTCTTAATGTATAATGGCTGAAGTGAAGTCCTGTTGCACAGTTATGAAAACAGCTCAAAGTTACAAGACTAATTGCCGTGAATTAAGAAATCTCCATAAACCTTATAGTTGAATGTCAAGTTGCAACAGATAAGGTCTACAGAGTTTTCTTTACATACTCTATGTCAGTTTGCATCCAAATATTACACTATTTGCATAACTGTGCAATAGGATATCAGCCAATGGGAAAGACATTGCTTAAAAATGACAGATCTCTTTAAGAAATTTTGTCACTTCTTTAACACACGAAAGCATACACACCATTTTAGGAGCTTATAGCATTAGAGGAGTAACAAACACAATTACAAATTTATATTATGAATTGAATTTTTCTGGAACCATATTACTGTTAAAAACATGGGCCAGAAGGTTGAAACAAATCCTTGTTAGAAATGGTCCCATATGTAGAGTCTTCCTGATTTTAGCTAAACCATGCCAACTGCCTCAGATACCCAAAACTGCATGCACATCTACCATGGAAATCTGTCACATTGAGAATGATTATACAGTGTACTGTTCAGTTATGATTGCCAACAAAAACAACTTAGCCAAACTCGGTTTGACTAGAAATCTGTGTGCAGATGCCTCCAAATTCAGCATCACTTCTACTTAGCAGTCATTGTTGATTTGCCTAGGACACCCAAGATTACTTTAATACATTCCTTTCAACTGCATTCCAGTCCACCCACACTTTCAAAAGACGCATATACAAGACTAATATCCAACTTAGCAAGCTGCTGCTTTGTCCTCCTTCAAAACAACTAAAAACACAGGCACACAAATGCTAAGTAGTCAGTAATTAATTATTAATTCCACAAATGATCAAATGAAGAGTTCAAAGTAGCTATAATAAAATACTGAGAAAACAAAAATTTAATTGAAGCGCAACTTAAAGACAATTTTTTAAAAAACTAACTAAAAAAGAGAGACATAGTCAAAACCAAACCAGTTAAACGCCTTCAATAGCAAACCGGATTATATGTTAAATGGCTGTGTGCACAAAAATATATTTGCCTATTAGTAGAAGATCACCAGAAAGGGGGTAACCTAGCTTCCTTTGTTAGGGGGTTCCCATTTCTAGGAGTGTCCAACAAGAAAAGCCTTTCTCACATCCTTACAAGATGTGCTTCTTTGAATGCACTGCCCATGTCCAGTGAAGGATCTCCTCTAAAACTCTTAAAATCTGGGTCAGCTCATGTGGGAGAATGTGTATTACTGGTAACACCAGGACATAGAGACAAGGTCCCTCTGCCCTCAAAGTGAAGTAACAGCATATGAATGTGAATAGGGCACTTAATATTATTTTTGTAAGATGCCTCCCTCTGTACAGTTTCCTAGAATGTGTTTTCAGCAGTTTCCCATATACCCAATGCTCCCTCAAGACCTGCCCAGATGAGTGTCACATAAAATGGCATCAGATTGTACCCTGAAGGCTTAGCCCTTGCAAATGAGATGCAGTACCCTTCCACGCAACTTATGACACATTAAACAGTCTGCTGCAAATGGTACAAACTTAACATACATGTGCTAAAGTACTCTTTTTGTTATTATTATATGTGCGATGGAGTCACTGAAATCAAGTCTAGAGACCAGCTCTGCCTCAATGCTTCTACTACAGGATCATCAGATACAAAACTTTCCATGTGATTACTAAAACTGCAGATTGCATGTCAATGCCCTGGTATTAAAAAAATCAATTACTTTCCCAAATTAACCTCTGAAGAGATTGTGTTTTAGCCTCATTTCCTCAAATCCCACCCAACTAGCACTTTTTTCTTTCCTCTTCCTCATCAGTGTGTTAGCAGAAATTCAACCTTGACAAATTTTAACCCAAATTACTTGGGATCAAGCCCCAGGTGAACAGGATAAGTTTAGCTACCAACACAGTTCTTGTCCTGTTTCTGATATTATTTATACTAGCTTTTTATATGTTGAAAACAGAATTGCCATGTTGGCCTGTTTGGTGGGCAAAATTTTACCAAAGCATTTCTGGGCTACTGTGCATTCAATTTGTGTTTTCCGCTTCACAGATTCCAACTCTTTCAGACTTCTGGTTCATCGGCATAACTAATAATTATTCTCCTTAATGCACTTATGCCTTTAGCTTTTTAGTACCTTGCTAAAGGAGTGGGAAATTTATTCTTTGTATCACAATCAGGTTTTTCTTTTCTTGCTTAAAACTGTGAACATGATATAATTCTTAATTTTAAAAAATGCTACTACACAAATTAAAAGCTAATATCCGGCTATTTATTTTGAAAAAATAGAAAGGTATGGGGAGGGCAAGAACAGAAGAAAAGTGGCAGTGTCCACTTTCCTTTTTCATTCCTTGTTCCAAGAACATATTGAGGAAACGATGACAGCTGCAACAGAGGAGCAGACTGTATAGCAGGCAGGGTTTGACTAAGGGCAAGAAGAGGTGCCGTAGAGCTCCCAGGTATTTGTGCACCACTGTTTGGGGAGTTGAGCCCCATTCAAGTATTTAGATGGTGCATTCACAGAAATGGAGTAGCAGGGAAGAACAGCACCTACAGCCCTCATTTGATGTGCATTCTCTGAACATGTGACTCAAAAATACACATTGAACTCCTTCCCATTGTGTTCACTTGGGCTTTCTGATTTTTTGGCTCATGTTCTTGCTGTCACTCAGGTTTTTCAGAAAGATGTATTCCAAGTGCTGTACATTTTAAAAATGGAGAGAATTTATACTAGACACCAAGCAGCATCAGTAGATGCCAACCTCAAATATTTTACTGTATAAGGTAAAGGATAAAATTATACTCCCATGCCACATCCATAAATTAACTGTTGATAGCTGAATCTTGCTTCAACTCTGCTAGTCCTCCATGACACCCGAGACAGCAAATTAGCTTAGAGAGGACACAATAGTTTGCACAGCACCCATAAATCTGTCCTCTAACACCTCACTGTTCAGCCTCTTGTTTCCCAGCCTCTACCATGACAAGTGATTGCCTCATTCTGCTTAACGATAGGGCCGGCCTCAGCCTGCCACATCTTCACCTCACACTGCATCAGGGTGTGAGAAAGAGATACATGTGTCAGCTTTCTCTATGGACAGACACTGATTGTGTAAAGACTAGTACAGGGAAGAAGGGCAGACAAGACAAGTATAGGACAGCCTGGCTAACATGAAATTTGCTCTCACTGGTGCTTTTCTTAGCTGTAGTTAAGGCTTCACCACTGCCTATACTTGCATGAGAGCATATTTATTTATTATGCCTAAACCTTATTTCCTCGTAAGAAAGCAGACATCAAATTGGTGGGGGGGGGGGGGAAGGAAGCTGCTAAACCTATCTAAATAATGCACTAGGGTGGTTATTGTACACATGGCCAAGAAAAAAGAGGACTAGTAAGGATGTGGATTGTTGAAATTGTTTTCTACGAACCAATACAAATTTTCTATAGTTTCTGTCATTTCAATTATGGTACATTTCTCTATTGCAGGACATGACTGGACTGGATTACCTCTCTGCACCTGCCCATCTGCTCACTCGGCAATGGTCGTTTTATCTTTTAAGCCACTGTTGGAATGAAGAGTCCTTTAAATAGGAGATGACTTCAAATGCTTGTACAAATCTCAGAAAGTAGAACACATTGCTACGCTAGCGTAGACTTAGTTTATGTGGGGCACTGGCTCTTGCTTCATTGCCAACAACTGACACCATGAACTAAAATACACTCCAAACATTCCTGAAACTGCATTCTTCAAAGGAAGACTGATAACTAGTCAACAAGCTATTTTTCAGAGCACTGAGTTCCCCATGAATGAGGGTGTACCACAGGTGAGAGAGGTGGCCCCCTTCCAGCTGAGACAGATGTCTCTCCGCACTGAGCTGAGACTCCCGGCTACCCAAGGCCAACTGAGTCTCCAACTCAATTTCATATTGGCAAACTGAAGGGTATCTGGAACCTGGTTTGATTTCAAAAGCAACCCTGTTTTTCAGAGTTAAGCTAATATTACTTTCTGGGACTAAAATGCTAACAAATTACACCAAACATAAACAACTCTCTTTTGATGGAGACAACTGGATTATGTCACTCTGTGGGTGAAAATCAATGCATTTTGTCATAGTTTGTATACAAAAGTGTCTGTGTTAACCGCAGTCTCAGCAAATTGTTCATTAGCACCCTAAACAATAGTATTATCTAGTACCTAACAAAGTACATGGTAATCTAGCAAAGCTATGTTACTAGGTTCCTCCTGGCCAAAGACCAGCGCAGGTGGCAAAAGCATCTATTCCCACTCCTTAGGCTGCAATTCTGTGTATATTTATCTGGGAGTAAGTCTCACTGAACACAATAGAAGCTGGATAAATATACTGTACTGTTCGACCTTTTGCCAGGCCAAATCTGAACCAATTACTTACTTCAAGGCCCCATTGAACCCAATCACACGTTAGGGGTGAGATGAAAGAGATGCCATCCTTAAATAAAATGGCATGTGTGCACCTTCAAATCCAGCCTCTATATCAACACTACAATTTATTTATGTTCATTCTATATATGAGTATATTCTGTACACCCTGCCTTGCTCCCAATAATCAGATTCAAGGTGCCTATGGCTTTCAATAATCTTCCTCTCTTTGTGGATCATCAAGAACAAGACTTTAAAATGTTTAACATCCAGGGGGAAAGTAAGGCCGCGAATCAATAAGCAGAGTTCCAAGGCCTCGTTTTGAGTTTACGAGTAATCAGTTTGCTGCCTTTTTATAAACAAAAACGGAGGCCATACATGCCAGCCTTGACTACTTCAGCCATTTAGCTGATCCAGGAGTGACCACTGCAGCCCCATTTCTTTTTACCCAATTGGTTAGGTTTGACCCTGTGATAATAGAGGAAGCCTCCAGGGTGCATGCCCACCACCTCTTCACTTGATCTTTGCTCAGCATAGCTGATCAAAGCCACAAAGGAGGATATTATCGATTGGGTTATGAATATGGTTGATTCATCACTCCCCACTATCAAAAATGGGAAGTTTTAGTAAACTTCAAGTTTACCAAACCAAATGTTCCTCAACTGAGGGGGAAAAATGCCACTTGATAAAGAAGAATTAAGCTTCCACACATCTTCATCAACCTCCAGAATAAACTAGGATACACAAGTCGTTAACATGAAATAAGTCACTGTGTATTTTTACCATTCTTTAAGCCTGCTTAAGTTTTATAGTACATTACAATTTAGTCTCAGTTGGCATACAGAAAACTAAAGGTATCAGATGTCTTCAGAGAACATCCACAGTGGCTTTTGTATCACCAGATATGCAATAATATACATAAAACATATATTAAGGAATATTAAAAACAGACCGTTTTGGAGAATCAGTTCCCCTGAAATTCTACCTGTCATTTTGCTATTTCTTATAATTTAGGAGGTACACCATGTAGCCCTAGAGACAGAAGAAAATTTATAAATGTGCAGTTCCCAACTGGAAGGGCTACCAGCATGTAATTGTATCCACAGTTGTACTACCATCTCTTGTGTACAGGGCCTGCAGCTGTCCTTCGTTCCCAATAACAAACATAGCTCCCAATAATAAACAAGTGAAAAGGACAGTCTGTGAGTTGACTACCAAAAGAGACCTCAGAATTTGAGTAATCAGTCAGGCTTCTCTGTATCTTGCCCTTAATGCTTTCTTCTCACGGCTATACACTTACAAACAGCAACTCACAGTGTGTTGATAAAAAAGTGATGTAGCAAGAACTCTGGCTCTTGGTACATTCAGTCCTTCAGGGACAAGTTGTGAGTTCTACAGATGTGTTGGGGTCATGGTTAAAAGTCTTGAGAACTGTGCTACTAAGTGTGTGCTCCTCTCCAAATTCACTCCAAATATTTACACTGAAGTTCCTTTATTGGGACAGGAGTGAAAATTAAAGTCCTTTCATGGGGAGAGAAATAGAGCTAGGGAAAACCACAACTTGGAAATAATTTGTTAAATTGTTAACGTCTTAGGGTTTTTTTCCTTAATGCATTCCACAATGACAGCAATTTTAACACTTGAACCTGAATTAATGCTTTTAGTTTTATGGAAGTCTTTCCCTGTTAATCATAATTAATCATCACTATAACCTCTCCTTAAGGCCTTCCTTATTAAAGGTTAGTTGACATGCTAAGTCATCTGGCATCTAACTGAAAGGAGAGAAAGGGAGTTAAAGTCAATCAGCAATCAAGTGATACAAAAAGTGGGAAGAAAAGTCCACTTACTAAAGAGCAAAACACTGGCCTTAATTAATTATTTCACATACAGCATTTTCTGGCTACAGTGTTATGTATTTTGGGGATGGGCGGGGAGGGAACACAATACAAACAATGTAAACTCCTATTCTTTCATCTTGAAAAAAATCTCCCTAAAACAGTAGACTGTAATACACACATCTTTTTGGAAGAAAGTCTCACTGAGATCACCTGGGCTTAGTCATATATAAATCCCATAGGAGTCTACTCTTTGCCTGTTCTGTCACTCACTTATTCTTTTTATATTATGCCTAACCTCAAGACCCTGCATACATTTCATACATTTCATTGTTGGGGTGGTAGCGGAAGGGAAGATTGGTCTACCAAAGTATCACCCCAATATGGATTTCCACCAAACATCAGGAATACCATTTATTTTGTCAATATAATAAGCAGTACTTGTTAATGTCTCTGTTCCTAAACAGCTGCTGGATAGCTCAGTGGTTTAGGTTGAGAATTTGATTCTCCCCTGTGCCTCCTATGTATAGAGCCAGCCTGTTTGGCATTTGGCAGTCTGCCTAGTCCAGTGATGCCAAACCTTTCAGAGACTGAGTGCCCAAACTGTGATTCAAAACCCACTAATTTTTCACAAATTGCCAATACAGCAATTTAACCTGAATATGGGTGGCTGTGAAGGTGCAATGTCAGGTGCCCACAGAAAGAGCTCCGAGTGCCACCTTTGGCACCCATGCCATAGGTTCGCCAACACTGGCCTAGTCCCAGGACACCCCTAGAAGAAGGGAATTATAAACCACTTGTGAGTATTCTCTATCTGGAAAACCCTGAAAAGGGGTGGCATAACTCAGAATTGACTTGATGGGACATGATAATTGTTATATTCCTAATTATCCTTTTGGAAAGAACCTGAGCATATTTTTGCCTTTTAAATTATGTTTTTAAAAGCACACAATAAAAAGGGACACCCCTCCTCCCACCAGCAAAATGTTAAAAAAAACAGCTGTGAATTTATATTTTTAAAGTCAAATAGCAAACTATTTTTAAAAAAATAAAGTTCAAACTTGGGATAGGAAGAAAGCCAAGAATTGATAAGGGGCTCTTTTGTTTTTATAAGTCTAGATACAGCAAGGATGCCTGTACAGTGGTACCTTCTATAAAGGAATTAATTTGTTCCAAATGAAATTATGTTAAGCAAATTTTCCTTTATACAGATTTTCCATAGGAATGCATTGAAAATGGAGTAATCCCTAATCGTAACCATTTTTATTTTGTACAGATTCACCCCACAGACAATTCTGTTAAGCAAATTTCACCTGTCTCTGAATTTTTTTATGTTGTACAGATTTTATGTTATACAAATGGTTTGTTATACGAGGGTCCACTGTATTTCTAAACAGTTAAAAGCATGTGCTCCAATAGCTTATATAGTTTTAAAAATGCTTTCTTGTTTACTACAACAGAACAGACCAACTTCACCATAGTTAAGACTGAAAACATTTTAATAATATTGTTGAGGAACATGACCCATGAAGCTGAATAGTAGCCATTTGTATTAATTATACTGGAGAACTGGATTCTAATCCTCCTATGGAACACATGATGCAATATTAACTTGTATTTAACAGCCAAAAACTACTTACTGTTAGACATGTCATTAGTGCTGCAAACCACACCCACACCCCACACTCCACACCCCAACCATTAGGCTGTCCACTTTCACACTTGAAATCTCCTGACTACTGGATATATAGAAGACCAAGTGACCATGAATTCAAAATCAGACTCCTCCACAGACATCAGGTTGAAATCTCTTCCAGAAGCCTGAACCAGACAGAATGTGTTCTAGTTCAACAAGGTCATTTTAACATACAGCAGTGCTTATTAGAGATGGGCACAACTCAAAAAAATGGTGTTTCGTTTGTCATTTGGTCATTTAGGGGTCCGTTTCGGTTCGTTTTCGTTGGGGGTTTTTTGCAAATTTTTCGTTTTTGTTTTCGTACGTAACGAACTGAAAAAACGAAAAATTGCTGTTTCGTTAGCATTCTTTTTAGTTCAATGCATTTGCTGCAACGAAAACGAAAAACACGGCAAGATTGGTCGTTTTCATTTTCGTTTTGTTTTGAAAAATTTTTTCGTTTTGTTTTCATTGCATAACGAAATGAAAAAATGAAAACAAAAACAAAAAATTGCTCGTTTCGTGCCCATCTCTGGTGCTTACAATACAAAAATGTCAGTTCATAAAGCGAAAAATCAAAGCATGCAGGAGAGCCACTGGTTAGTTATAAATAAAAGGCCATTTTCAACCTTGCTGATAAGAATATTTCATAACAGAGACAAGCAAAAAGGAGAAGGAAGCTGCTTAAATGTTGTTCCAAGCAAACCGCTTGCTTGCATTTAGAAACTGCAACAGCATTTCTCCTCTGTAGTCTTTTGTCTGTTGGTGACAATATAAAATCAGCCATTCTCAGTTGCACAGGAAAACCAGCATCAGCTGTGGGAAACAACAGGGATGGGCTTCCTTTCAGCACCCATAGTGCCAAAAGCTGTTTCACCCATCCTGTGTCAAATGTCTTCCTGAACCAAACAGTTAAGCAATTCAGTCTTTGTCATGGAAGGAAAGACTCATGTTTGGGGAGGGGGGGATGTTGATTTAGGAAGCGGGACAATTCTCTCACCCAATAAAATGAACTTGATTGTTGAATCTCGTTTTCCCCAAAGTGGCAGAGCTCTGCTGGCTGGCCCCTGAAAATCAAACAAACCATGGAAGATTGGGACTGACCCTTGACTGTACAATCACCACTCTGCTGATAACAGCAGGAAAGCTTTGATCTTCACTAAACGTACCCTTATGCAGGAACACTCCCTATATTTCTAACGGTGCAATCAGACAATTATTTAGCTCACGTTCTGCAGCACAGTGTGGTTCACTCTATTTGGTGGCAAGCAGATGATACTCTGCAATGAACCAGTTGACTCTCCACCATGTCTGTAAAGATGTTTTCGTCCAGCAGCAGGACTGCTCTTTTTATTTATTAATTTTTGAATGGACTGTAGTTACTGAGATAGATGGCAAGATCACTTTGAGAGGTCCCTTTTACAGTCATGCCCTGGAAATGACCCCTCCCTGTAGATCCAGTGTGGCTATTATATCATAGATCTTGATCTCATCATCTGATCACATACTAAAAATACAAAACAAACAAACCAATGGGACTCAAATTTGCTTGCTCTTTTCATCAGTAGCTTGTGGTAATCCACAGTAATCCCAAACCCAAATTTAGGACTGATTGATAACTCTATATTAAATGCATCATATAGAGATGAAACTCAATAACAAAGGATTGTGTTCAGTGTTCTCCAAGTTGTGCAGCCACACAGTGCTGCGTTGGTTTCATGCACCTACATCAGTTTTAGCATCCATTTTGGTTCCAGTTACAGCCAGAACCCTGTGCATGTGCAGCAAGGTTTCTGCTCTGTGCCATGCTGGTGTAAAATTAAATGCAATTAAAGAGTAGCATTTGCTGCTATTTAATTACATTCAAGAACACACCACGTTCAGGCCACAAACAGAACTAAATGGAGGGCATTGGCATCTCTGGCTCTGGTTGCATAGGACTGAAGCAGTCTGTGTGTCATGTGATTGCCAGGTTATACCAAACTGTGCCATAAGTGGTCCAAAATGGGACTTACTTCCCCGCTCTATCACACATTTAACTTGTTTACATCTACCGGTAAATATGCAGGATGGCTCAGAACCACTACACATAAGTAGGGAGGTCAACATTCCTCTTCTCGTGTCTTTTTGCCTCTAAATTCACACAGGGTCTAAAGACCAAAACAACCAAACCCCCTTCTATTTTCTTTGCATCCCTGCCAAGGTTATGCTAATTTTGAATTATCCCATACCTATACATAACTATCCAAATTGAGAGTCATAATCCTTGCTTTGAAGCTTAAAAAACTAACCAGACTACACTTTAGATGATTTGTTTAATGTAGCACCTACATCAGTTTTATGTTAATGTAGCATCTACATCAGTGAGTTACTGAGACTGTAAGTGCCAGTTAATGAGAAAAGGAATGCACTATTCTCGGGAATTTGAAGCTAATCTATTCAGTGAATGCCTTCACTTCTGTTGCACAGCTAGAGGAATGTAACCAAAAATTCAAAAGAATGCAACAAATGTAGTACCTCCTTGCCATTTTGTTTGTTCTGTAAGATGGTGCTATATCATTTAGCTATGGTTTCCTCAAAATTTCATCTTTGGATATTCACATTTGATCAGTAATTTCCATAATTTTCTAAAATCTAGAAACACGATGTAACAGGTTCAATTTGCTGCTAATGTCAAAATGGTTAAATCCTGTAACTCCTGTAACAGGTTGCCAAATGCGGATGGGGCAAAAGGTAATACAGAAATCCATTATTTATTTATTCATTTATTTATTTACTGCCCATCTTTGAAAGGAACTCAGGAATTAATTAATAAACATTACTCAACAATGTTAAACTTTTAAAAAAATACAGTGTGCATAATGTAAGACTTTGATTCTGACACAGTACGCAAAGGATTTCATTTTATGTTTTCTGGAGTCTTTCCTGTATGTGATGCATGCAACTGTACAGTATTTGGATTTCTGCTGTAGCCTAAGGCTTTGGCATCAATAAATTAGCGGAACTGAACAGTACAATTAACTTAGCAAGAAGAAAATTTTTACTTCTTTCTCTGCATATAATGAGCATATTTACAAATCATATTAAACACCTCAATTCAATCAAATATTAAGAATATTACTATGAACTGGTTACTTGGGATTGGCATTTATAACAAAAAATCCTAATGTTAAAATTAATTGGAATTCATGGACTGTTTGAATTTGCCTATTGACCCAAAGAGCAAATATTGATTTTTCAAGAAAGGCTTCTGTGAGAAACTGAAACTGCAAGTTAATTTTGAACGTTAATTTCATTCTTAGGATAAGAAAATAAAACTAGTTTGATGAGCAGTCAGGGTTTTTTTTAACCACTTTCCTTTTTGAGATATTGTTATATATCAAAATACGGAAGTTGTGCTTTTGGAAAATTCTACTGTACCCTTTCAAAATATATGGGCTACTGTTGTGGAACTGAGACCAGTATTATCCAAGTTCCCAAAGGAAATTGAGGCATAAGGGCAAAGAGATTGAAATGCAAACCAGCTAAGACAGAAGTTCTCCTGGTCAACTGAAAGGCAGATCAGAGAATCAGGATTCAATCTGTGGTGGAAGGGGTAACACTTCCCATGCCAACTCATGTTCAAAGCTTGAGAGTACTCATGGATTCATCTTTGAGATTAGATGCTCAGGTCTTAGGTATGGCCAGGAGTGCATTTGTGCAGTTCAAGATAGCAAGGCACCTGTTCCTGTTCCTGAAGATGTCTGATTTGGCTATGGTGACACAGGCCTTAGTTACATCCCACTTGGTGAATCATGCTCAACACCACAGCAGCTGACCTGTGGAGTTTCCCCATGGTTCTGTTCTGTCTCCTATGTTATTTAACATCTACAGTGGTACCTTGTATAAAGGAATTAATTCGTTCCAAATGAAATTATGTTAAGCAAATTTTCCTTTATACAAATTCCCATAGGAATGCATTGAAAACGGAGTGATCCCATTTTTATGTTGTACGGATTTTCCCCATAGGCGATTATGTTAAACAAATTTCCCCTATCTCCAAAATCTTTTATGTTGTACAAATTTTCTGTTATACAAGCTGTCTGTTATACAAGGGTCCACTGTATATGAAACCACTGGGGGGAAGATTATCAGGTCTTTTGGGGTTAAGTGCCAACAATATGCCAATGATACCCAGCTCTACCTCTCTTCACCTCTGGATTCTAAGGGAGCTACTATCTCAACTTTACATGAGTGTTTAGCTGCAGTAATGAACTGGATGAGGATGAACAAAATGAAACTAAATCCAGACAAGACAGAAGTGTTCCTGGTCAGCTGAAAGGGAGAACAAGGGATAGGGATGCAACCTGTACTGGATGAGGTCACCCTCCAATTGAAAAAACAGGTATGCAGCTTGTGGGTGCTCTTGGACTCATCCTTGAGCTTGGATGCCCAGATCATGAATATAGCCACGAGAGCATTTGCACAATTAAAGCTAGTATGCAAGTTACACCCGTTTCTTAAGAAACCAGCTCTGGCCAAGGTGACACATCCCCTAGTGATGTCTCAGCTAAACTACTGTAATGTGCTCTATGTGGAGCTACTGATGAAAAGCCACAGGGTCCAAAATGCAGCAGCCAGACATCTGACTAGGGCAGGGTACAGAAATCACATTACACCCCTTTTAAAATAGCTCCACTGGCTGCTAATCATCTATCGGGCACAATTCAAGGTGCTGACCTTGACCTACAAAGCACTGTATGACCTGGGTCCTAGATACCTCAAAGATTGAATCTCACAGTATGAACCAACTTGGGTGTTAAAGTCATCAGAAGAGGCCGATCTATCCATCCTGCCACCCTCACAGGTACGTCTTGTGGGAACCCATGAAAGGGCCTTCTCGGCTGCTGCACCCAGACTCTGGAACCCCCTCCCACTAGAGGCCAGGATTGCCTCATCTCTGTTGTCCTTCTGGAAATCTGCAAAGAACTTTCTCTTCAGGCAAGCTTTCTACCTATCAGGTGTATTTTATATGAATTTAAAGGATCACATAGACTTTGTGTTTATAACTACTTATAACCTTATGGGTTAACATTGACATGTTTTCGATGTTAGTTTCCATCACTGAAAACATTTACATGGAATTTTAGTCTCTTTTTAACTGTATGTGTTTTCTTGTACCTTTAATATAATGTTGTCTATTAATGCTGTAAGATGTCCCTCAATTCCCTGTTCTCAATACCTGAACATGTCTTAATTCTACTGGACTGTATATTATCTCTCACTACTGTAAGCAGCCTTCGGTCCTTTTCCAAGGAGAAAGGCAGGATCAAAAATACTCTAAAATAAAATAAATAATAAATAAATTACTGTAATGGACTCTGTGTGGGCCTGCCTTTGATGACAGTTTGAAAATTTCACCTGGTTAAAGCAGCTCCCCATTTCCAAGTCCAATTCAAAGTGTTGGTTATGACTCTAAAACCCATGCGGTTAACTCTACATGCCCTAATCTTCAAATCTGTTTCTCCATTCTCTACCATCTAGACTAGAGATGGGGATGATTTAAAAATGAATCACAATATTCATTGGTTTGAGGTGGAGAAATTTACAGTTCCTTGTTCATCAACCTTAACGAACCATGAAACGAGACAACCCACCATTTCGGCATTTTGTGCCCATCTCTAGTCTATTTGGCAATTTGTGCCCATCTCTAGTCTAGACTGAGAGTGGAAATCCCAATTCCAGGGTCAGAAACAAAAGCTGAGTTATCAGAAAGAGGCAAGTGTGTATCAGAAGTTTATATATATTTCACTCGCTAAATTATAGAATATGTCGCTCTGAGTCCAGAGCTTGGGAATTTATTTATTTATTTTTTTAACTAAAAAAAAGATCTGGGAAGGGGCAGCAGTTTTTTTCATAGTTTTTCAAACTCGGTTCTAGTTGATTTATGTGGATGATATCTCTGTAGATATTCACCCCAGTACAATCAATTGCCATGTTCCCAAAGACCACAAAGGCAAGGGCAGAAAGCTGAAAAACTGTTGTTGCTGAAATCAGCAGTTTCCTCCAGAACCAGCCCTTTCCCTTCATCCTATTACTTATTTTTTATTTGATTTGCAAAGTGACTCGTATCTGATCAGTGCTACCTTTGGCAATCATAATTTTTAAAATAGGAAAAAATGTCGTTACATATAACTGATGTAATAGAGTACCCGCTAACACCCGTGACCACCACTTGGTGTCAGATTTGCCAACCACACATGCCTGAAAACAGAGAAATGCAGTCAGCTGAAAGAGCAAAATAATCTACCCCCTGTTGGGTGAACAAAAAAAGACAATTCCCTAGTGAAAAAACAACAGGCTTTTCTATATTCAGCTTTATATCATGTAATTGCTATTACTGTTGTTTTTTACTTTGACTTTATCCATCTCAAATCTAATGTAAGCTGTGGAGCAAAAAGCCAACGTATACATTCTCAAAGTCATGTGCATTCAAGTGAAGTAGCATGCTACTGTGTTGTGTGTGCAGATCCAAACTGTGTGGAAGTGACCTCTGCTCTATTTATGAACAGAGAAATGGGGAAGGGGGAACATTTTCAAGGGAGAGAAGCAATTCTCCAGGTAATTTCTTAAAGGTAGATGGTGGTCACCCTTAACAATGGTCACAGCACAGCTTCTTTCTTTTCTTCTTGCATGCTCTTTTGGCTGCCATTTTCTAGCCAGCGGCACCAGCAAGTATATTAGCTGCCTAGATATCACTTTGCACCTTCCTCAATGCCCTGAATGTTGTGACATTCATGGATATTGTAGAGGGATACATTGTACTGTATCCTAAAAAAAAAACAAAAGAAGAAAAAGAACATTCAAGGAAAGTTCTGCAAACTTGTTGGGGCGGGATGGGGCGGAGAGAGAGAACCAACTCAGAAAAACGTCTTCTGCAAAGTTTTTGCCCAGCTAACAGAGTGGGAATCTATCTCATCATTTAATTTCTGAGGGATTCTTGGGATGCTTTACACATTATATAGCTTAGCAACAAACTTGGATTTTCTTTCCCATTGTCTACAGTAAGAAGCCACAGCTAATTCTTGAGAGTAGGTAGGCATGTCATTATTTGCAAACACTAATCTGAAATTTTCAAACACCAATTTTACTTTTTAACAAACAAATAAACAAACAAACAAACAAACAAATAAATAAATAAATAAAAAGGTCTGGAATACATACTAAACTAAAGTTGCACTTTTTTTAAAAAAAGAGCCATATACAAAGAGGACCTGATAACCAGAAAGACTTATGTGGATGAAGGAGGGAAAGGCAAGTAACAAATTTGTTGCCTTTTCTTCCATGTTGCTGCACAAACATTAAAACAGCTGAATAAAATAGAAGTATTTCAACAAAAGCCTTCAGGCACATCAGTGCTCCAAGCCATGTACAGTATAACCACTTCATTATGTGTCCCGTGGTGCATGTTGAGGTCCTTTAGAGGCATAGCTCAAGGGTCTTCCCTTTGTGCTTTTGCATGTAACTGAAACAAGTAAGGGGGACACAAGAGGCACTAAAAGGGAAAATCCCTTCCATGTTGGGTCAGCAAGTAATGCCAGAGTCAATAGCCATCTGCCCTAATTTGCTCTGCTGTCACGCTTACAGAACAAGCCTTTGAAAAAGTAGGTATTTAAAAAGGGAAATGGGGAAAAACACTCAAGCTATGTGTTCACATATCCATGAAATTTATTTATTTTATTTATTTATTATTAAATTTATATCCCGCCCATCTTCCCGAAGGGAACTCTGGGCGGCTAACATAGCTGAGCAAGTCAGCGAATACAACAACACAATACAATACAATAAGACAGATAAACCAGCATATCAATACAATAAGATAAAAAAGAAAACAGCAGCAGGGGAGCACCCTTTAGTTCCAAACCACACTGGTACTATATCAAATCCTGACATAATGGTCAATGGTCGATGGCAGCAAAAAAAAAAAATCTCTCCACTTTCTTGTGTTTTTTGTTTTGCGGAAGGTAGTGTGACTGTGTCATGTGACTCAGTTCAGTCTATATGTCATCTTGCATTTTCTAACATGAAACGACCCATGACTGTTCATTCACACGGCCACTGCACAACATTCTAGCTTCACAAATGTCATTTCCACTGCTCACCATTTAAAAAAAATATTATGGAGCCATTGATTTATCAGGTGCTGATGCTGTCTCTCCTGATATGTTGTCATTGCATCACAGTATACCACGGGTATAGCTGGGGGTCAGTATGTTTCAAGACACACTGTTCTCTCCTTTAATTTCCCTGGTATAGTCTGTGGACTGTCAATGGGGTTAAAACTTTGCTAGTGGTTTTGCAAGAATCCTCTCTAAAATCCTATGAAGTCAAGAGGATCCTTTGTAGATTTCGGAGGT
Organism: Phrynocephalus versicolor; assembly: GCA_023846285.1. Taxonomy (NCBI): domain Eukaryota; kingdom Metazoa; phylum Chordata; class Lepidosauria; order Squamata; family Agamidae; genus Phrynocephalus; species Phrynocephalus versicolor. Next base: position 59,337,883 of record JAHTLZ010000129.1, read on the forward strand.
CCTCCTTTCACCTTTTTACATCACTGATCGGCCATGTGCCAAAAGATCCATGATTTCTCTGGTGTCATCTGTGGACATCAATGGAGTCAATAATTTGTTGGTGGTTTTACAAGAATTCCCTCCTATAAATCCTATGAAATCAAAAGAATTCTTTTTGGGTTTCATAGACCCACATTTTTTTCCTTTCTTCCCACACTTCTCACTACATCCTTTCCAGAAAACCTTACACTGGCATAAGGAGGACTCAACACATTGTCCATTGATGTAAGGAGGAATTGACCCACCATAAATGTAAAGAATAAATAAATAGAAGAATGGGTGTGAAAAAATTAGCAGGAAACAAAAAGGGGGTTTGTAATGGCAACATCCAAATAAATAGTGTGGGACCGAGGGTTCACACAGAACCCAAAACCAAAAGTAATGTGGAACCAAATGTAGAATTACGTCCTTGGCTGATATGATTTGCCATGGATTCAGCAGGCTATTGGAAAATGCAAGGTCATATATGTGCAAGATGAAAAATAAATGCAAGGTGGAAAAAAACCCAAGAACCCAAAACCAACCTGAGATCAATGAAGGAAACTGGAGAGACATTTTGGGTGTCTGAAAACAGCCTCAGTGTCTGAAAAAGGAAGAAAATCCTTGAAACCTTTGGATGTACTCTGAAGTAAGGAGCGCTATTGAAGTATTTCAGACAGTAATTCAGGCTAGGCGGGATGTGCAGAAGTTTAAATAGAGAAAAAAGAAACTGATTTCAAGTAGCTTGGCTGCTCTAATATGGGAGGGGACTGGATCCTTTCTGATTTAAAGGTTGCTCTTCTCTCTTCGCCCCAGTTTCTCCAAAAGGAACTATTTCCAATACATAAAGTGAAAACTGTTATTTGTTTTATATTGGGTCCTTATATGAACCAGTTGATATGGGAAAGTTTTAAAGGCAATAGAAGGAAAATGGCTGCCTTCTCCGAGGAACTGTCTGAAGCTTGGCACTGATGATCACCTCACTAACATGGTGGTGTCAGATCATCTCTCCAACACCCAAATCCACTATGCAGATTTAACTTTTCCCTGCCTACCCTATTCACATTGTCTTGGTTTTATGATGTTTCAGTTGCCGTTATTTGTTATTTTTAAATTATTACCCTCGTTTGATTTCCTGCCATTTCTGTCTAATGTCATCATTAATCTGCCCAGATTAGTGCCTCACACTTATGAGCCACTATAAAAATCTACTAAATGAAATGAATGAATGAATGAATGTTCTGTTTTGTTTTGTTTTACATTGTTGTTCAAGGAAACCCTGGATTCCTGTACCTACACACCAAGTACTGGCATCCTTTTGGAAACTGAAGCCTTTTGGAAAGCCCAGAAAGTAGGTATGGCAAGACCATCTGCCAGTAAATTGAACATGAAGGTAGGAAGCATCCCTTGTGATGATTCCACTGCACTGTTACAAGGAACACACAACAATGAGGCTCAGTTCCTTAGGCATTTTTAAATAAGTCTGCATATTACTACAAGTGCTCCTGAATTCCTTTCAAAGCAAGCTCACTGAAGCCTTCTCAGTTCATTGACAGTATTTCAACAGTCCCCATGCCATCTAGATGGCATGACCAGATTCCATCACCCCCTTCTTCCTCTGACACCAAGGCAGCTGGTAGTGAGATGTTGTGTGGGCTGAAATTGTGAAATGTGACAGGCAACCAGGACTTTATTTTGTTTTTGCAACATCATTCTCAAGCTGTACAAGACCCCCCATAATGTGGTAAAGGTTCAATTGCATGATTTGCTTAGATTTATTTTCATTTTTTTTACAAAAACTGACCTCCTAATGGTGACTCAATCATATGGATTAGTATAATCTGGATAACATTAATTTGGGAAGCAGATGTGCAGTATGGGATGGCTTTATAAATACCAGGTAAATACTACACCAAGATCCCC
>JAHTLZ010000129.1:59340027-59364388 GCA_023846285.1 Phrynocephalus versicolor
ATAGATAGATAGATAGATAGATAGATAGATAGATAGATAGATAGATAGATAGATAGATAGATAGATAGATAGATAGATAATTCTTCCTACTAGAAATAACTCTGTCCTTGAATGTTACGCTAACATTTTTTAGCTTCTGCTTCTCTACTGATCTATCTACTGTATTTAGTTCCATATCCATTACATTTTGCCTCTATTTAGTTTTTAGACACCTGGAATATTTGTTCAATGAAATATTTAATGTGTGATGTCATTTAAGCCAATCATCTGTTGTTGTTTTAAACCTTATGGTGAGTGCAGATTAGGAGAGTAGTTATGTGTGCAGCCATGAAGGCTAGCCAAACACTGCTATGCAGCCAGGTTCTGCTAGAAACAGGAAGCACCTGTTGCTCTAAAGTTAGCTCCTATTAGGGTGGTTGCATATTTGACCAAAAAGGGTGAGTATGGATCCCAAGTGAACGGCTTACTAAAGGTAGGAACTTCCCTGTGCAGCCTTTCCACATGCAAGAGATGGCCTTGTGGAAGGAAATTAGGAGGAATTTGCTATACAAATACAGGACATCCAAAAGAAATGCAAGCTGGATTAGTTCAGCTTTTTGGTCACTAGCCCTACTCTTACTTCCAGTGGGCCCCATGTCTGCAATAGGCCTTTCTGCTCAATAGAAATATGCTTTTGATTGCTGCAGTTGTGCTCGGATCAACAGTCTTCAGGTGTTATCATTTTAAGGAATGGGGTGTGGATTTTTAACATGCACATCTCTGCCCTACTTGGGCAACAAGGCACTGTTCTGGACCGCAAGTTGTGATTCTTTGCTTTGGAGGTGGGAGGTGAGGCTATTAAAGAATCAAACTGTCTGAGAGCCAGTATGATGCAGAGATAACCATCTTCAGCTTAGATTAATATGGGACATAAAAATTTAAACCACCAACAACCATGAAGTTTCATGGCTGGTCTTAGCCCACACATCATTTCTCAGTCCAGGCTGCTTTACAGGATTTGTTACAGAACTTTAAAAAAGTTATTGGGGGCTTAGAATGAGAGTAATATAAATATAGCAGAATAAAAAAGAGAAACAAAATACAAGCAAACGATAAGTCAAGCTAAATATTATGTACAAGATATTAACACTGCTTCTTGAATTATTTTTTTTCAATAATGAGGAAGGATTGGGGGGGGGAGAAAAATAATCTGTGGCAGACAACAAAATTGACTGGAGAAGTGGCCAAGCATGCACTTGGTTCCTGCCCCACAAGAATCTCCCATGAAAATTGTAACATTTTATTCTATTGAAAGAATCAGATCTTATCTTCCCTAGATACCCTGTTTTACCAGCAAGTCATAACTATAACAGGCCTACTAAATCAGTGGGGATTTTGTGAGTCAATATCTATGTTTAACAGGCCTACTATAATAGTTGTGAATACAAATGTAAATTTCTGGCAATTTTGAAGCCTTGGCTGAAAAACCTCTGGAAATAAAAAAAGAAAAAGTGGGGTGGGGTGGGGATATCACTATCGCCCCGCCCCATTTTTCCCTATTTTTCCTGAAATGTTACATTTCTAGTTGTGACTTACTACTGTATTTCAACAACTTTTTTGGCCAAGTACACATTCTCGTAAGGCTTCACATGCATCTGAACCCTATGACTTACCTTACCTGAAGGGTGCTTGAATTCCATTTTTTGTACAAAGCAAGGACAGAAGAAAGCACAGGGACCTGCTTTTTGCAATTTCTCAATCTACAATCTAATCCCAGCCCCAGAAGTTACAGGGTGGTTCAAAGCTGTCAGTTATCTTGACTGGGCCAGTAATAATGACTGCCAAAATGTTTCAAGTCTCAAATAGGAAGTCTGCCAAAGTCCCATCTATGCCAACACGGAGACTTAATTATATACAGGAGTACAGTAGTGATGAAAAAATCCATATCAAGTTCAGGCAAATTTGATCCCCTTATATACAAAAACTTTTATAGAAACTTGGCCTTAATTATGTTAGAAATAGCAGGCTGGAAAAACGAATCTGCTTTAATACTACTTCTAACATGTGAACAAGCCCACATTGATTCGTGAAAAATACAAAGACAGGTATATCTTCTTGCTGACCATAACACACTGAAATTTCTTATTCTGGTAAAAGGAATCTGTCATCCCATAGGAAAGGAATCCAAGAATAACCACATCTGAATTTTGACAGCATATAAGCAAGTGTCTTGGTAGTTCCTCTCAAGTAAATCCTGGTAGATTTAGTGGGCAAGGAATTCACCATTTGTTCACCAACACAGTTCCCAGGAAATGTCAACTATGAGGTACATGAACCATTAAAGACCTCATCTGATAAGACCCTGTTTCTCCAGCATCAGACTGATTTCTAGTGTCACTGTTGTGGAACCATAACAACACAGCATTTAGAGCCACTTACTCTAAAATACAGCGTTCATATCTTAGTCAGCACTTCATACAACAGGCCTCTTGCCAAATACCCTCTGTACAGCAGTAGCTGCTAGGCAACTCTAGAAAACTCAGCTAATGCCATTAAAGCAATGAACAAAAGCCAGGGGAAGCCTGCACTAGAGCCTACACAACACTGGAGAATTTAACTGGGTACAATCTGTGCAACTAGAAGAGACTGCAATGCCTTAATAGGCATTTCAGAAAGGTGCCATGATAGAATTGTTGGAGCAACGCTGATAAGTATAAAATTAGCAGAACACTGTTCTACATGTCGAATAGGATCTTGTGTTTGATTCTATTTTGCCTCGCCATTTTAAGAGAGTTACATTGCTCTAAGAAAGTTTAAGGGCCTTCCTAGAAATACCATCCTTGCCTTCTGTTTGTTGCAACTGCTCAGATTTTTCCTTCCAAGACAAATGCTAGAATTCCACTGGAAGGCAGTCTATAAGCTTGAGTAAAAAAAGAGGTTTGGAGCCGCGCAGCCATTAAAACAAAAGCACAACTAGACTACGGGTGATACCTTCATAGGCTGCTAGAAGCAAAATAAAAAATAGTTGCTGAGTTTTCGGGAGCAAACTCCCTTTTTTAAAGCAGGTACAGAAGTCCAAACATGGCAAGGGATGTAACTTGCCAGGAGAGAGTTCTTAAAAGTCCATCCCCATCGGACCATGCTGCTCTCTGCCCTCCAAGAAGAAGCCTGGTGTCCATCATGCCAAGTGCACTTTTAAGAACTCGCTCCTGGCAAATTACATCCCTGGACATGTTTGGACTTCTATACCTGCTTTGAAAAAGGGAGCTTGCTCCTGAAAGCTCAGCAACTTTTTTTATTTTTCTTCTAGCAGCCTATGAAGGTATCACCCCTAGTATAAGCTTGAGTGTAACTACACAAGGGCACGTGCCTGGAAATAGCTGCCAATTGCCCTTAACCCTGAAAATGGTTGTGATGTGAAACCTGAACTGCAGGAATTCCACTTTTTCTGAAATTTTAGATGCACCGAGCACAAAAAAAAAAGATATTAAAACAATGCTTTGAGGAAATGCAGGATTGAACTGAAAAGAAAGAGGGCTGGTCCACACAAAAAAAATCATATCTCCTGCTGCAGTAATATTTTCTGTCTTAAGTAAAAACAGCCTGATATAAAGATGACTAATTACTTTATCCTTTTTGAAGTCCAACAGGAAATGACTTTCTTCTTTCTTTCTTTCTTTCTTTCCTTTTTAGCTAAGTTTTGATTCATGAATGCTACATCGAGAAGTGGTTCAGATTTCAGACACATCACACATATGTGGAAATGCTACAAACTGGGGGGGGGGGAGCACATGAAAAGGGAAAAAAAGAAAAAATAACTGTGCAATCACACCCTCCTGCAGCTTCCTGCTGATAAGAAGTATTTCTGGACTTGGGCCACCCAATGTCATTGGGCCAGTGCAATATACAGAGTGGAAATGTATTAGCTGTGGAAGTTAGGATTCCATACAACATTTTTTGAAAATTGGGACAGAGTGAAATAATGATATCTATTTTATATGCTCTTAGCTCAATGGGCTGTTTAGGATACAACACTTGCTTCTTAAGGATTTGTTTTGGAACACTAGGGGAAGGGCACAAGTCTGCAAATTTGTCTCTCTTTGGGTCATGGCCATTTTGACTACACAGTGATACAAACCCACTCCTGCGATTTGGCTATATAGTGACATTACTTCAGAATAAGCACCTCTCTGTGGTCAGAAATCAAAAGTATTTATACTAATGATTTTGGATAGGTGTGCCATTATGAAACCTTTAAAATATGGCCTTTGCACAGTTGCACAAAAGTGCACACAAAGAAAACTATAACCCTGCTCCCAAGAAGAACAAGCTAGCAAGGGTGAAGTGGTTTGTATAGTCTCCCCAATTTGCCCCATTTCCCTTACTACACTCACATTAAAAAGTGATGTCTCCAGAAGATGCAATAACATTTTATGTTGCATTTATCAACTGATCAACTGAATAAATCTGTGGTGTTTGCAATGGTTCTAACATGATTTGAAAATAATGTTACACCACAGTTGGGCTCCATGTCAACAAACCTAGCTGCTTCCTCAGGCTTGGGGTGGATTACTCTTCTTCCCTGCTTTTCTTTCGACTCGCTCTGCAAATTAAAGTTATAACTCCAGAACAAATCTTAGTTTACAATCCTGGATTGAAAAATAAGTTTAAAACCATCACTCGACACTTCAGCCAACCTGCAAAGTACAGTAGTTTGCTTTCCAGAATGATAGTCTGTGCATGAAGGGAGAAGAGAGTGAATAAACTTAAGGCTCAGGTATACAACACCCAGCCTTGAAATGACATTCTATCTGAAGTTTCACCAAGATGGCCTTACTTGTACAGGTATCGCAAGGAGGAAACAGATCTCTGCAGCACGGATTTCTGGGATTGATAATATATTCTTGAAGGCTTTTACGGCCAGGATCTGATAGTTGTTGTAAGTTTTTGGGCTGTTTGGCTGTGTTCTCTCTGTGCTCTGAGATACAGAGTGAGACTGTGGCCCTCTGAAGATGCCAGCCACAGAGTCTGGCGAAATGTCAGGAAGACTTCCAGAACACGGCCAAACAGCCCGAAAAACTCACAACAATTGATAATATACCTTTAAACTTTTTCTACAGCTGAGGTGAAAAGCAATAACAAGATTTTATGTTGTGCTATGAAGTTAGGCTCTGCCAATATCATATCACTGAATGACTCAGCAATAATAGTAACCTCCTTGTAGTAATTTGGAATTTTGCCTCCAAGCCCACATGTTTTCTCTGACTTCTGCCAAAAAAAAAAAAAGGAAATGGAAATCCACCTCAATGAGATGCATTTGCACAGCTGTATTTTGTGGGTTCAATACGGCTTTAAGGTGACACTGTCAGGACAAGACAGGTTCTCTTGCACCTTTGGAAGCATATTGACACTGAACACTCTACTCACTTTTGGACCCGTCTAGAAACATTACTTGTTTTGGATTTCAGTTCCCAGAACTTCCCAGCCAGAATGAACAATCATATTGGATTAGGGAGCCCAGAAGTCATGATCCAAGAACGCTTTCTAAGCTGTGTATTTCAGCCATTCTTCACTTATTTGTGTGCACCCAAGAACACTGCTCATGTCAGATTCAAAGAGGAAGTGAAGCACTTTTAAATAGACCTACTAATATTGAATTTACAGAAAATTCAAAAAGGCATGTTGGAAGAATGTATCTGAAGCAGCAAATGCAAGGAAAGGGAGAGAGAAAAGGACAGGATTCAACAACAACAAAATAACACTAGCACCAGTCCATCAGCATAATTTTCAGTGGCATGCATGTATCTGGATATGTATGTATACACACACACCAAGCAGCCAAGTGGAAGGTGAGAAGCCTTCCTTCCACAGCAGCCTACTCCCCCCGCCCCTTTGCTGGTTACAGATGAGGAATGGAGTGTCTCTTCACTGCCTGCCACTTACCTGCCTGCACAAAAGCCCACACAGCATGCTTTTTTCTAGTCCCTATGGCAGGGGTCTGCAACCTTTAAGACATAAAGAGCCACTTGGACCCGTTTCCGACGGAAAAAAAACCCTGGGAGCCACAAAACCATTGCGACATTTAAAACAAATATATACAACTGCCGCCGCCATTCTCGCTGTTCTGCCTCAGCAACCGGGCGCCGGCACAGCCGCCGTTCGAGGCTCCGTGAGGCGATGACCCACGCTCCAGGCCTACCAGCGCCGCCGCCGCCGCCGCCACGGTCCCGCAGCCAGAGGCGAGGGAGCGGCGCCCGCCACAGCGGTTGAAAGGACAGCCTGCGACCCCGCGGCTGGTCCCTTTTTTTGGAAGCAGGCGAGCGGCGACCTCTCTCCACACACACACACACACACACCCTTCTTGCAGCCGTGGTGTGTGTGCGTGTGTGGGCAAAGTTTGGCTTGTGAAGGAGACGGAGGGAAGGGATGCCGAGGCTAAAAGAAGCGGGAGGGCGAGTGGCGCGCCGGGCCACCGTGGATCTCCCCGGTCCGCTCCTCCATTCCGCTTTCGGACCCCCTTTTTGTCCATCCAGGCAGCCGCCACCACCACCACCACCACCACCACGAACCCACCGGCTGCTTGGGCCTGGCCGCCGCCGCCTCCCCTCGCCCTTTTCCCGGGTGGGCGTGGCCATTGTGGCCACTTCCCCCTCGCCGCCTCCGCCTCTTCCACTGCCGGCGGTTGGGCTGGTGGCGGGAGGAGGAGGAGGAGGAGGAGGATTATCAACAGACGTGGCTTCCTGCTGCTGCTGCTGCTGCTGAGCAGCCCCTGACCCCCGTGGCGGGAGGAGACCCCGGCGGCCACCGATGCCACCCCCACCACCCCTCCAACGCCGCCGCCGCCATCCTGGCCCTGGCCGGCCCGGGAGCCTTTGCCACGGCCGAGGAGGCGGCAGCGCACCGGAGGCGGCAGCAGCGGCTGCAGCAGCACCAGGAGGAGGAGGAGGAGGAGGAAGAAGAAGAAGATGATGAAGACGAGGAGGACCGCGGCGGCGGCGAGCTGGAGTCTCCCCCGCGGTCCTAGTTTAAATGCCGCGGGGCCCCTTCCATGAGGGGAACCTCCCGGAGCCGCGGCAAAGTTTCCAAAGAGGTTTGGCGCGCTTTCTCCTCAACCCTGTCCTCCTCCTCCTCCTCCAGCCCAGGCTGGCACACCCTCAGAAAAGCTCCCCCGCCTCCTAAAACGAGGCTCCCAGTTTTGCCGCGCGGAAGCGAGAGGAGGAGGAGGAGGAGAGGAAAAGACACACACACAGAGAGAGATGAAGGGAGAAAGACCATGACAGCCGCCGCTCTTCCAGAGCAGCCAACACAGCAGAGCAGAGCATGACGCGGCAAGGCTTCCCCTGCGCCCCAAGTCCCCGCGCGCCTCCCCCGCCTCCCTCACCAGCAGCGGCGGCGGCAGCGGCTGCCCAGCCACCGTTCTTTCTCTTCCTCCTCCCCCCGCCCCCCCCAGTTCGGAAGAGACCACCTGAAGCCTCTGACGAAAAGAAGGAAAGGCGGGAGCGGGCGGTGGTGGTGGTGGATTTCCCTCTGGAATGGAAATGGAAACAACCGCTCAAGCCCTGACGGTCCAGTCGCTGGCCATCTCCAGACGCACTCTCTCTCTTCTAAAGCATGTTATTTTGCACGTGCCCGCCCTTTCTGACAGTCACCTCCCGGAGCCGCGGCAAAGGTTCCAAAGAGCCGCATACGGCTCCGGAGCCGCAGGTTGCAGACCCCCGCCCTATGGCTAGCAGGCTAATGCTGAAATAGAAAGCTACTTTAAAAGTGCCTTCACTTGTGCAATATTTCATGCTTTCTCCTTCTGATTTTGCATAAAGAAAGGTCTCAGTGATGTACCAATCTTAGCGAGATCAATTTTATCTGGTAATAATGAAAAGAAGAAGAGGGTCAACTCTGCTCCATGTTCTGAAGCAAAATAATAAGAAAATCCAAATCTGAGGAAGTTCCCCTTGCAGCTGAACACTGGATGTGGCACCTCTAGCTGCCTATAAGGTTCCAGCCATGAAGAGTCAGTTATCTAAAATCACTAAACTTGTATTTAAAGGCTGATACTCCAAAACAAGTGGAACCTTCCCTAGTCCATGCCTCTGTACATTCTAAGCCAAGAGGATATGTCTAAGAAATAAGGCCTCAAAGAAAGGACAGATTGCTCTGATTGTTCACTAGATCTCCTTGCCTGATACACAGTCACCTGCATATCTAGCATGTGTAAACAGAAAGAAAAGCAAGAGAGGCACAAGAAAAAGCAGGCAGTGGCCTGCCTACGCAGCCTCATTCAAGCTCCCATGCTGGAGAGAGAGAGAGAGAGAGAGGGTAGCCATGCATGAAGTCAAACAAACATACGGAAATTAACAGGCCAGAGGAGGGGGGGAATGTCCTCCTCCCATCTGCCATCTGTTCCCTTTTCTTTCTCCTATGAACTTTAAGTAGAAAGTCAGCAGGACACAACAGCCCTCTAAAACGTCCTGAAGGTCACCGCAAACAATGTAAGAAAAAGGTAATAGTTTGTTTGCAGTCCACCTGTGACATTCCCTTTCCGATGAGAAACTAATACAGTAATAATAATTATTTCGAACAATGCCATCATAATAATGGCAGGAGTCCACCATCATCCCGGCGTTTAGAGATTTCAGTCAACTTGTTTCACACGATAATCTCTTTCAAAGTTGCTCCTCTCCTCTGTCTCTCTCAGCAAAGCTGCAAGGCAGAAGTTAAGTTGAACGCGCATTTCTTGCTTGTCAGGGGGGAAAACGCTTCCCCCCCCCTCCAATAATTTCTGCCCATCATCCGCCCGCTGTTAGCAACGCTACTATATACAAAGGCAGCGCGTTCTTCTATTCCGCCTCGCCGTCACCACGGGCTTGGGTGAGGACTGAGGAGGGCACGAGAGGACACGTGACGACGAGGCGCCTTCCTCGCCACCGGCTCTGCCCCCGCCGCGGCCTCCGAGAGGACCAAACGGCGCCGCCACACACACACACCACGGGGCAGGTGAGCCGCGCGCGGGGGTGTGTGTGTGATGATGCGGCGCCCGGGGCGGCCTCGCGCCTCCCTCGACTCACGGCAGGGCACGTGGGCGCGCCCTATTCCTCCTCCTCCGGACAACAGAGTAGTCAATTAAAAGGCTAATGGGGCGCTTGTCATCGGGAACTTCCGTCCAGCGGCAAGAACGCACGGAATTCGGGGCTCTCGGGGGGCAAGAGGGCGAAGCAGAAAAGGGAAAGACCCCACATCGGTCCCTCTTTCTCTCCGCCGGGCACGACACGCGCTACAGGCGCGCGCGCGCGCACACACACACACACACACACACACACCACACGGCAGCCCCGACCCCAAACCGCCTCCCGCGACTTGTGCCAGCTCCGTCGCCGCTCCTGCGCTTGAACCGGCCATGCCCCCCCCCCCAGCCGCCGCCGTGGGGGCTGTAACAGTTGCATAAGGTCCGCCCGGCTCCCCTCTTCTAATCTCCTGGCGGCGCTGCTGAGAAGGCGGCCGGAGCCTGGCGAGGGGACAGGAGGAGAAGGCAAGCCGCCACCGCCACCGCCTCCGCCGCCCTCCTCCCTTCTTCTTCCCCCGGTTCGCCTCAGAGCGCCCGCGGGTGGAGTTGAGGCGGCTCTGCCCTCCCCTCAACCTCCCCTCCCGCCCGCTGCTGCTTTGGCGGCTCGACGGCTTCTGGTTCGGCCACGGGCGGGCGAGGGGTCCCGCTCCCCTCAGGAGGCAGCCTGGGGCTCCCCACGGCGGCCCGCAGCTCCCTTCGAGCGCCCCTAAACCCTCGGGGGCGGGAGGTCGGGTTGCCCCCCCACACACACACACAAACACATACACCATAACCTCGAGCCCCATTTTCCCCACCATGAGGGCCTCTCGGAAGGGCTCCGGAGCTGCGCGCACTTCGGGCAAGGGGGAGGCAAGTGTACCCCCAGCCCCGCTTGTCGCCGGGAGCCGAAACCTCCTCCTCCTCCTCGTCGCCCTCAGGCGGCATTGGAAGCGGTTCTCCCTTGACCCCGGAGAGGCGCCCACCGCTGCCACCACCTCGGGCGACCTGCCCCGCCAACTCGGGGTCCCTGCCTCGCGGCGCTTCCGAGTCAGGGGCTCCGTCCCCTCCCTTTGCCCTTCTCTGCCATCTGCTCCGGGGCGGGCGCCTTTCGCAGTTAACGCGGGAGCGAGGGCGCCCGGAGCGAGTCTCCGCTGCCTCTCCGGCCTCTTTCCCACCATCCCAACGAATGACTTTGGGGGAGGCGGGTGGGGATGGTTTGCTGCTCTCGCTCCTGTGGCACCACCACCACCACCACCACCGCTGCCCGTCGCTCCCGGCCGGACATCACCTCGAGAGGCGGCCGCTGATCCCGCAGCCGGTGCGGGTGCAACTCGAAAGCGCCGCGCCTCGGTTACTTACCCTCCCGTGAAGGTCAGACACTTCGGAGCGAGCGGGCCAGCAGGAGCGGGTAACGGGAGGGGGGGGAAGAAACCCGCTCGGACACCACAGCCCCTTGGGCGAACTTGATTCAACTTTGGTGTCCTCCGCTCGCCTCGTCGCTCACCCCGGTTACCTCGCTTTGGCGCCGCGTAATCCACCTGTTGCAGTACCTTCTCCGGCTCCAGGAGGGTGCTCTCTCTCTCTCACCCCTCCCCGCGACCCCCTCACTACAGGCAGCGCTCCCTCCCCCTCATGGACTGTCACCTTCTCAGCCTTCAACTTCCTAGGTGTACCCAAAAGAGGGCAGCACTCCTCTCCCGCTAGCTACCTCCCCCCCTCTTGCGTAGCTCGCTGGGAAATGTAGTTCCCAGGGCCCCATCGTGACTCATTGGGAGCCTGCCTTTCGCCGCAACTTGCGCGGCTGGTTAAGGAAGAAACGTGCCGCTCCGTAGCCAAGCCGCGGAAGGTGTGCTTTTTTTGGTGTTCTTTACGTCTGATCCATCCGTCTCTTCCTTGTTGCCGTCTCAATCATGTTTTCAAGTATTCTACTACCCACCAAGCTTATATATCTAGCGAAAACGAAAGCAAGCCAACATATTGTGAGAGTTGGAAACTAACGTTTATTTCAGCGTGTGTGTGTGTTCGTGTGGGTTACAAATCAACCCCTGAGGAAGCCCACACTGGGAAAAAATGTATCTGAGGAATCTTCAAAACTCCGTGAGACTGTAGCCATTATTTTGGTTTCGCTTTCGTTACACTTGTTGAAACAGAATAATGTGGCAACACAGTTGTTCAACAACTCAGTCAAAAGTGATACTTTTGAAACCAGTCATGTTTCTAGTTCCAAACACAGAAGCAGATGGTCACTAAACTGTAAAAAAAATTGCCAGCCCAAAATCTCCTGGAAACATAGCCTAGTAGTTTCATAGTGAAGTGACAAAAATATCCTCATATTAAAATATGGGCTCTTGTTGAATAGATGGTCTGGTAGCAATGTCTTGCAACTAGGAGGTAATCTTTTGTTTGGTCTTGGAAATGAGACTTTGTAACACCAAGGCTGAAATACAGACATGCAGATTATTTAGTCATAAAATGTACAAGAAAACAGATTATTCAAGAAGCAGTTCTCTTTTGTTCAGAGAAAGCTGAAGGGAAACATCAAGGACTGCTTTGATGAGGCCAAATGCTGCTGTAAGACACAGGGTCCCAAATGCATCTTCCAAAAACACTGGAGCTCCCTGCAGCTGCCCCAATATTTTTTTTTAAGATCAAAAGTCCAGTTGTCAGTTTATAAAGTCTAGAAGTAAGTATCACTATATTTTGGCTGCCCTGCCTTCATTTTAAAATTTTATCTTATTTTATTTTATTTCAAAGAATTGGTTGAGAGCGGAGGGCCAAGGGACTTTCTCAGTTAAAAAAAATTGTAAGGGAAAAATAGTATGTGAGCCATGGGATAGGATGCAGTGCTCCAAGGTCCAGGGATTGGGGGGGGGTGTAATTCTGAAACTTCTGGAAGTAAACAGTTCTTTAGGATTAATGCCAAGAGTTCTTACAAATACATATGCAAAATCCTATTCACAGAATGGCACTTAGTCCAAACAGTGCACTCCTATAAATGCCTACTCAGAATAAAAATCATACTGATTTCTATTGAATTTATTCTCAGAATTGGATAGTGTAGCAGTCGAAATGATTTTTAAAGGATTACATATTTGTGGGAAATATTGTTGTATCGTTACAGTCGTGACGGACTCCTCATGAACCCATGTCCATGTAGTTTTCTGGGTAGGAATACTGGAGTGGCTTGCCAGTTCCTACTTCAAGTGCCTACAGCACCTGGTATTCCCTGGTGGTCGCCCATCCAAGTACTAGCCAGGCCCAACCCTGCATAGTTTCTGAGATCAGGCAAGATCAGATGTGCTCAGGGCATTTAGGCAACTTGTGGGAAACATAGTGGGAGCAAATAAGAGAAATCCTCTGTCATTATTTCCTCCCATTTCAAAAAGCCAAACAATCAAAGCAACAGGAAGATGATTTCAAAACATGATGAATACTATGAATTAAAAAATCACTGCAAAGGCATGCCAAAGTACTGAGTGTTTGATTATATTGAGTGTTTGATTTCAAAGTGATGACTCAAATCACAGTAGGATGGTTCCCAACTTAGTCATTTTTTCAACTGGTCTAATGAAACTAACTAGCTTAAGAACCATTAGCACTGCACAGTTTTACACTGTGTAAGGCTCATGGTGTCATCAGCCATAGGTGTTTTTGGAGAATTAAATTTTTTCAATCCCTTCTTCAAAGGTTGTGAGGCTCCCTTGGGATCCCTTTTGTTTTAAACCAGGGCTGTTCAACTTTGAACCGGCGGAGGTCTACTTTTTCTGTCCCAAAGTGCCTGAGAGCTACTACACTAAAAACCTCTACTTACAAATTTTATCCTTTCTCAGCAGGTGCTGCTAAGTACAAACTTTTGTAAGTAGAGTAGCGGTTTCCCATAGGAATGCATTGAAAACCAATTAACCCATTCTGGAGGGAACAGATTTCAATGTGCCATGGCCCTTGAACTGCCCCGCTCAGCTGACACAATGGGCTGGCCGACCCAGAACTTTGCTGGGGCAGTGGTGGTCCTTGGGATGGGGGAGGGAGGGGTGGAAAACTTATCCCCTCACTTTTTGTTATTGATAGCCAATGGGCTACTTTTGAACCCTTTGCGGGCTACCGGTAGCCCATGGTCTACCTGTTGGGTAGGCCTGTTCTAAACAAACACTTGAGAGCCATCAGTTGTGGAAGACAGACTTGAATGTCTAAGTCACTGCCACTGGTAAAATCATCCTATCAGCATTAATTTTTGAAAAGTAAAGACTCCCTCCATTTGCCTTAAACTCCGGAAAGCTTTGGGGGTTTAGGGTGGTGGTGGTGGGGTGGTCTGTACAAGCTTCTGAACATTGATGGAGGGGATTTCAGCCCTTTTAATTTTCAAAAGGAAAGGAAAGGAAAGGAAAAGGAAAAGAAAGAAGCTAATATTAAAGTTAAGCATAAAATGATTTCAAACATTGCTTTTAATGAGTATGTGTTAAGTATAATTAAGCCTGAATGAAATCCAACAATGCACAAGATATGGCCATCCAGTAAAATACCTAATAATTAGGCCTGCATTATCTAGTTACTCAAATAAATCAAATAAAAATCTTTTACCTGATAAAAAGCATGTACAATTTATAACTTTCAATTGTGTTCTATACAGAAATTGATGAAAAGTTTACATAGAAAACATTGTAGAACAGGAATGTTGGTTCCTCCTTCATGTAGGAAAAAAGTGTCCGTTCTCTGAAGTGCTCCCTACTGTGTAATGTTAGGGGCATCCTTTTAAAATAATGTCACTACTTGTCAGTAGTTACTTGGTTACCTTCAAAACTATTCTGTTGATTCATATGAAAATCTATGAAGATATAGTCCAGTCAACATGTGCTCGTTAATTAATTAAAGTTTCTTTAACCAGGTGTCATCAGTATAACAAGAGCCTGCTTTTATATCATCCACCACAAATATGCTGTAGCTGCCTAGATGCCCTAGGCACATCCAATCTTGCCTGATTTCTGAAGCTAAGCAGGGTCCATTCTGGCTAGTACTTGGATGGGAATCCACCATGGAATACCAGGTGCTGTAGGCGCCTGGAGTAGGAACTAGCAAACCACTCCAGTATTCCTGCCAAGAAAACTTCATGGGCATGGAGTCATGAAGAGTCGGTCATGAGTGTTGTGACACAACATAAAGTAGGCTGTAAAATATCTGATGTTGCCCCAATAAGCAAGGCCATGCTACTATTTCAATGCTTCCATTTTACTGAATATACAAAAATGTGTCTCATCCCTGTGGCAAATTCCAGGTGAATTACGAAGCACCTCTTATCTCTAAGAAAAGCTGGTCTAACAGAATATTTCAACAAATGCTTTCAGTGTGTGTTGCAATAACACTTTAGACGTCATTCATAAATGCATGTATCAATGAAACAAATGACTAATAAAGAGGCATGGCAATTATTGTATGTGAGTTATGTGCAGTTGTCTCATTTCCAGCTTATAGAAGTTATATCAATTAGTGGCCTCCAAAAGGTTATATCATTAACAGCATTGCAACTCATGTTGGGTCATCTTCTTTTCCTGTTATCCTCAGCTTTTCTTTGCATTGCTGTCTTATGTGGGTTTTGTCTTCACATAACACACCAAAAGTACAATAGACATTTTTGCCACTACAGAGAGTTCACACTTGATTTGATTCTTACAGATATTTATCTTTTTGGTGTACTGGCTGGCATCTGTAAAGCTCTCTTCTATTACCCATTTCAAATTGATCAGTTTTTCCCCCGTTGGCTTTCTTCACTGTTCAACTTATAGCACCATACATAATAAACACAAACACTATCATCTGAATGGTTTTGATCTTGGCCTCCAGAAATCCTTACATTTACCAGTAAGTATCTTATCTAGTTCATTCATGATTGCTGTTCCAAGTCTCAATCTCCTGATTTCTTAGTCACAATCTTCCTTTTGGGTAATGATTAAGCCAAGCTACATAAACTGTTTAACCATTTCAGTTACTTCACCATGAACAATTTCAGTTACTTCATCATAAATGACTTAGGACCTAAATACCTGAAGGACTGCCTCCTTCCATACGAACCTACCCGGCAATTAAGATCGAGCCAGGGGGCCCTTTTGAAAGAGCCATCCCTCAAGGAGGTTAGAGGGATGGCTTGTAGACATAGGGCCTTCTCGGCAGCTGCTCCCAAGCTATGGAATGCCCTCCCAATTGAGATCCGCCTGGCGCCAACACTGATTACATTTCGACGCCAGGTAAAAACCTTCCTGTTCCAGAAGTTTTTTAATTAATACAATATAGACTGTGGGTCCTCTGATGACAATTTTAGGAGAATGATTTTAGTGGTTTTTATTATTGCTTGATGATTTATTGATATTCTATTTCTAACTATTTTTAATTGTTTTAATTTCTTTTGATTGTAAGCCGCCCAGAGACCTTTGGGTAGTGGGCGGCATATAAATTGAATGAATGAATGAATGAATAAATAAATGAATAAATAAATAAATAAATAAATAAATAAAAACATTAGAAGTATAGAATCCTTCTGTATTGCTTCTTAATACAACACACATGAATGTGTCCATTAGTCCCAGTTACTGAAGTATGAGCAGAATATTTGCCACATGTGAAGCATTCTGCACAGGCAGTGTCAAAATCAGGGTTGAGAATACAGTACCTTGTGGGCCTCTCTCAGACCCCCCCCCCAAAGCATGCCCGACATTTATTTATTTATTTATTTATTTATTTATTTATTTATTTACCACCCCATCTTCCGAGATGGAACTCGGGGCGGTGTATACTAAAATGTTGACATACACACCCCAAAGAAAAAAAAGATATTTATGACCATGGAACAAAGTGGGCAATTCTTTTACAAAACAGGATATAACCTTTTCCTACTCCTGATTTGTTTTGTTTTGGCATCTTCTACAGCTCCTCCCACCCAACATGGTTCCTGGGGGCTGAGAATCAGTGCCTGAACCTCAAGAACTTGCCTTCCCTGTTTTAACTAATGAAGGGAAAATTTTAGAGGTCCATGGAAGTTTCCAACACTGATAATATGTTGCCAACATTGATAACACACACACTGTGTGTTGAAAAAACAGGAATATAGGAAGGACTGCACTGGATCTGATTGAAGACCTGTCTAGTCCAAGACTGTGTTCTGTATGAGCAATTCATCACCTGTAAAGAACCTGGCAGCAAAACATAAATGCAGCTACAGTATATGCTCCACTTCCTGTTTTCCAGCAACCAATAAGAGAAGCCTGTCACAGGAAGTGATATATAACCATCCTGATTGTTAGGCATTGACCTCTATGAATGCAACTGATATGACATTAAAGTGTCGCATATTGGTAGCTATCACTACTAGATTTTTTATTTGTTTTATTTTGTTTAGTTATTCTTTTCTCTTTTTTGCCATGAACTCCTCAATTTACATTGTGTGAAGGACTGTCAATATTTATTTTATTTTATTTTTTCTATAAGGTGTAAAAAATATTAAGGGGCATCTGGAAAAAAGTTGCCCTGAAAATGAAAGTACATTAAAAGTATGGCTTGGAAATGGTTTACATTAGTCATCTTCAAAACAATTGGCTGCTTTACAGCTACACCTGGGAACAAGATTGTGGTATGATAAAACTGACGCACAAAAGAATTTCATTTAACCCTGCCGGTTTAGCATAAAAGTAAACAATGTAGTAACAAGTATAATTCTTGATGCAGTAATATGAAAATTGCATTAGTAGGTTGTTTTGCATACCCTACGGATGATCATAATAGTCTAGTTTTGCAATCCTGTAATGTCATAGATCCATGACGCTATATGGTCCTGATGTTATAAGGACTTATTCCTACAGTCTTATTGTTCCAAGTTCTACAAAAAACTGATAGTCATATCAATAGCATAAATGTAAATAATATTAGTAAATCAAATTGAGAAAACAGAAATCTCAGTTGTCCTCAGTTGGTGGGACAACTGAGATTTCTGTTTTAAAAATAATAATCCTGGATTTCTAAGTTCTTGGATTTTAAAGAACTGCAGAAAATGTTTGTTTATACTACTTATGAGTTTAATCCATTCCAAATGCATGCTCATAAGTCAAACAACACATATGTAGAGCAGCTGTATCTAAAAAATTTTTAAAAAATAGAAAATGTTTTTAAAAATTGTAAGTAGAGCAGACTGCATCTAAAAATTGTAAGGCAGCAGTTAAAACACCAATGGTTTTCTGCTCTTAAGTTGAATTGCTCGTAAGTAGAGCTACTCGTAAGTAGAGGTACCGCTGTAGTTTGAAAGAAGGAAAGCAATTATAAGAATTATAAATAGATATATGAAACACATCACAATAAAACAGCTCCATTCTATTCTGCATGCACCAGATACAAAGAACAATCATGTAGTGGTGCAATATCAGGCTTCATTTCCAAACACTAGCAATAACAATCAACATGAATCTCCCTCTGTAGATGTAAATTGGAACAAGTCTGGTTTGGCTGGGTGAGTATTTAGAGTAAATATGCTTAGAGACTTTAAAAATATTTTATGTGTTTTTTACTTTTAAGAACTTGAGTAATCTAAGAGATGTGCTCTCTGACTTTTATTTTTAAATGTGCCTTTTTAGGCCTTGAGTTCTTGCATTTTAAAAAAAGTAATTTAAAACATAATATTTGATATTATATTGCACTTTCACCCCACCCCATCCCTATTTTGGATTGAATTCTTGGAAATATCTGCCTATAAGTTTTATATTTGAGTGTTCTTTTGTTAGAAGTTCTTCATAGCTGCTAGACTTTTGGATAGCATTTTTAAAGTATTTGTGCCTACAGTCTTCTTTATAGCTACAAGACTTCTGTATTTTACAACAACCCTGAAGCATTTTGTGCATATAAAACATAGAAGCAATGCAGAAAAAATAAAGTTTGTAGAATTAGACAAGCTGCCGTTGCCTGGAATCAAGCTCCCCTCTAAGATGTGCACCTGCGTTTGTCTGTGCAAATCCTCTTCCCTCTGTGCAAATGTTTTCATCTCCTTTGGTTCTGGCCGGAATCCCAGGAGAGGGTGCTGAAGGTCTTCAGAGGGCAGTGTTGCGTGTGCAAGGGCTAGGGTCTTATTCAGTGTAGCTGGAAATTAGAGGGATTGTTGCCTGGAAGTGTGAGGGATCTGTGGACTAAGGCTCCAAAAACTGTTGGCTGCAAAGTCAGCAGCTGACGGTTTGAATCCTGGGTGCCACTCAGCTGAGTAAGCGCCTGCTGTTAACCCCAACTCCAGCCAACCTAGCAGTTCGAAAGCATGTAAATGCAAGTAGATAAATAGGCACTGCCGTAAAAAGCAGGAAAATAAAACTGTTTCATTGCAGCCATGCTGGCCACGTGGCCATGTAACAGCACAACACTGGCTCTTCGGCTTGAATACAGAGATAAGCACCGCCCCTAGAGTCGGACATAACTAGCACACATATGGAGGGGGAACCTTTACCTTTACCTGCTTGGAGTTATTGCAACAGTGAAACAGTTTGTAGTTTGATACGGAGATGAAATTCCTTATTTGATTCTTAATGATTGCTTGGTTTGATGTTGGAGAGCTAGGTTGCACCTGGTGACAGACCCAGAGGTTGGGAAATCGATTCCCCGACTCTGCCTCCTTGCCAAGGGCCAGGTCCGATGATCCATGGGTTCCCTCCCAGCTCTGCAGTTCTAGGATTATAATTGTTATTCAAAAATACCAGGCACAGTCAATCAAAATTATAAAAACACTGACTGATATTATGTAACAAATACAAGATTTAATGCTGTTCTTAAGTGCTGTTCTGAAAGGATCACTGCCCTGCATTTCTTTTAGTAAAAGGACTGGTCAGGCAACTAGGCAGTGACCCACTAGGTGGCAATACTGCACTATGCATGTGCCCTTGTCTTCAAAAGTGTGGACTGCCACATCATCCCCCAAAAAGGAAATATCCAAATATACACCTTATCTGCATGAATGACTAAAATTACAGCTTTTTGTTAATATAAAGACTAATTTATCTGGTGTTTTTTTTTAACAAATCATTAAATTTGGTGTGTTTTACATTTACAAAAATGAGGCATCAGGCATTTCTTGCTTTCTTCCTCCTAGGAGTCCAGCAGGCAAGATGCAAAATTGAACCTCTCATATCACCTGCTAGAGCCTAACTTGAATGTCTATAGCCCCCTCCTCTTCCATTTAATCTTAAAATTCCAATCATGAAAACAATGTATTGATAACAACAAATGATCCTCCATGCCCCAACAGCTTGTTTTGTTCAGTAGCGTGTTACATAATAAGGTGATTTTAAAAGTTTGACATTTTGTGATCTTTGAGTTGGAGCCCAAAAAAACCCCTCTTAATATGGATTTTGGCATTTTTCTTCTGAAGAAAATACAAGGAAGTCTTTAAAGAGGCTTTGTACTTGAAGGACAAAGTGCTAAGTTCTCAACGACGATTAGACCTGGCCCGACCCACCCGATCTTCCTTGGCCCTCTCACTTCGGATTGCCACGCCACAGGAGGCCCGTAAAGCAACCACCCGTAATCGGGCCTTTTCGCTTGTTGGACCTACTATTTGGAATGCTTTACCAAGCGAGATGCGGCAAGCTGCTTCGTTGGCGTCCTTCAAGAAAGCCTTGAAGACCTGGCTGTTCAGGGACGCCTTCCGAAACTGCTAGGGGTGCAGGGTTTTTTCTCTCTCCTGCCCCTGCCAACACTGGTTTGCCATCTTGGATGCTGCTATTTCTGTTTTTAATTTCTTTTAATCCTGTGTAAACCGCCCTGAGTTCCGGTTCGGGAAATAGGTGCGGTATACAAATTTGAAAATAAATAAATAGATAAATAAATAACCTGTGGGTCCCCAGATGTTCCTGGACTGTAACTCTTGGAAATCCTGGCCAGCTCAGGTAGTGATGAAGACTTCTGGGAGTTGCAGTCCAGGAAAATCTGGGGACCCACAGGCTGAAAACGACTGACTCGGAGAACTGAGCTAATATAGCAGGTCAGATCAGCTGGTGGTAGGTTTGTGTGATATAACCTGAGTCATTTTCACAAGAGATAACCTGTGTTGCTGTGCACTGCAAACATTTTATAGTGTACATGGTCTTTTCTTAGGACAGTCAGTGGTCTTGGAACTATCACTTTATCTTTTGGGATTTGTGTGGATGGATCTATATTATCTGCTTTCTGTGGAATATACAGTACTAGATAGTTTTTTATTACCTGTGTACTTGTGATTTCATTTGACAAAGCTGCATTATCCATATAGCCATGCACATTGCTAAAACATTAAATGATGACAAATGAAGGCAGAAGAATACAGTGGTCTAGATGAGTTAGGCAGTCTATCTGAGGAACCAAGGACAGACTCTCTACTTCCCTGAGCAACATTTGCTCTTGCTATTCTTTAATGTCTTCAGTTGGTAGGAAAAGAACCAAATGCACATCTCACTTTTAACTATTTATTTTTCAATCTGCTGCTAAGATCATTATAACAATAGCCAGTGAATCAAGGGAAACAAAAAAAAATTACACCCCTGGAATACAGCTGGATCAAAAGAAATGGTTCAAGATTAGCTCAAAGAGAAAGGAACAGCAGTAAATTTGCTAGGCCTTTGATTCCAGCTCTTCAAGGGCCTTAAAAGAAAGACATTGTGAAGACCAAGAAGCATCTCAATGGTCCTTTGCACCTCACATAATCAAGAATGTGGACAGGCTTAAACAGCAGTAGCAAAACCAACTCTGTTGTTGCCCATGTCATAGACAGAATAATACTCCCTGAGAAAGACATCTCCCAAAATCCAAAGAAGCTGTCCATTTTGCGAAGACAGGTAAGATGCTTGGATCCCAACAATGCAGTGGTCATCATTCTGTGGAACAATGGAAATGGAATAAATGAATGGGTTCCAGAAAGAGGGAAGCACAGAGATTATAAAGGAAGAATCGCCAATGCAAGAGAAATGTGTATGCTGCAGTTGCTATACCTAGCCCCCCTACAAACACACACACACACACACACACACACACACACACACACACACACACACACACACACACACACACACACACACACGAGCCAAAATCAAGTGATCAAACTAAATACTACAGGAATTATCCCTTGACCATAAGATTTCCTCAGATAATTTGCTTTAGCAATAAGAACTCGAAAATTAATCCAATGCTCACTTTGCAAAAATCAAACTCAAAACCAAACATGCTACATGTGCCATGCTCAGCCAACAGATGCCTTTAATCACTAGATGGTGCACTAATAAATATGCTCTAAATGTATGTTTTGTTTGACCCTAGTTCTTCTCTAGTGTTTATAGTGTACAGGGTCATATACATACATTGAGGATGTAAGCAGAAGGAGGAAGAGGAAAGGAAACTCCATTGATGGTGAAGGAGATGGTGACAAGGTTCTGAACAGTGCTGCAGTCAACTGCATACTGTAGAAAAAGAATACGACTGGTTAACTCACTGTAGGAATGGACATTTGCAAGTATAAAACCTGGGAGATATACAGATGCAACATTGTGTCAGTTTCTGGGTCCTTGGTGTCATTGAGGAAAAACACACACATCAGTGCAAATTAACAAACACATGTGTTGGGCCACTTATATCCAATCTCACTGTGTTCATTGACTACCATCTAGACTTTAAATATATCTAATCCCACCAACCTGTCCATATTGGTTTTGCTGAGCACCCACAGCATTTAGCAAACTGTTCATGTGCTGCAGGGGAACAGTGAGGAGGGATGTTCCAGTATCCACAATAGCCTGGCATCCTTGACTACACCATCCAGTGGCTTGTCCACCAACAGAAACCCTAAGAAAGGAGAACAGAATGACAATCCTGTCACATCTTTCACTGTATAGCCTTGGCTGTATATTATATCATTTTTTAAAAAAACTTTCAGTTTATTAATGTGGGACATTGTGCATTGGTACCCACAATTCAGAAATCCAGGACATTGCCCAATATTGCTGCACAACATTATGCCCACATTGCCAGCAGAAAAAAAGGATGCCAAGATTTACGTAGCAAAGGGCAGCTTGAATGTTGACAACATCAATGGCAGCAGGAAGTGTTCATGAAATCTAGCTTGACACAGACATTTTGAGAACTTTTCTTTAACAATTCTTAATTCTTAGCATGTCTTAAAATATCTGATTCAAAGCCTATCAATTTGAAAGCAGAGCGTTCTGTAGACATATACATATTTAGATTATGTAGATTAATACATATTTATCATTCGTGGAACTCACTCTTCAATTCCAATTTGCCAATAAAGTTCTCGGGTGACTGGTGCCCAATGGATTTGGCCAGAAAAATAATGTGTGTCCACACCTCCAAATATAATTTCACCGCCATGCTGAGAACTTGGTTGGCTACAAACATAAAGAGAAGTTTAAGCATTCATAATATATTAATGTTTAGACAACATAGACCAGGGTCTTCAAACTACGGCCCAGGGGCTGGATCAGGTCCACCAGGGTCTTGAACCTGGCCCGCTGGCAAGTGCAGACCCCCCCCTGCTCAGTGGTGGAGGCCAGGTGCCAGCCCACTGCAAATGCCTTTGCGCCATCCGATCTGCTTCTTCCTACTTGTGGTGCTTGCGGGTGGGTACTCCAGAGTGGAGCTGCCAGCACCGCCAATCTCACAGGCAGGCAGATGCTCAGGGGCCGAGCAGCCTCCTCAGCTACCGCCACCACCACCACTGTTGCAAGCAGGCAGGCGAGCAGGAGCTCTGAGGCCACACGGCTTCCTCTGCCATTGCTGCCTCTGGGAAACTTCACCAGCCCAGGATCACAGATGTTCAATGGAGGAGGAGGAGGAGGAGGAGGAGGAGGAGGAGGCAGCCTGGTGAGAGCTGCATGGATGTCTCAGTTCTGCTGCAGCCTGGTGGCAAAGGCAAAAGCAAGATGGGGGTATAGGACAGGCTGGAGTGAATGGAGTGGAGGGAGGCGAGAGAGATGAGGAGGAGAAGGAGAGGGCAGCCTGGTGAGAGCCATATGGAGGGCAAAGCCCTGCTGCTGCCTGGCAGCAATGGCAGAGAGAGAGAGAGAGAGAGAGAGAGAGAGAAGGAGAAGGAGAAGGAGAAGGAGAAGGAGGAAAAAGAAGCCATGCCCAAAGCCTGTGGGACTCTGCTGCCCCCCCCCCACGCCGACAGACACTTTCACCAGCCTGCCTGTGGCCGCCTTCCTCTCTCTCCTTCTCCACTCCATCTGCTCCTTCTCAGGTGGGTAAGCGGGTGCTCTGGAGCTGTGCAGCCTCCACTGCTGCTGCTGATGTTAGAGGCAGGCAGGTGGACTGGCATTCCCCAGGCGTGCCGCCTCCTCTCCTCTGCCACCGATTTTGCAGGCCTGCTGTTGGACCCAGGCCCTTGCACCGCCGCTCGCTATCTGTGGATAACTGAATCCACAGATGGTTGCTATAAGGGAGATTGTCCTCTTTAAAGTGACCCTTTCTGATATAATCGTGCAGACCATTGGAGCCATTGGATTGCACCCCGGTACACCAATAAGCCTATATAGAAGTCACACCAAAATCCATGCTACAGTAGACCAACTCTAACCACTGGTGAAGCCTCATTGGCTTTATTGGGACTAAAGCATTATATTTGCATGACTTTTTCCTCAAAAAAGTGCTGTAGGGATATTTATATTTTTTACCGGCTCAAGTAGACGCTGAAGAGTGGCTGTGATAGCAGGTTTTCCTGCAACATTTTCTCAAAAACAGGAGTAGCCCCTCCAACTGCCAGGGAAGAGTAGGCCATACCCAGGATGCCATCAAACTTAGCATAAATGAAGTTGGCCCCAGGCTCATTTTTGCTCAAGCCAAACTCTTGGTTTGTGACAGCAATATTCTGGACCTAAAGGAAACCAAGAGAACATGTGAAATCTGCACCCTACAGTTTGCAGCAGTTTGATATCACCTTATCTGTCATGGCTCCATACGTATGATATCATGACACTGACAGTTTGAGACAAGATTAAGAATTCTCTGCTGGAGAACTCTGGTGTACTTCAAGAGAGTGCATTAGATTTGACAAAGGATACCTCATCAACTCCAAATCCCAGTATTCTGTGGGAGGTGACCAAACTTTTCAAGTGCTATCAAACTGCTACTTCTGTGTATTATAAAATAAATATACTGCCTTCAAACCCTTAGGATGAATGTCAGATAGAAGGTGATTATGCTTTGCTTGTGAGCTTCCAGAAGCCTCTGGCCACTCATTGCTGGAAACAGCTTAATTCATTAAGCTGCTGCAGATTCTCCATTGTGGAACATGTTATCTCAATATGTATGTATGTATGTATGTATGTATGTATGTATGTATGTATGTAT
>JAHTLZ010000129.1:59367200-59380436 GCA_023846285.1 Phrynocephalus versicolor
ATTAACATTCTACAAACAGAAGAGAAATGTATTAACTTCTCTTTCTCCTCCATTTTTTAAAAAATTCCATATATTAAGATATCTGCTAATCTTGGCTATTTCTCCCTCTTAGAAATGTGTCCACTGAACTTATTTATATCAGCCAAATGCAAATTCTCAGCACAAAGAGGGCCAGGTGGTGTCTGCCTGCACTACAAGTCTTAAGGCATCTCTCAGATAAGCAATTTCAAGGTGATGTTGGGTTGTGGGGAAATAGCAATCTGTCTCCATCATCGCCCACCTTTTACTGTAAAGGAGCAGGAAGCACTACTATAAGACCTCCATGCAGATTAAATGGAATGGCACATTATACTATTATACTGTATCAGATTGGAAAATTATTCTTATCAGTTCTAATGCCAGACAGAGTAAAAGGGCAGATAAATATAAAACCGAACAAAGAAAGTTATCTGTCATGAGTTGAATAAACAATTTAAAGGACCTGGTGTGATAATTCTAATAAGCTAAAGAGTCTTTTAAGGACAAACAGCAAGAAAATCTTGCAATGCACTGAAGCTTTACTAGGTAAAGTGTTAGACACGGAGAGCCTTTATTTGAGTACAATAAAAAGGGGTCATATTACATTTGCATATTTTCTGTTTATTTGCCCTCAAGGTCATTCTTTATCCATGCAGAATCTTTAATGTTTTGTTTTCCCATCCGTAGAGCAAATGTGATGAAGGGACAGTTTATGGGAAGGAAAGTTTCAAACCATTCTGTTTGAGACATTTTGATCCATGGCCATGTCATCCGCACCATCAATGAAATCCATACAATAATTTCTAAAGGGATGAGCATAATAATTTATAAAGGATTTTATACACCTAGAAAAGATGTCTGGTTGATTTTGTTAATTATTATCTGATTGAAAATCTATGCCTATTACTCTCTATTCATCTGTAAAATTATCTTGGCTATATTTATTATAAAACTGCCATCAGCCTCTGTGATATCCTTGTAATCAGTCTCTCTTCTTAAGTGGGGCAGCCACATTTCACTGCCACAGGATGTGCTGGTGGCCATCTGCTTGGGTGTGTTAGAAATTCAAGGCAGCTACTCTCATTCATTTATTTCTTAGTTACATTTATATTGTGTCTTTCTTTCACTGGACTCAAAAAGACAGTGTACATGCCTTTCCTTCTCCTCACTTTATTCTCAAACAACTCTGTGTGGCAGGTCAGGCTGAGAGCCTGTGATTTTCCTAAAGCCACCCATTGTGTTTCATGGACAAGAAAGGATTTGAAACCCAGATCTCTTGAGTTGTAGCTGGTTCTCTGACCACTACGTCACACTGGCTTGTTATGGCTATGCCAGTGTGGCTATATCAGAAGCAGTAGATCCGTGCTAGAATTTCATTGTGCATTTTAAGGCTATTGTGAAATGTAGGATTCCCTGCATTGGGAACAATTTTCTTCTTACAGAATGTATTGTATTTTGACTGACATGCCATGTAGTTCAGCTGAAGGTGTAGGGAAATGGAGGAAATGGTATAGTTGAAATTATATTTTAAGAGCGGGTGATAATATCTGGAAATGGAATAATCAAACATTGCCAATGATTACTGACAAAATAAGGGAACAGTCAGTGAAACTGAGATTTAGAGTGCACATATCACTGTTTACTTAAAATGTTGCCTTCCTTTTGATGGAGAAGTGGCAAAGGCACTCAGAATTGATTAATATTCAGTTTTAGAACCTTTATTGACAGAAAAACAATGCAAAGTGCAAATGGACATATAGCAGTAAACATATATTGGAAGATACCCAGGGGACATTGTTAGATCTCAGTAGTGTGTGACAATCTAATGCGATGCCTCTGGATAATGAGATGGATTTATCTGGCAAATATTACAGTACAGTACATTCCTTATTAGTGTCCCACAGCAGGTGCTGTATTTTGCCCAGGTTGTCACAACTGGGGTGGGAAAAAAGAAAATGGGTTAAGTAATGCTGGTGGATATCCTGGTACCAGGTGCAATGAAACATCATATGTTGCAATTAGAGATGGGCACGACTCAGAAAAAATGGTTTTTTGTTTTTTGTTTTTCATTTAGGGGTCCGTTTCAGCTCGTTTCTGTTTTCGTGAGCTAATTTTCATAATTTTTCGTTTTCGTTTCGTTTCGTAACGAAAATGAAAATTTTTTCATTTTTCCCCATTTAGTGCCATTAAATGCTTTTGCCGTAACGAAAAATGAAAATTGGCTCAAAATTAGTCGTTTCGTTTCCGTTTCTGTTCCATTTTGGAGCCAATTTTTGTTTTTCGGTTCGTTGCATAACGAAAACGAAAAACAAAAACGGAAACGGAAATTTTGCTAAGTCATGCCCATCTCTAGTTGCAATGTTTCCACCTCTCCCTGGCTGCAGGGGCATACTCTCAGTTCTGTGGGCAATCCCCCAAATCTACCCTGCAACAAATTGGAAGGCACAGCATTACACCAGGCAAGGGTGAATGGCCAGCGATCCTGGGGATGGTCCAGGAGATGAAGGTAATGAGGCCTCTTACCATGGAAGAGTGGCAGACAAAAATATAGTGGAGACGGAGAGCAAATTTTGGAATCAGCACTAGACAGGACTTGACCCGCAATATCCAAAACGAAATATTCTAAAACTCTAGTTTTAACTATATGGAATACCTGAGATGAGGGTAATGAGTCAAATAAATCTGGTGACATCCCCAGAGTCTTGATATTCTTAATAAATAGGGCCAGACCCCTTGGAAGAACATTGTCAGAAAGCAAAACTTGGAATAGGACATTTTGGACTGAAAAGAAACAAATTCTGACCCAGGCATTTCACACCTAGTCCCCAAAAAACCTCCTCTGAGGGGGCATATTGCAGCATTCAGAAAGAGAACAAGGGTTTCCAGGGGCTTAAAGGACCAAGCTTGGACACGGGCAAGGGGAATACTCTCACTGGTGCATGGTGGTTGAGAAAGAGTAGAATGAAGCGTACTATGGAGAGAGGGAGCAGAATGGACTAAGAGCCGGCTCCCAAATGAAAGGGACTGAAAATCAAGCAAGCTTTAGACTAGGGATGGGCATTTCCTTTCAGAACCAGTAGGTTCTGAAATGAACCCTGTGAGCCCAGGTGGTCCTCAGAACCATCTGATACACGTAGATCTGGTTGCTTTACCTTTCTCTGTCTTGCACAGGGTTAAAACCCAACGAGAAAGTATGCTGTGACATCATCTGTGCTTGATCTGTGATGCTGGCCAATCAGGAGCTGTGCAACGACAGATACCATCCTGCCTCCTTCTTATCACTCACCACACATTTGAATGCGGCTGGTCCTCAATGAGAATCACTATAAAATGGATGACAGACAAACCAGACTCCTGGGAATGT
The DNA here is from genome assembly GCA_023846285.1 of Phrynocephalus versicolor. NCBI lineage: Eukaryota > Metazoa > Chordata > Lepidosauria > Squamata > Agamidae > Phrynocephalus > Phrynocephalus versicolor. The sequence goes on from JAHTLZ010000129.1 coordinate 59,370,583, forward strand.
AGATTTATTTTCAAAGGATCCTTTCAGAATACCTTGTGCACAAGGGGTGACTGAACACAGGGACAACTTCCTGTATGGAATGTCTAGTCTTAGTGGTTGGAATATTGGCAGTCCTTAAGTCAGGTCACCCCATGGGTGTGGTGTACCTTAGTAAGCAATTGGACACCACTGCTCAGGAATGGCCAGGGTCTCTCCGCATTATAGCTGCAGCATATCTGCTGGTAAAAGAAGCCTTGAAGTTGGCTTTTGGAGGAAGTGTGGAAGTCGTGTCACACTCTCTGATTGGCCAGCAGCATGGAGCAGGAAAGATGACGTTGCAGCGTGCTTCCTCATTGCAGATCAGCTCCGTGCCGGCAGAGGGAAAGGTAAAGCAATTGGATCTGCGTGTATCAGCCGGTTCCGAGCACCACCTGGGCTCAAATGGTTCATTTCGTAACCTACTTGGTTCCGAAATGAAATATCCATTTCTACTTTAGACCACCAATGGGAAATGCCATTGACAGCTAATTTTATTGTTTTAAAAGCTCGATATGTGTAATCTGCTGCACTGCCTGTATCGCTAGCTCATAGTATTTTCCTTTTAGTTGTTTTTGCATCCTCAACTCTTTCCTGTTTTCGCTTCCTACCTTTTATTTCCTTTTAAAAGCAAAGTGTTCTGCTTATATACCGCCCCATACTACTACAAGTAGTCTCTGGGCGGTTTACAATTTTAATTACAGAGTGCAGGCTACACATTACCCCCCCCAGCAAGCTGGGTACTCATTTTACCAACCTCGGAAGGATGGAAGGCTGAGTATACCTTGAGCCTGCTACCGGGGATTGAACCCATGTCGTGAGCACAGTTTTTTTATAAAGCTTTTTAGTTAGACTTCCTGTCTGACTGATGTTTTTGCAGAAAAACCCAGGTGAAACTAAATCATTTAGCCCAGTCAGTATTTACCACAACAACTTGTAGATGCCTGAGTGCATGTGGAGCGCAAAAGGTTCCCAGGGGATATCTCATTTGTCTTTGTCTTTGTCTTTTTAATCTGTTTTTATTTATTAGTGTTCCATACATCCTATTGCCTATTTATTTTTCTATGTTGTTCACCACCCAGAGTTCCCACTGGGAAAGTTGGGCGGTTTATAAATGCAAATAATAAATAAATAATAAATAATGGCAGAGAGAAAAGCAAGAGTGGTACCAGGCCTCTGGAGCTCAGTTGCTCACACTTCAGGAATTTCAGGCAAAAATCAAAGAAAAACAAAACAAAACAAAACAAAAGACACAAACATCTGGCACCTTAAAGACTAACTTTCATATTTTAATGTAACGTTTCATGGACACGTCCACTTCTTCAGACATAGCAGCAGAATGAGGTGTGAAATATAATATGAGATGGCTCCCCCACCCCCCAGATAAGCTGGATACCACTGGAGTTAGGCTCACAGACTGTTTCCATTTACCAAAAGTATGCAATTTGTCTTCAAGTCAAATTGCACTCATTACCACATTGCCACTTTTTCATGGACTCGAAGGTAAAAACTATACATTATCATTTTTTTCATAAACTATAACTTTAAAACTCCCATTCTCTCTCTCTCCCCCCACCCCAACCTGTCTTTTCTACTACCCCTCTGATCTGATCTGATCTGATCTGGTTTCTGTCACTTGAAGAATTTATTTCCCATACTTTTAAACATAAACAGAGGCTGGCTTGAGCCATAAAACCATAAAACTATACAGCTCTAACTCGTCTTCTCACCATATAATGTTCTCACCATTTCTACTAATTAACTCTCCCTCCTCTTCTCTCCCTCCTCCTCCCTCCCCTCCCCTATTTGCCCCCCCCCCAATTCTATATGCTGCAGCCAATCATATCTAGGCTCAATGAATATCTGGTATGAAATTTATATCTCATCTCTTATCCCACACCTCATTCTGCTGCTATATTTTGAAGAAGTGCACATGTGCACGAAATGTCACATTAAAATATGAAAGTTAGTCTTTTATTTTGTTTTGTTTTGTTTTTCTTTGATTTTTGCCTGAAATTCTTCTTATAAGGGGAATTTGGGGAGTTACCACCCCTTTGCTAAAATTCACCAGAGCAAAAACAAATCCATGACTAGAACTATGTTTGGATCATTGAGTACTGATGCCTAAATTAGATTTCCTACTGTTGCATTATGAAATTGCTCTGACGGTTTATTAAATTATTTGCAAAATCCATCTTTTTAGGATTCACTGTCTACAGTATAAATTTATACCTGCATCATGTTGTGTGTTCTTTTTTCTCCTTCCTTTTTCCCATTCTTTATTTCCTTTTATTCCTCCTTCCCTCTCCATAGTCTTGAGCATTTTGATACTTCAAACCATGCACTGCATTACAAGTTTCAAAAGTACTTTGTGAATTAGCACAAGGAGACAGTCATCACCATAAATTTTATTTCCAATGTTGATTTTAATTGATTGTATGAATCCAAGGGAGTAGCAACATTGAGCTGGGAAGAAAATTGGTTGTTGGCCTGCTTATGCTGAGAGTGCAAAGCCCACCCGGTTATTGGCCATGTCAAAGACAGAATAATACTCCCGAAGGAAGACATCACCCAGGATCCATAAGGGTTGCCCACTTGGAGAAGGCAAATATGTAGGCTCAACTATAACCGCACAGGTCCCACCATTCTGTAAAAGACAAGGAAATACCTTCAGTTCCACTGATGCTAGGAGGGAAATCTTATGAAGCAGTTTTTATTTATTTATTATTATTTATTAAATTTATATACCACTCCATCTAGCTACCCGGCTACTCTGGGCGGTTTAAAAACAAGTCTGAAGAGGTCCTCATTAGATCACATGATAGGAGTACAACTGTCCATTACCAAGGGCCGGTTTGCAAGGGCATATTATACCTGATTTGGGCACACATTAGATGTGTGGCATTCTGCCATCCCTCTGATGGTACATATTACATTCAGTGCTTGCTGTAATACATACAAGGCCATCACACACATTGGATATAATCTGGACTAGAGATGGGCACGGAACGAACAATTTTTCGTTTCTGTTTTCGTTTTTTCATTTCATTACACAACGAAACAACAAATGAATTTTGTCTCTAAAATGAAACGAAATGAACAGAAACAACGGAAATTTTGTCGTGCGTTTCGTTTCCATTACTGCAATATGAGTGAATTGCTTAAAATCCTAAAAAAAATCACAAAAAATGAAATAAATGGTAACGAAATGGTAATAAAATGAACGAAAACGAAAACAATTTTTTTGCAAAAATTCACAAAAAATGGAAACGAACCGAAACGGACCCTCCAAACAACAAACAACAAACAAAATGCCATTTTTTAATTCATGCCCACCTCTAATCTGGACACTTGTGTAGGTTCCTCCCTACCTATCTCATTATAAAGAGTGCAGTTCTAACTGGCCAAGGACCAACCAAACCAGCATTAGGCCAACTGAAGTTGTGCTGAATCTAATCCCCTTCCAGCCTAAGGGTGTTGGAAATTTCTTGGGGCTACTCTCACTATGGTCTAAATTTAGACTAGCCTAGTGGCTGCGTTTTTGAGATTTGGATCTCATGTAACTTCTTCTCCCTTGCCCTGCCTTTTTGATAGAGCTCAGTCAGTAAAACAATTCTGCCAGTAGGTCCCTCACAGATCTCTGAGGAAAGAGGAATGCAATTACAAAAGAAGATTTCTGCAAACAGAAGAGGCTTCAGCTTAGACCAGTGATGGCGAACCTATGGCACAGGCGCCAAAGGTGGCACTTGGAGCCCTTTCTGTGGGCACCCAACATTGCCCCTTCACAGCCACCTGTATTCAGGTTAAATTGCCGTACTGGCACTTTGCGCAAAAATTCTGGGTTTCAAGTCACAGTTTGGGCACTCGGTCTCTAAAAGATTTGCCATCACTGGCTTAGACCTAACTTCCTAAAGCTGATACAGTATATATTTGATTTAGGATTGAAGAGCCAGAGCAGATGAATCTATGAAATCTTTACATTTTCAAACCAATGTAATGGCAATGACATAACAATCTGATGCCCCCCCCCAAAAAATGGCCTGGATAAATATCCAGTGCATGAGTCATAAGCAACACAATTTTGTTTAATGTGACTTCAGGAAGTTTAACGATGTTGCCACGGTCTCTGCATGATCTGTTCCTTGCTGTTTTTTATGGTTATATGCCCCTGCCATATTTCATTTTATATTTCTAAATAAATAAATAAATAAAATTTCAGTTCTCACCACTGTCGGGCAATGCTGTATACTTACATTGGAGACATAAGCAGAAGGAGGCAGTGGGAACTGAGAGCCATTAATGACAAAGGTGATGGTGGGCATGTCCTGAACGTTGTTGCAGTTCACTAAAAACTATGAAAGAATACAGATGGAGTCCATGAGAAAGCGAGAAGGGAGGCAGGGGAACAGAAATCTTGCCCTTGCTATGACAGAGATTGATTAAAATAAACATGCCAGTTCAATTCCAGCAAGCAGAACCCTTTTGAGTCCTCACTACTATTTCTAAACCTTGTTTATCATTTATTTGCTGCTGTTTTGATGTTTAAAATAAATTGTATTTCACTGTTTTGATGTAAGCTGCTCTTGGATTTTTTAAAATTATTTTTTAGCAAATCTGTGTTTATAAATTAAAATGAACAAGATGAATAAAAACTGTACCCGTTAGTTGTGTTATCTATGCTGTGAATGATCAAGTTGGCAACTTCTGTCATCGCATTGTAAGTTTTTATTTACTTGTTGCCTTTATATCCCACCTTTCCTTTAATGAGTTCAAAGTGTGTGGACTTCTTCCTCCCTACCGTATCCTTTGAGGGAGGGGACCTAGGAAGGCTCCTTAATTGTTTAGTCCCTCAGGTGCTTTCCAGTCCCATGCAGTCCCTCAATACCTCTGAGCAAGATTAGCACATTTCCCATCTATTCAGCTAGGATGGTGTTGATCCAGGGTGTAAACCGGGCATGTCCAAATTTTAGCCCTCCAGAGGTTTCGGACCACACAGTCCTTTGTCCTTGGCGGCCTAAGCTTAGAATTCTGGGAGTTGTGGTCCAAAACATCAGGAGGGCCAAAGTTTGGGCGTGTCTGGTGTAAGTGGAACGGTGTATTGTAAATATACTTCCTTCCCCTAGGGTCTGGTTTCCATTGAATCCCCTGGTTCCTGGTTCCACCTACCTCCCCATTGTAATTTTCAGCTCCCACAGCCTGCAGGAAGGTCCCAAGGTATTGTTTTGGGATTGTAAGCTGAGTTGTTCCAGTGTCAACAATGGCCTGGCAGCCGTCACTGCACAAGCCTGTAGCTTCATTACCAATGATAAATCTAGAGGGACAGCAGGAAGGGATGTTATCCAGGCAAGGTTAATAAGACAAGAAATAAACTAGAGATATATAGAAACATCCACATATCAAAATGGTGTGACTGAGTAACCTTAAACTGTAAATGCAGAGAAGATGATGGCAGTCACAAACTCAGACATGTCAGCTCTCTGGCTCCCTTTCACCTCAGATCCACCACTGAATAATGTCCTGCTTTGCACAGAGAGCTTCCTCGTTTCCCCCCTTTATCTAGTGGAGGCCCAAAACAAGAAATAAAAATGAACTATCCATGCCCATCATTTGTGGGTGTTTTGTGCCATTCAAGCTACCTTAAAAACATGTCAGCATGACACAAACAGCAGACAAGGGCTTTGTGTCAAGAATGTGAGAGATGCTGTCTCAAGGCAGCACAACAATACTGTACTGCAATTAGTCTCTTACTGAGAGTCACTCAGGGTCCAGTTAGATCACTGGTTCCCAACCTTGGGTCCCAAGATGTTCTTGGACTAAAATACCCAGAAGCCTTCAGTACTAGATGTGCAGGCCAGGATTTCTGGGAATTGTAGTCCAAGAAAATATGGGGATTCAAGGTTCGGAACTTAAATGGCACACAGAGTGCTAGTGTTCCTATTACGTAAAACCTCAGAGCACTGGCTTGCAAGTGAAACCCATGTTTACCTTTCCAGAGCAGGTCAGAAAACAAAGCAAGCAAATTTGCCAGATATAGGAGGTGAGAAATGCTCCTGCTAAATTATACATTTAGGAAGGGAGCTGTAGAAATGTACTTGCTAAGCCATAACAACATTGAATTTTACTCTTTTAAATAATGCGATATTGCTCTCTCCATATTCTTGTTGGTAACAAAGGGCCTTTTTACACGACCCCTAAGATCCGCTGGTCCCTTAAATTTGGACCAGAGATCTTGAGGGTTTGTCGCTCTCCCTGCATTCCCACCCCCTCCGCACTTCCTTGTTCTGTCTGCGTGAGGGGAGGGAGAAAAAAAGGGAGAAAAGAATGCACTCTTACCTCCGGAGTGCCGGTAGAAGTTGCTCCGACACCCCGGTTACTTCCTGGTTCCTCTTAAAGGGGCGGGAGGCAAAAAAAAAAGAAGAAGAAGAAGAAGAAGAGAGGAGAGCCCGGCACTCTCCACATCAAAATTTTTCACTCTCCCAGAGCAGGTACTTGAAAGGTGCGCTGGGTCGCGCTTAGGTGGGCGGGGTCGCACTTAATTTTCTGTTAGCTCCGGAGCTGGTGGGGAAACATTTTTAAGCTCCGGAGCTGGGAACCATTTGCAGCGGAGCTTAGGGGTTGTGTATAAATGCCCAAAGAGATACTACATCAGATGCTGTAGAGTTGTTGATAAACATGTGGCATAAAGACTGATTATATTTTAAGGAAAGCAACCTCATTCAGAAAAGTGTGTGAGTCTCTGTGTGTAATAAATATATAGCTGTCATTTGTTTTCACTAAGTATCAATTCAGCCACTAGAATCTTATATTTTGCAAAAGTCAAGCTAAAGTTTCTTCTTGCTAGGAAAGTGATTGTTCGTTGGCCCCACTGGCTCACCTTTGGGGGCTTACTGAGAGTAATCTATGAAATATGGCTCCACTGTCTCTCAATTCCAGGATAAACAGTAAAGAATTACAGGGCTCTCCATCTACTCTTGTTCCCAACATGTTACAGCTTTTAAAAGCAGAGACTGAAAGCTTTTCCTACTGTGTTACTTAAACACATCTGCAGCCAAAGCATTTACGGTTTTTTAAATAAAAAAAAACACAAGTAAATATCAGCAAATACACTATACCCTCATTTTCTGTAGGATTTCCCATTCATTGGTGGCTTGGGGGGGATTTCTATTATTTTATTGCTTTCCTTTTATATTCTGGTTAACTCTCCCTCTGGAATTAATAGTATTTCTAGTGTAAGTCGCATCTTTGGCTGGATCAAGCCTTAGTATTCTGTTTGGTTTGCTTTTTTAAGATTTGGTTTTAGATGGATACTGTGAGGACTTTGAAGAAAGATGGCATGATTTCTACAAATTTTTAGACCAATATTATAAGACAATTAAGTTTCCTGTTTAATTTATGAGTAATTGAGATAGTTAAGGATCATATGTTGTTATAATGAGATGCAAATTTTGTTTGAGAAGATTAGAATCGTTCCAATGTTTTTGTGTGTGTGTTTTTGATTGACAACTTTTTTGTTTGAAAACCATAAATAAATTGCAAAAAAAAAAAAAAAAGATTTGGTTTTAGTACTAGATACGATATGTCCTGAACACTACACATCTTAAAGACATGAACAAGAACACTGTCCCAATGCAGAAAATGTGTGCTATCAAAGAAGAGGGAAATCATTTATTGTCATATACAAATAAACAGAAGTTCAGAGCGAGAAAGGATGGTTAGCTTTTAGGAGTCAGGAACATCACTTACTCTTCGATACCAATTTGCCAGTAAACCTCACGGGTGACAGGTGCCCAGGAAATTTCCCCAGAGTACAACTGGTTATCAACACCTCCCAAGATCAGCTCCCCTCCATATTGAACAGTCGGTTGCCTGGTATGGGAGTCAAAAGCCAATGTTAGTCGTAGCTGGTGGAGGTCTCATGAGATGCACATACAAAAGTGGGACAGGTGATACATTTAGGCTACTATAAACATAACAAAGCATTGCTAATATTATGGGGGCAAAACCCCCTTCATCAGAGCAGTATCAATAGGTTTTAGCATGGCAAAAGATGGATTTAGCAGGAGTTATTTCTTAGATGTAGAGTCCTTGGCAAGATGGAAAAGAAAAAGATGCACATGAAAAAAGGAGCCAAATATGAAAGAACAGAGCAGTAGAAAATTTAGTACAGATTAGTGCTGACTAATTCAAATAAGCACACATATGTTTTCCACAAGGATCAAAACTCTCACCCCATTACAAGTCAGACCATAAAGGATATTTACACCACTATCCTCAAATGCATGTGAATCTTTCAGTGCTAGGTTCCTGAGATTTCAGACATACAAACAAAACTGGTATCTTTCAAAAAATACAGACCAAGCTAATTTTCCAAAAGGAATTTGAAATTCATGTTAGAATCATCAACCTTGTTTTTAGTGCAACGAGAATACTGTCCTAAAAATGCCATCCAGCCACTACATTGTTCACTCTAATATCACACTCCATCTAGGCAACTAGATGAGCATTTACCTTGAACATTTGCTCAAAACACATCCTATTTACCTTTCAAATTGTGCTTTTTCATCAAGGTGATTGAAAATTAAGAAACAAATAATTAGTAGTGTTAAGAAACTTGTGTTAAGTAGTGTTTCTTAAGACTACTACTAGTAGAAACTACTAGAAACTACTAGTAGTAGTGTTTCTACTAGTAGTAGAAATACTAATATTAAGTAGCAATTAATAGTGTTAAGAAACACTATTAGCTCTCTAGACATTCAAAGTGAATTGAATCTCAGTCTTGATTATATTCTGTAAACAATTGTGCGGGTATTATTGCAGAAGAGGCAATCAAAATGAAGCCCACATTCAAACGCTCAGACCTACCCTAAAGAAGAGTTTAAACTAGTGCAAAATTATGTTCAGAAAAGTGAATCAATAATAATTATAATACATTTCTGAACTTAATCTTCACTTGTCCCCAGATAAAGTTATATGTATATTAGATGTTACCGTGAAAAATAGAAGCTGAAGACAGGTTCAGAAAGCTGCCCTTGATTTAACATCTGCTGCATGAGTGTGGGACTTCCTCCTACAGCTAGGGCCGGATAAGCCATGCCCATAATCCCATCAAAATCAGCATAGTAGAAAGGTGTGGTCGGTTCATTCTCACTCAAGCCAAATTCCTGATTGGTAACAACTATATTCTGGACCTAAGGAAATATAAAACAAAATGAATTTCACATAGACCTGAAGCCCCAACCATAACTGCAAACTCAAATTGCTCAATATTTTAGGACTAATGCAAAAGAAGGACAATGTGACACTGCTCAGAGGACTGAAACCTGGAAAGATGATTCTTCCAGGCTCTCAAATGGACTGACTGTAAAGTGAATAAAACAAATTAATTATTCAGCTCTGTGAAAGAGTTTGTGCAGCTATTTTCTAAATTTGTTTAATCTTTCAAATAATATGTGTAATCAGTTCAATCGCAATCTATGGTGTCTCTCCTAGGATTTTCCAGTATAAAGTACTCACCAAACCAGTCACTCCTGCTGGTTATACTCTGTGTTAATGCATCTTGACCAAGTCTGCACAAGGGGAAGGGCACTTAACCCCATTAGTTAAACCCATCTTGGCTGGTCCCTTCTCCTGCTAGGGACATTGGAGATTCAGACTCCAGCCATTGAGCCATATAAGCTCCCAGTTAATTAGACAAATAAGGTTAAGAACTGTTGGATAACTAACTCAGGTATCTGGCTGCAGAGGAGCTGGACTCAATAATCTACAGAGTTCCCTGATGGTGATGATGATTATGAAGAAGAAGAAGAAGAAGAAGAAGAAGAAGAAGAAGAAGAAGAAGA
>JAHTLZ010000129.1:59380446-59396186 GCA_023846285.1 Phrynocephalus versicolor
GAAGAAGAAGAAGAAGAAGAAGAAGAAGAAGAAGAAGAAGAAGAAGAAGAAGAAGAAGAAGAAGAAGAAAATGGCCTGCTTTGGGTGCTAGTGTGGCTTGAGCAGCCATCCGAATAATTGATCTGCTATCTGCTGCAAATCACCTTCAAGTACAGTGGACCCTTGTATAACAAACAGCTTGTATAACATAACATTTGTACAACATAAAAAATTCCAGAGATAGGGGAAATTTGCTTAACATAATCACCTATGGGGAAAATCCGTACAACATAAAAATGGGATTACTCTGCTTTCAATGCATTCCTATGGGAATTTGTATAAAGGAAAATTTGCTTAACATAATTTCATTTAGAACGAATTAATTCGTTTATACAAGGCACCACTGTATAGGCAGCAGTGAGAAAATAGCAATCATTTTTCCTACTATAGTACCATACATCTAACAGCATTTGTGTATCACAATCAGTGATGTAATCGTAAATTATAAAGCAGAGGTTCTCATCATGACACTATCCTTAGTCACACTCCATAGCCACACCAACAATGCAGGGTGGTTGTTTTGATCCATATCAACAAACCACTTCAAAGAGGGTTCATTGATAACAGTGATGAATCAAATGCAAGGCCAAACCACTGTCAAAATACTTTGAACTGCAGCAAAGAATGGATTGAAATATGTTGCTAATGGAAAAAAATCCATTGTTCATCCACACATCCTGGAACCGTGAGGTTTGCACTAGTTGGAGTTATTCCAACCTCACATACTGCCTTTAGATAGGAAGATGCCTTGGGTGGCTGTTAATCTAAGCTCAAAGGAAACAAGGAAGCCTGAGGGCAGTGGCACAAGACATCATTATCCTTTTCAGTTTAAGCAGAACTTGGGGAAACCAGTCAGCCTGGATAATAGCTTGTAGCCACACCAGAATTCTTGGAGTTATAATGAAAAAAGTAAAATTTCTAAGCACTGATTCTAAACATTAGTATATTCTTTGATAAAGGTCTTGAGTGAGTTGTGCTTGCAATGATAGATTCAGAACTCATTTCTTCTCCTTAGCTTGACCAGGATTTGAAAATTCCCAGGACACAAGCTATTTAAAGAGGAGTCAGACTGTGCAGAGTTCACTTACCTGGACAGTATCATAGCCTAGCATGATGCTTAAGTCACCAGCCCCATAATACAAAGTATAGGTCTGTCCATTGTTAGAGTATGTGGAAGATGCACTAGGGTTGAACCTATGGTGGTTACCTAGAAGGAAAGGGAAAAATCCATAAAACACATGTATCTCTCTAAATGGCAAAAAAAAGGTAGCCATTTTTCTCCTGACCTCTGAAACCCTGTGTGCCATAAAGTCAAAGTCAAAGTCACATTCAAAGAAGTAATTCTGGAAGAACTTTGTTTCTGGGCATTCAGTGTGTATTTACAAAGCAAACCAAGACAATCTGTCAAAGCAAACCAAGACAATCTGTAAACTGCTGGATATATTATTGTCTTTGACAATGAAACATCTGTCACAGATTCCTCATTTTTCTAACTATGCACTATCTGTCATGCATAGTTTAGTTGCATTTTGGTATGTCCTTATTTTTCAGCTAGCAAAGAATTATAAATATACAAACTACAGTTTCTAATAGTGTTGTATATGGAAGTAAATAGTAATTAATGTTCTAAATTGTAGACAGCTACTATATTACTATTTCATTAATGATGACAACTATCAATTTGAGCATACATTTTAACTTTGAAAATAATCAATCAATGGGCTCACTACCACAAATCTCTCTTCCACTGAGAATTCATACTCACCGCAGGCTGCTGTGCTACAATACACAGATGGTACCCAGAGATTGGAAGAACCAGAGTCCATTAAAACCAGGAAGTTCTGTGGGGGAGTTCCAATACTGATCTCTCCAAAGTAAAATCCCTGCCAAAAGTGAAAGTTTTGGTTAGTTAGACTACTTCATTGAGCAGCAAATCTGAAAGGAGCAATATAGCATGAAGTATTCAGTAGGCTACTTTTGAAGATAACTATAATGCATCCTGATGCTTTGGCCTGATCATTTCACCTACAACTCTCATCAGTTCAACACAACATTCTCCTGCTTTTGATTCCCCAGATTTTCTTGGACTGCAACTTCCAGATACCCTGGGCAGCAAACTGGTGGTGAAGGCTTCTGAAAGCTGCAGTCTTTAAACACCTGGGTCTGGGACCACTGCTCTAAGATGTCCACAAAGCCATAGGTTCTTGATCCCTGGAATACAGGACTTGTGTTAAAATGCAATTCTAAACAAGTGTATCCCTTTGGGTTCATTTGGGAGGCTACGGAGAAAGGTCACAGCAGAGACTTTCCTTTTATTTTATTTTTTTCTTAGTTCCATATGGTGCCCCTTCTGTTTTGGTGATGGGTTTGGGGGGGGGGTTGTTCCTTTGGTTTACCATGAGAGAGGGTGCCTCTTTCAGGTTATTTTGGTCCATTTTTCCCCATGGGGGGAGGGGAAAGAGTAGGGCTGGCTGGGCAAGGAGATGTGTATCAGTGGGTAGACAGGGAGAAGGAAGAGGAGATACCAATAGATGGACTACTGGAATATCAGTATAATTTGATTTTATGTACATAGAGTGAATGAAGGCAATGAATAAGGGGAAACACAGATGAAGACATGGATAAACATGAAAAGCATGGTCCTCTCATTTGTTCATACAGGTAACTAGTACTTCTGAGATTCTCTTCCATGAAGTGATAAAATAATTCTGAAAACAAAAGGAAAATAAAAATCTTAAATAATGTCGATGATTTTAGAATCTTCAGCAAGCAGGACAAACATAAACACACTGGTTTATATATATGGGGTGTGGTGGCTCAGTGGGTTAGTGCGTGAAATGTCAGCTGCAAAGTCAGCACCTTGGCGGTTCAAATACCGGATACCACACAGTGGAGTGAGTTCCCGCTGTTAACCCCAGCTCCTGCCAAACTAAGCAGTTTGAAAGCATGTAAATGCAAGTAGATAAACAGGTACCATCAAAAAATCAGGAAAGTAAAACAATGTTTCTTTGCAGCCATGCTGGCCACATGGCCACGGACTTGGACAACACTGGCTCTTTGGCTTGGAAACAGAGATGAACACTGCCCCTGAAGTCGGACATGAATAGCACACATGTATGGAGGGAACCTTTACCTTATGTGTGTGTGTTAGTACTCACATTCAAATAATTTGTTACTGGTTCATAAGCAACATTGTAGTCATTATAGTGGTATTTTAGTGCTGGATCCATGTTGTATTTCTTCAAAAAGTCATTAAGCACTCCTTTCTCCTTCATATTTTCCCGGATGGATTTCCCTCTCTTCAGAATGACTCTGCGCAAGGCACAAAGATCTTATGAGACTACTGGAAATATTGCTCCTAGCCATTCCCTGTCTTTTTTAATGCACTAGTTGTTTGCCAGCTTTCTTCATCATGGCTATTGGGAACAGCTAACCATTAACTGTGCCACTTGTGATTCCAAACAAGAAACATGTGGCACTACTCTTGAAAAGACCAGGCTAAAATGCCAAAGCTTACGTTCAAAAATTAAACCATGTTTCATGATACAGGTTTGTCATGCAATATGGGCTGAAAATGGATGTCAGTTGCTGGCAGGGATCCATCTTGCTCATATGAATATCATTCCATTATGAAACACTGGCTGAAGATCCAGGTAGGGGAGAAATATGCATCATGTACAGCTTGAAATTGGAAATGAAAGCACTCTGGAATTGGTGAAAAGTTGTTGTGAAAGTCTTTTGTGTTGGAAAAATTGTATTTCAAAGGTATACTCTGCTTAGGTCCTGAAGACTTGTATAACTTACTGAGTTTTTAATTTTAGTTTTTGTAAAACTGCGAGGTGCCTTGAGTCCACCCATTGGCAGTAAAATGGCCTATAAATGAGACAAATAAATACCAAAAGCTCTTAAGGCAACAATCATACACACTAGCTGTTGTGAGTTTTTTGGGCTCTTTGGCCATGTTCTGAAAGTGTTTCTTCCTGATGGTATCTTCAGAGGGCAAGGAGCTCAGGGAACTAGGAGTACTCTCTGTGATCTGGGGTATAGAGTGAAAACCAGACAAATCAGCAGTAGCTGAACACATCTTGAAAAAAAACTGGACATGAAATCTTCTTCCAGGATACAGAGGTACTGGACAGCACTACCAATCACTATGTCAGACTACACAGGGAAGCCATTGAAATCCATAAACATAAGCACAGTTTCAGCAAAAAAGAAGAAAGTCTAAAAATCAACAAAGCCTGGCTTCCAGTACTGAAAACTACAGCCTGAAAAAGATCAAAGTTCAATTATTCCACCCAGGTACAAGCATTAGTGATTAGAGATGGGCACGAAATGAGCGATTTTTTGTTTTCGTTTTCATTTTTTTGTTTCGTTACATAACGAAACAAAAAACAAATTTTGACTCCAAAATGAAATGAAACGACCTGAAACACGAAAAATTTTGTCGACCGCTTCATTTTCGTTACGGCAAATACATTGAATTGTGCTAAATGGTAACAAAACAGCAATTTTTCGTTTTCGTTTTTGTTTTTTCAGGTCGTTACAAAACGAAACAAAAACGAATTTTTTTGCAAAAAAAACTCACAAAAATGGAAACGAACCAAAACGGACCCCTAAACGACCAAACGACAAATGAAACACCATTTTTTGAGTCGTGCCCATCTCTATTAGTGATTAGTTCACACAACAGGACAGCTAACAAAACCCATCAACTACAGAGAAGGATTGCTGACACCGCTGATTGCAGTGAAATTTCTTAATCCCTCCATCACAATACAATAACTAACACCTATTCCCCTGCGTAGGACAAGTTTCCTCTTTTCCACAACTTTAAAAACCCCACAGTCTCACTCACTCTATACCCCAGAGCACAGATAGAACGAGTAGTTCCCTGAGCTCCTTGCCCTCTGAGGATGCCGTCCACAGAATCTGGTGAAACGTCAGGAAGAAAAACTTCCAGGACACAGCCAAACAGCCCGAAAACTCACAACAGCTATCAGATCCTGGTCGTGAAAGCCTTCGAAAATACAATCACACACAATCGTTATTTAAGGAGTTTTCTAATAAGCAAAGTGTAACACCTGTTTGTGCTCATAGTTAACCAGCAAGAATGTATCCACCTTATTTATGATTGGGGTTGTTCATAATACTTACCTTTCCAGTCCCTCTGTCAAGTTCAGAATAGCCAAGACCAGGACCCACCACTTCATGGTGCTCAGCATCTTCTTCATGGATGTGATCTTCTACAAAATGCACAAACTGAGACCACAAGTACAACTGTTCTGTTCCTGTTTTTATACTCAGGACAATTGTCCTCTGCTGCCTTATCTCTCTTTACTCTTCATTTCCCATATCAATGTAAACATACACCGACTATACTTCTGTTTTCTAATGAACAAAAGAAAGTCAATTTTCTTTGTTAGAATGGTTTGAAATGCATTTATGTGTCCTTGGTTTTTCCAAAACTGAGCAATTGTTATCGAAGCATTCCTAATAACAAAGGAAACAGTGATAAAGGATATCAATAAGTTGAAGCATAATCAGTTTCCGTGATAAGTGTTCATTTTTTTTCCCAGACGTAATAACGAGGAGGCTAAACACAGTTGCTGGGGCAATTACATGATGCTGGAAAGGTCAAAGTTTGTTTGAGCAAAAGCAAATAACAAAAATAGCTCTACATGTATCCAAATACTGGATTATATAGAACTATGACCTTGGGAAGCTTTGCTGAGGGTTTGACTATATGTGTGTGTTGGGAGGTGCGGGGAAGCAGGGATCTGGTTTGTTCGAAGTTTTCCAAATCTGTGGTTTCCACTTATGAAATCACATCATCCATATCAGTTACTTTGTTGTAAGAGTTATTGTTGAAAATTTCAGTGTTTTCATTCAATCTTTGTTGTCCTACAAATGTTTGATCTTTATCCCACACGTGATTCTCATGCAACCTTGGGAGACCTGAGAGGGCTCCTGCCAAGGACTTCAGTGTCTTTCCAGCTCCTGGTGGCAATCAATCTCAGAGAGCATGCCAGTAGCTAATGTTTTCTCATTTGGGTTTCCCTCATATTCTTTGACTCTTCATTGATGTCCCTGGGAGGGGGTATTTTTACTTGCCCAGGGTGTCTTCACTCATCTCCTTTGAGAGGTGCTGACAAGCATATAAAAGCAGAAAAAGAAAACTGTGAAAACTGCCCACCCCCCCCCCCAGCCCCGAAATCAGCATTACCCCACTAGGAACTCTTCTCTTCATCCTCCTTTTTAATTTCATTTGTTTGCTTGTTTTTTCCAAAGTGACAAGGCACTTCTCAGGTACAGCTTTGACTTGACAAACATAACTTTTAAAAAAACATTGTTTGGATGAGGGGAGCAAACATAAGTTCAGTTGAAGGGGAACTGCTTTAATAGTTGGGTCCCCTGATGGCTCCATGATCTCCATTTTGATTTGGATCTGGTGATCAGAAAGGAGAGAAAAGTGATCTGAAGAAAAACAAAACATCTCCTACCTGCTGAACAACAACAACAACCCACTGGGATGTACCACACATGCAGTAATTTTATACTGAATCGTTGATGGCTTTTACTTTAATTTTATCTGTGCCATATTTTGGGAAAATAATCCATGTTGTCACCCCTTTACCTGAATGTAAATTCAATATTTGACACAGTTATGTAAAAAAATTCCAAAGTATACAGTAGGTTTTGAAACTTCAACATTAGAAATAGTAGCTATATTTTGTGCAGAATTGAAGCTTGTTTGAAAAAAATAATGCTACCATGATATGTTATGCTTAAACAATTAGACTTCTTAATGTGAATATGCTTTGGTATGCATACCTCTTAAAACATATTCAATGTTATTACTGTACTATTAAATGTTTAGTTTATAGATTGCCAAATATATAACTGGTAGAACCCCTTTTCACAGGGCCACACTTACAATTGGGAAATGCTAAATAGTAAAACTAGCTTTCCAATATCTTGCTTAATATCTGTTGGGAAATCTTTCAGTTGGTACTGCTGTCAGCCATCTCCTTTTATTCTTTATTTTATTCTTTCAGTAGAAATTTTGTTAAGCTTCTGTAAGTGCAATGCTTTGAATATCTTGCTGATGCTCATTTGCTGTACAGCAGACTTCCCCAAACTGGTGCCAATCAAATAAAGTTGGGATAACATCTCCCACCTTTAACAGCAAATTCATTAAGGTTCTCATGCCTGAACTTATTGCCTCAATTCCCATCTTGGCTGATGGCCATGTTTCTGGATCCTCCCAGTTTTCCTGTACTAGCTTTATCCCTTTATATGGTGCATCCTTGCACAGCTGAGTTGTTTGCTGGCAATTCATCTGTCCAATAGGGATTTTTGCTTATGCCGAGCAAGGAACATAAGAACAGCCTTGCTGGAACAGGCCACAGCCCATCCAGTCCAGCATTCTGTCTCACACAGTGGCTCACCATTTGCTTCAGGGTATTCCCGAGCAGATGTCTTCACCTGCTTATAATTCTGTGAAAATGACACTCAGAGATATCCTGCCTATCTCTCCAACCTGGAAGTTGTCCTTAGGCATCCATAATGATAGCCATTGATACCCTTGTTCTCCATGAACTTGTCTAATACTTTCTTAAAGCTGTCACCACTTCTTCTGTCATGGAGTTCCATAGACCAGTGATCCTCTGGGTGAAAAAGTACTTTCTCTTATTTGTTTGAGACCTAGCACCCAAAAGTTTCATGGAGTACCCCTTAGTTCTAGTGTGCGATAAGGAAAACAGTTTTTCCTTATCTACTTTGTCCACACCAGGTATGATTTTATAAACTTCAATCAGGTCACCTCTTAGGCGCTGTCGTTCAAGAGTGAAGCAATGGCAAAATCACATATTCTATTGGACTGTGAAGAAATCAGAAAGTGAGACCACATCCCAAGGTAGCTGAAGAATGTTTATTATGAGCACAATTCTGCCCCTTCTCTAAAAGGCCTTCTTCAGAGGTTGTCCAGAAGATACCTGCTGAGGGAAAGAAGCCTAAGAATAGTTGCTGACTTGCTGTAAGCATGTGGCCCTATTTTCACCCGTAAACCAGACACCTGACGGTAACTTCAGACCTAGAGAAAAATAAATCCTCCTTTGGCCGCCTTCTGATTTTTAGGAGGCGAATAATGTTATCAAGCTTCATCATATGCTCCTAAGACTTAGCTTTCTTGGCCACTGGCCATATTGTGAAGACTAAAACCCTCTTCAGATGTTATTAACTGTACTTCTGAGAAGAAAGTTGAGGGTATGTGCTCCTACACTCCTACACTCTTCCCCTTCCTGTTGTGCTAGGAAAGTCTGCAAGGAGCCCTATAAGATGACAACAATCTGTATACCTTATAATGTTTTGCTTATCTAGGACTTGCTTTGGAATCAGGAGGAATCTGGGGTAATTTTCAATTTTTCCTGTCATCATGATAGGAAGCATTACACACCCATCTTTTTTGCATACTAGGGGTATGGAACAGCAGTAATAAATGCAGAAAAGCTTGTTTGAGCACTAGTCGGACTCCTGAGAGATTACATACCCGCTCATTATATAACCTTGTACAAATTAATTAGTGTGAGTTCCTTTGAAACAGCCTCTAACTGGCACCTCAGTCACTTAGTTGCCTTTATAAGTACTATACAGGTAGTTTGTGGGATGGTTCTTCCTCATTGCCAGGAACACTTTCATACCTCTTCTGTGAATGGCAGTGATGCCGGAATAAGTGTGAGAGAATTTGCCCCTTATGGTATGGAATAATACTCCATCCTGCCTTTATGTACAGAAGATGACTGGACCAGCCGTTAAATTGGATGTTGCCGTATTGAAATGATAATGCCCTTCACTGTAGCAGAAGTCAGCAGACTAGACTGCACAGTTGAGGACTTTGAGGACAATGCTGCCTTGCATAACGACAGAACAGTAGAAGATCAGAAGGAACTTCTGATGGACTTCCATCACTACCTTCCCCCCATCAGCTGCTGTCTGATGTCACGATCTTCCTTTACCTCAGTGTAGTGCTATCCCTAATTCATGTTACATTATGCATGAGGTGGATGGTATCATGAAGAGACTCTGCAGGTACTTGTCCAAATGCCATTTGCATGACATTGCATATTGTAGTGGTTCTTAATCTTGAGTCTCCAGATGCTCTTGGATTGCAACTCCCAGAAATCCTGGCCATCATAAGTAGTGGTAAAGGATTAAGAGCTTTCAGTCTAAGAACCATTGGCCAAGTGCATTCCTCATAACCCACTTGTGTTTCTCAGCTTTAATAGTCCTAATTCTACTTTGCAGAGCATTGTGGGCAGGGATGGGTCAGTCCACCATATTTGCTTTCTCCTGAAACTGAATGTTTTAAATTCATGTTCTTTCCATCTCAGTTTATTAAGACATTTGCAAATGTTGAGAAATCCTTCAAAATGAACTGAATTGAAATTCTCATGCATCTTCACTGGCATGCTTGTCATACATGTGGTTTTGGTCTATCTACCTGCCTGACATACAGCTATTAATGGTGAGGAGCCTCTCAGGAAAATAAAGGTGACAGTACTAATTCTGTATGAATCCACAAAATCAAATTTGGACTTTCAACAGTTAAATGTTAAAAGTCAGGAGCCTGGATGGATGTATCAAACAACTTCAGCATTTTCTAGTTTTAATTTAATTTATTGCCATCTTGAATATCAGTTTTGTGAATGCTGGTAAATTCATTACAAAAAGTAACTAAAATAAAATCCCTA
This sequence comes from Phrynocephalus versicolor, assembly GCA_023846285.1. Taxonomy (NCBI): domain Eukaryota; kingdom Metazoa; phylum Chordata; class Lepidosauria; order Squamata; family Agamidae; genus Phrynocephalus; species Phrynocephalus versicolor. The sequence continues at coordinate 59,390,238 of JAHTLZ010000129.1, forward strand.
TCTATTTCTAATTATAAGGTGCCCTTAGAACCATATATAAGAATACTTTGATTCTGATTGACTTCAACTATATAGAAATGAATTGTCATACTGAAGTTGTTTTGGACCCCCAATCATAAGAGACTATAACAGGCAGAGAAATAGTGAGTTTGTTTGAGGGGCGGAAATTTACATAGTATATTATGTACCTCCAGTAGAAAGGAATATCTAAATGGTTACATTCTGTAGTTTAAGAGCGCTCATATTTCTCCCATCCCTTCTTCATAGAAGCAGGTCAGACAAAAGTTGACACAAATCAAATTACTAGTTGTATAATTACTTTATTCACTTGCAGTTACTTTGGAAAGAAGCTGAATAATCATGTGAATTTTCATAGGAAATATTTCAGGTGCTGGAAAAAAGAAAGCAGCCAAGTCTTTGGAAAAGGAGACCAGTGAGTGGACTTAGCGTATAATGGGGGGAAAGGACAAAGAGTCCTGAAATGACTTGCCATTTGGAAGTCCTTATGCTACTGGTGCAAAGCCAACCTGGTTGTTTCCAAGATCATAGACAGAGTAATAGGACCTAAGGAAAACATCACCAAGGATCCACAAAGGCTGCCCATTTGAAGATGGCAAGTAGGTGGGCATGATGCCGATTGAGCAGTAGCCGCTGTTGCTCTGTAAGGGAAAAGGCATTGTTAAAGATGTAGCACAAGTACAGAATGCCAGATTACTGAGTTTAAAATATAAATACTACTACAATATCCGGACACATTCTTTCCTCTGTGTCTATGTTTGTGCAAACATAGAATTTTAATATTTTTGCAATCTCTTCAAATGCTGGTGTTTCTATGTTATTGTTTCTGTAAAGCAAGGGATTTCTGTCTTACAGGTTTGTCATGAAATCACTGTGCATTGATTAAAAAGTATGATCACTTTGCTTAGTACTTCTAAAATGGTGCCTACATGCAATAGCCCAGCAGTGAACGGTGCTGTCACATTTTTCATCACAGATTTCTCATAAAAGGCTTCTCACCCCATGGAAATCTACCAACTGCACCTTTAGGGTTCAAGCCCATTGCACTTCTGAGACCCTACTCTCCTCCATATTTGTGCAAAAAGTATCTCCCAGGGTACAATGAGGACAAGTCCATATATCACATTCAAGCACCCATTACCCATGAGGTATAGCAGGAGAACCTTTTGGCCACAGCAAGTTTTTGGATTGAACAGCTGATCTAGTTTTAATTTAGCTACATCCCGCACAGCTCCGATACACTTTGCAACAGATGACGCCATCATGGGAGGCATCAGCTTTTCAAGAGAATAGCATACCTGCAGAACGTAGGCAGAAGGAGTCAGGGGGAAGCTAGTTCCACCAATGACAAAAGTGATGGTGGGCATGCTCTGAATGTTGCTGCAACTGACCAGATACTGTGGGAAAAAGAATAAGAGAAAGGCAAAGTTGCAAGTTATTTGAATCATGATTGAGCTTCAGGTATTCCAATAAGACACTCTGGCCCTGAAGCTTGTGAACTGGGATGGGGTGATGCCTGGTCCAAAAACTGTGTTTGGGAGTTTGGAGAGGAAACCTTCCCTACCTCAGATGAAATGTCAGAGGCTGGAATGTACAGTATATGCTCAGACTATGACATGGAACTATGGCCCCTATCCCACATCCCTTTAAATGCAGATTAAATTTGCAGATAAACCGTGTCCAAAAATGCCATCCCCATGGCCACCGGGCTTTTTTGGGGGGGGGAGAAAGAAAGAAACCCCCCTTAAGCGAGGTTTCCAAGACTTACCGGAGAGGTAGGGAAATTTTTGCCTCGCTTAAAAAATCCACCTTTTAAAGAGGCAGACATCGTGGGACCTCATAGATGATCCGGTTTTCTTTCTTTTCCCCCCCTCATAGCGCAACCAGCTGTTCCTGGGGCCGATTGGCGCTTTAAAAAAAATTTAATTTCCCCCCACCCTCCGAGCACCAGGAAGCTGGATCAGGTGCTGCTTTTTTTTTAACTTCTCCGCCAGCCAGCTGGTCCTTTTTTAAATCTTAGAGCCACCTGCTGGCCACGAGGCTGAACTGCACTTTTAAAAACCACCTTTGAACGTGGAAACTGCTATCCCACTTCTTCAGTCACATGATGGGAAGAAGAGAAAAAGCTGGACCTTCAGAAGATCAGGATCTTCCCCAGGTAAGATAGCAGCCATATGTTTCCCAGATAGTGTTATTGAACACTCTCATGTTAGTGATGCTAATTTCCTTCCCTCTGTGCACAGCTCCAGTCCTTTACCTCGCCATTACCATCCTCCTGGGCTCCAATGTATTGCATTAGCTCTCCAAAGACCTGCTGTGGGGCAGTGAGGAGTGACGTTCCGGTATCCACAATTGCCTGGCACCCTTGGCTGCACCAGTCAGTGATCTCATTGCCAATGTAGAAGCTCAAGAAAGAAGATGTTAAAAATATTAGCAGTCCATACATCTACCAGGAAGTGGAGCAAGGAGGCATGATATCCAAGACATTGCACCTCCTTGTTTGCTGTCTGTGTCCTTGTGTTCAACTCCCTGACTTGCCCCGTCTTCTCTTAATTTTAAACAAACCTTTCATAAATGAAGCAGGAATGTTGTCCTGAGTTTTTGTAACAGGACCATTATAATCCAATTTTTGTTTTCAGATTCTGTGACCAAAAGAGATGGTTGCACTAGAGCAAACAATAAACAGATGGAAAATGTTTCCTCTTAATTCTTTCAAGGGCCATGATTATCAGAGGGGCAGCAGAAATCTTTTACAACACGCAGAATGATCTGTTGCTGTGATGTATAACCCAATCAACGGCTTCCTTCACTGTAACTTTAAAGCAGCTCCAGTGCGGCCTGCATCTTTTCTAACTTACATCTAAAACTTTAATCCAAATGTCATGAACTTTTGAAACTCTAGTTCTTTGCACTAACAAGACACCAGTTTAAGCCTGATGAAGCAGTTTTCCTGATCCATGAAAGCTACCAGATGGTAGGATTTATTTAGTGATCCACAAAGGCATCACCTACTCCTGCCATTGGAAATATCCAGATGATTTAAGATAAACACATGTCAAGAGTCCAAAATCCCGAATCCAAGACACTGTTCTAAATCCATCTGTTTTTCTGACTCTTGGCTAGAACCTATGGAACTTTCAAATGAGTTGATTTAAGAAGTCCTGTTCATTTCATATGGCAAATAACTGAATTCAGCCCACTGTTTCTCCCTGTCTCCACTGAATTCTCATCAGTGCCATCCCATTACCAGTCCGACTGCTAGCCAATACTAGCCAGCATAGCCTTACCTTTGAATGCCAATTTGCCAATAAGCTTCTTGAGTGACTGGAGTCCAGACAATCTGACCAGAATATAGGCTGGAATCAACTCCTCCAAAGACAAGTTCCCCACCTTCAGAGCCCTCTTGCCTAGAAGGACACAGGCAAAATTTAAAAAGCTTTCATTATTGATACACAGATAGCACCCCATTAATGAAGCATGTGATTGTGGAAGTCTGTTGTCCTGAGCTAAAATAAAACACAACAAATAAAACTGCAAGAGGAATGGAGCTGTCCCCTCTGACTGCCTCTGTAGAATATACTGGTAGAAGAAACCAGAATTAGTATAGCACCACCAGCAGATGCATAAAAATGCCCTGTGGCACATTTAAGACTTACTGATTCATATTATAATTAATAACTGCCACTGTTATTTTCTTCACTACCACCTTACCCATCTTCCACTGCAAGACTCTAAGGTAAAAGCTGCCTATGACACTTGTAATTCTCTCACTCTAATGACCCCTGTCTTCACCTTCTCCTCCCCCTTCCCCCTCCCTTGCTCATCCACTCCCAGATCTGGTTTCTGCCTCTACAAAAAACAAACAAACAAACAAACAAACACTCATTCTCTCACCTTACGACCCCTGTCTTCACATTTCCCCCCACCTTTTCCCCCTCCCTGGTCTCTGTTTTCAGTCTCTTGAGGAATCTTCACAACAATTGCTTGCAAATTCCTGTCTCTTAAGGAATTTTTACAACAAAGACCTAAACAATACAGCCTAATCACTGCATCAAATGCAGTGACTCATCCAACAGCCAATGAACCTTTGGTATGCAAATGATATTCCATTATGTATTAATTGTACACTTCATTCTGCTACTATACGTCTGAAGAAGTGGATGTGTCCATGAAAGCTTATGTTAAAATATAATAGTCTTTAAGATGCTGCATATTTTTGTCTTTTACCTTGTTTTGTTTTGATGTTTGCCTCGAATTCACAAATCTACATTAACATGAATTTTTGTGGATTGTAATCCAACTGCATTTAATGTCGACAAGACAGGAAGGTTATAAAGGATTGTTCCTTGCTGGGCCTTGGGAGAGCAAGGATCAACCCAACACTTAGCCATAAAACTCATCAGGTGATTTCAGTCTAACCTATTCCATAGGGTAGGACCTCAGCACCAGCATTTATAATAAGAAGCAGGGTGTATTAGATAGCTTCAAAATTTTGACAATTTGTACAAACTGTCATATGAGCAAAGGTATTTGTTATTGACATGAAAATTGCAGCCTGAAGCACCTCTTTAGAGGAATCTGCCGCTGGACAGTACAGGAAAAAATATTAATTAGGTGCCATCAAGTTAATTCTGACTTATGGTGACACTTTCCAGGGCTTTCCAGGTAGAGATTACTCAGAAGTGATTTACCATTCCTTCTTCTGGGGGTGCTTGGGATTACAGGAAAGAATTACATTGTTAGAAATCAAACATGAACAATTCCTCATTATTCACTGAGCTGCGACCAGTATGTAGAAATATCTGCCTCAGGAGACTAGGTTGGGCCCCTTAAAGTACTACTCATGGCAAAAGAGAACCTTCCCTTCTAAGTTACCCTTTAATCTCTCAAACTTTGGAGGAGTGTGTTTTTAAAGGAGGGAGGTGCAGCACATTTTTATTAGTATTTTTAATCAGGTATTTTAAATTGGTTTTAATTAATTGGTTTTAACTAATGGTATTTTTAACCTCCATTTGGAGACTAAATCCTATTTTAATTGTATGTCTTAATTTATTTTGATCTTACATGTGTATTTTAATTGTTGTACATTGCCTCATGTTCCTTGATTGAAAAAAAGTTGTACATAAATAAAGTGAATATATAAGGCCCAAAGGTCAAAGGGGAAAAAAATCACTCTTTCCAGCCTCACCCACTGAGATAGAAGCCAAAAAGGGGAGCATCAAGAAGGTTCTGCTGCAGCATCCCCTGCATGACAGTGGTGGCGCCACCTGCAGAAATGGCAGGGTAGGCCAGACCCAAAATGCCATCAAATTGGGCATAGACAAAGTTGGTGCCAGGCTCAGTCTCACTCAGGCCAAATTCCTGATTGGTAATGGAAACACCTTGGATCTAGAAAGGGAAGAGAAGAATCAAGATATGAGTCAAGACAGGAACATTACTGGAAATAATGCAATATGCCAGGAAAGTGTAACACAGGATGAGCGGACGTTTCACCAATGCAGATCTGATTACTGCAAAAGCTTCTGTAGACAGATAGACAAAACTAATGACCTAATGAGACTCCAGTCAATCAAACTATTAGGAAGCATATGTAGCATCAAATTCAAAAAGTCAAAGAGACGAAATCTTAGGATTTCCTTTTTTTAAACAGTACAGATGAGGAATACAGTGAGCTTTCTTCCCCTACAGCCTTCAAAAATAATAATAGACCACGTGATAACTCCCTGGCTCCCTGTGACTGATGAAGGAAGCAATAATTTCTGTTGTTGTTTTTTAATTTTAATTATGGTCTTTATCTGTTATTATGTTTTATTATTTGTCTTAAATTTCTGTAAACCGCCCCGAGTGGCTTTTACGCCAGATGGTGCAGTATATAAGGCAAATAAATAAATAAATAAATAAATAAATAAATAAATAAATAAATAAATAAAT
>JAHTLZ010000129.1:59401460-59422379 GCA_023846285.1 Phrynocephalus versicolor
TATCTATCTATCTATCTATCTATCTATCTATCTATCTATCTATCTATCTATCTATCTATCTATCTATCTATCTATCTATCTTTACAGTGAGCTGCAAAAAATCCAAGATGCAGGGCATTTCAGAAACATTTACTAAACATGATGCCTCATTCATTTATTTAATTTATATTATATTGTTCTTTCAGTGCTGTGTTCCAAAGTAGTTGCCTAGGCTCAGTCTTGTGCAGTATGGTGAGCAGAAGTATAAATTTAAATTATAGCACTAATATCAAATTGTAACTATACTGCCATGGCAATTGGACTTCTTTTCTTATGAGAGCAACATGTTTTGGTGTGGATCCAAGTAGCAAAACATTTTGATGTCACAAGAAAAGAAGTCCACTTGTCATGATTCATCTTCTGGATAACCTCACCTGGATGACTGAATCTTCATAGATATACTGCCACATTTACGTTTATGTGAGCAAATACAAACTAAAAAGAAAAATGTTCCTCTTTTTTCCTGAAGACTATACTTTTTAGTGTTGTCTGTCCTCCTTTTTTTGATGACCGAGACATGGCCCACCTTAGTGCTGCACTGGTCTGGCGAGAAGGAACTCCTGGAGACCTGATGCATTCAAGTATGGATTACAAAATCTGACTTTTATGGCCAGCCCCCAGACCTAGCAACCCAATGCCTAATTTTCTGTTTCTCCCTGATTCTCTGGCCAAGGTTACCTCAGTAGATAGTTTTAGCCCATTAAAGATACTTTGCTAACAATCACTTTTGGGAAAACCAAGATCATGTTTTGTCTTGTTTTCCCTAGAAACACTCCAGTAAATGAGTAGATAACTGATGGAGAACATAGCAGGTTTAAAAGTTTAGATACGAGGCATTTTTCTCTCTCCTCTCCTCTCCTCTTTCATGGACTGACCATAGACAATCTGCAGTGCAGGTGGCAGAGAATACAAGTAATGCTGTTCCAGTACTGTATTTGGTTTTGTATACCAAGGTAGCACAGTTCATTCTTGCTCCTTTACAGGTAGCTATGTCCAAAATTATATCCGCATTGCTGTATGGATAGTGTTGGAATATGGATTCCAAGTTTTTAATTGAGCTCTTGCAAGTGTGCTCTGAGACCTGCTGTGCTTGTTTTTGGAGTGTCTAGGTGTGTTTCAGCTGAAAGGCTACAACTAGAGATTTGCCTCTCATCTGTAGAGTGTAGAGCTTGATCTTTTGCTTTTGGGTAATGGTTGAAGTTGTGTATGATGCTCCTTCTATGGGTTACCTTTATTTCTTAAAATATTTTATTGGTCCTTGGTTTAAGGGGTTTACTGGCATATACTTTACTATGGATTTTCTTCATACACAGAACCCATCTTAGAACAACGAATGAAAGACATGGATTTTCAATATTATTTTGTCAAGCGCCTACAGATAGTGTACTCCTATGTGTTTGGATTAAATTTTGAATTTCCTAAGCATACTAGGTACTGTATCTGGATAAATGCACTATTGCTAAATATTGGCATTAGGGATGGGGACGAATCAGAAAAATGCCAATTCATTTTAATTAATGTTTTATAAAGGTCAACAAATCACCAAAATGAATTTATGAATTTTTGTGACAAACTGATGAATCAATTTGCAAATTCTTTTTTTTTAACCGAAACCCTATAAAATGGCCTCCATGGCACCTAGAGCCACCAAATTTGCAAACAGTTCTCACCTTTGTCATCCTTCAGGTACATGGAAAATCTTATCCATTGAGGAAAACATATCCGGCTTGGCTGCAATGTCAGCTGGAATTGGTAGCCAGATAAGTAGCTGCAAGGTTCCATTTGGCACTGTTTAGATTAGCAAAGTTTGGCATTTAATTGAAGTGTACATGCCACAGGGCACACTGAGTGCCCTCTGCTATTTTAATTGATTAAAAAATAACAAAGATAAATAATTGTTCTCTTAGAAGCAGTTCTTTCACATATGGCATGCATAGTGGAAATCAGTCCCCAGATAACTCATACATAGAGTTCTGGAAAATATGTACAAGTTCATGCCTGTGGATCATTGCATGGGCTTTGATCTAAAAAAATTCCACAAGGTTTCCACTGCAACCAGCTGAGAGCAGGTTGTTATTGAATGAGCTGTTTTTCTCCTACCAAAAGAGGTAATAATGTGGCCTATAAATGCAGCTGCCATCACTCTCTGTCCTAATGTTCATCTTCTAATACTTCCTAAGATGTACCAGTTTATAATGGTCTGATGCTTTGTAGTGGTGATTATACCTCAGACTTGGGAACATCATGTTTGTTACCTGAGGTCTTTAAGCATGGACGTTTTTATGTATTACAGAGTATATGGACTCAACCCCACTGACAAAAAAAACACCACAGTTGTACCAGGTTCTCTTTAAGAAACACAATTTAAATTTTAAAGGGTAATATATTACAGCACATGCACATGGACTGATGATGATGATTAAACCATCCATCCTCTTGAATGTACTGTGAAATAAAATGAGATGTAATGCATGCTTTATGCCATTTGGTCTCCTGAGGATGGCAGAACATATTCTCCTGCCAGCAGCTTGATAGTCTTTTAAAGTATTAAAAGTGTTTTTATTTGGAAGCTAAACTGGTAGCATGCTCCAAAAAAGCATAAAAGTTTTAATTTAAATTATTTTTTTTTGGGGGGGACATGAGGTACTTTGACATGTTGAGCACTGGGCCAGGTGTGTGTTTTCTGCTCCCCAACCAGAAAGGCACATGTGGAACTGATTCATTGAAATCAGTTCTACATATGTGAAGAGCCCATCCATTTTTATTGCTTTTGCTACCAAATAGCAGGATTTTGTTTTACAAATGTGATGAGGTTGCAGAAAAAGCCAATGCTCATCCCCATACTTACCTGCCCACCCACACCTTAAGCATCTGTCCTTGTGCTCTCCCATTCCCTCTGGGTCACCTCTCCCTCCCTTTCCTTTCTCCCAGCTCCTCACCCTGTTGGACCCACCTGATAGATATGGAGATGGTGAAAGCAGCTGTAGTGGTGGCAGCAGGGATCCCAAGGTAGCAGTTGGGGCGAAGAGCCACACATAGCTACAAAAGCTAAAATCCATCTGACTTTGTCCCAATTCTTTTTTAAAAATCCCTCTGCCACTCAAAACTTAAGTGCCTGTTGAGGTGGTGTCAAACAAGAGGCCAAAGAATTTGAAATAATAAGAACCAGTGATGCACATAGGAAGAGAGAAAGTGAAAAAGTAAAGATGCAACAACTTGACAGCCCAGCAAGTCCAGGATCAGCTAATCTACATCCAGTCACCATATCTTCTGTGTTTGCATTGGACTAGTCATCTACCTTAAAACAATGCAACAATAACTAGAAGCCAACATGGATTTGTCAAGAACAAATCCTACCAGACTGATCTGATCTCATTTTTGATCAGGTAACCTCCCTGGTAGACAGAGGAAATGCAGTAGATGTAATATATCTCAACTGGTTAGGCCTCAACTTGAGGATTGAGTCTAGTTCTGGGCACCACACTTCAAGAAAGATGCTGACAAGTTGGAAGAAGTTCATAGGAGGGTGTCAAGGATGATCAGGGGTGCTGGAAACCAAGCCCAGTGAGGAAAGACTGGAAGAACTGAGGATGTTTAACCTAGAGAAAAGAAGTTTGGGGGTGATATGATAGCACTTTTCAAATATTTGAAGGGCTGTCATACAGAGGAGGGGCAGGATCTATTCTTGATCATCCTAGAGAGTAGGACATGCAACAATGGGCTCAAGTTAAGGAAACCCAGTTTTCAGCTGAATGACAATTGGAACCAATTACTTTGAAATGTGGTGCATGCTTCTAGCACTGGAGGCATTCAAGAGAAATCTGGACAACCACCTGGCAGGTATCCTTTGATTTGCATTCCAGTATGGAGCAGGGGGTTGGACTAGATGGCGTTACAGGCCCAATCCAACTTCGCTATTCTATGATTCTGTGATTCTATGATCTACATGTCTTTCATCATGCCACTGCTCATTTCTTCTTCTCGCCCTCCTCCATGGAAAATTTGAACCTGATAGAAATAGTCTTGTTTGAAAATAAAGAGCAACCTATTATTATTATGTTTCAAAATTGTTCCAGACTTATCTAATGGTTTTGTGACATTGCAGTTTACAAATTTGTGCTTGTAAGCTTGAGAACTGCTTTTATGGTTGCTTACTATAACAACACAACACACATACATACTCCTTTAATTGCTTCTGAAATAGAGCAGAAGTTTCTATTCTGCTGAGCCCTGTGGCGCAGTGGTTAAATGCCTGTACTGCAGCTAAAACTGTGCTCATGACCTGGGGCTCAATCCCAAGTAGCAGGCTCATGGTTGACTCTACCTTCCATCCTTCTGAGGTCAGTAATTTGAGTACCTAGCTTGCTTGGTGGTGGGGGGGGGGAGGCAATGTGTAGCCTGCCTAATTAAATTGTAAACCGCCCAGAGAGTGCATGAAGTGTTATGGGGCACTATATAAGCAGAACACATTGCTTTGCTTTTTATGCCTTAGGAAAACAGGGCAATCCCTAAGCAAGAGAATGAATGGGCATGAATATGACATCAGAAAGTGCAATACACAAAAATCTTGTTTCAGAACATTCCCACTGACCTGCAAACTGTTTGGATAACTTGAAAGTGATGGTCATAAGAACAAAACACAATGAGAAACAGCTGAGATAAGGTACATATGGATCCCAGAGAGCCATGCAAAAGAGTTAGGCATCAATCAAGGGTTCCTCATTCAATATCAAGGATGAAATCCTGGATTGTTCCCAGTTTGCCGCTGGTGCCACTGATACTATTGAAACCATGTAGCCTCATAGATAATAAATAATAACTGCACTTGTTCACAGCCTGGTTGTCTTATTTATTTACAAATGAACTGTTGCCATTTTGTACATTAACTGTCACTTGGTAATAGGGCCTTGTATACATATGAGGAAGTGGACTTGAAAAGTCACATTATAATATGTCTTAAATGTTCTGGGCTGTGTATTGTCCCTCATTATTGTAAGCTGCCTTGGGTCCTTTTCCAAGGAGTAAGGCGAGGTAAAAATATTCAAAATAAATAAAATAACGAAATATAACAGTTAGGGATTAAGGTGCCACAACATTTCTCTTTCTTTTTGTTCAATTTCTTTAAACCAGTTGCCTTCCACCCTTTTAAAATCAGAATGCACCTTTCATTAAGCCTAGTATTTGACACCCCCACTTCTCATACCACTCCATGTACATTTATCTCCCCTTTTCTCTCTCTCTTTTCCCATGTTCTCCTTTTTCCTATTTTACCCTCTATTTCCCTTTCTTTAAAAAAAAGAGAAAGAGAGAGGAATGGTGATTGTAGCTTTGTTGGTCTTCTACCTTGTCCTGAAGTGACCCAGTCAGGGTTTAATCAACGAACAATGCCTTACAGTAAATAAGCAAGCAGCAGGTCTGGCTATCCTTTCAATCTATTGCAGATTTCTAACCCCACAGCCCTGATAAGATTCATTACCATTAACAGCACCATGACATGGAGAAAGTCAACCACTCCCACTTTCCCCTCATGGCACCTCCTTGCTGCATCAAGTAGCCCTCTGTCTGCAATGCAGGTGTTCAAGATGCAGAGCCCCAATGAGGGAAAGGTAAGAAAAAATATTGACTATAGTGGAATCTTATGTTAGGAAGGAAGCAGCGCTAAGGAGGTAGAGTGTTCCCAAGGCAAGATATTCTTCTTTGCTGACACAGTGAACTTCATTCACCAGATGAGCAGAGGCGTAGCCAGGGTTTGGAGCGCCTGGGGACAAAGTTCATTTTTGCACCCTTCCTCACACCCTTCCCAACTTTGCACCCACCCAGCAACGGGGGGACGGGGGACGTGGACCCTGCGGGTGTGGGAGCATGGGTGAGTGCACGTGCGCACAGGCCGACTGGCGATTGAGCATGTGCATGTACATGCATGTGTGTTTGGACATGCAGTAGCGCATGTGTGCGTTACACATCTCCCACCAAGGCAAGGAAGAGGAGAAAGGTGCTACAGCCATAGCACTCCTGCCTTCCTGCCTTGCCGCCTGCCTGGCACACAGAGGCAAAGGCGGTGGAGGGGGTGCCATTGCCAAGCCTTAGGGGAAAGGAGGACTGCTGGGCAGCGGGAGGGTGCACGGTTTTCTCCTTCTGCTTCTCCTCCAGGCACTCCCAGATTGCTGCGCCCAGGGCAGATGTACCCTTCTGCCCTCCGCCCCCCGATACACCCCTGCAGATGAGGTTTCTATATAAAGGAGGAAGCTGAGCACGGACTAAACTTCCAGAGCACTGATAATGTTCTAATTTTCCAAAAGACACATGGCTCTTATGCCCACATTTTATACCATTTGAGAACTGGCTACTGAAAGTGGATTAGAAATAATTTGAATAAAATAAGAAAGTTCTTTGTGTATGTGGGTTCAATGCAAGAAATTTGGGACATATGGGAGACACATACACACCAAATATTGTGTTGCATATAACATTTAGACATACCCTGTAGATCATCAAAAGGTGCAGAAATGCAAATTCAAAACACAAAGTTAGCATGCAGCACTCAAAACTCGGAGAGTGTTGCCACATCAAACTCTGTAGCCCAGCATGTTCCTTCCATGAAGTCGGTGGCAGTAGCTTTCCAGTGAAACATCCCAAATGCCATCTGGTATTTAAAAGCTGCTTCTAAACTTGGGAGTCTACCCCTCCTTCTCAAGCACAAGATGTGTGTCCTATTGCATCAGCATCAGGTGATGCTCCTCCAGTGTGACATAGTTTGAAACTACACTGTTACAGTAAACTAGTGAATGTATAGCTGCTGTGCATTAGCTGCAAAGAGGTGCAGTCCTACCAATAACACACACTCTCATTGTTGCACTTTTTCTGTGTTTCAGTCTGATATATTCAGACACACAGAGAGATTTTTTACAATATCTGGACACAAATAAAACTAAATTAACAGTACTCATTATTGATAACACCACACAGGGATCCATTTTCCACAAACTGGCAGAAACAGTTTAGCAGACAAACATAATTGAAAACTGAGTGTATTTTTACGTTTAATAATTTTGATTTTTAATGCTTCCTAAGACATGCATTAAGTTGTTTTATTTTTATTTATTTTTAAGAGTATTTTTATCCCGCCTTTCTCTTGGGAAAAGGACCCAAGGTGGCTTACAGTAATGAGGGATAATATACAGTCCAGTACAATTAAGACATGTTCAAGTATTTGAGAACAAGAAATTGAGAGACATCTTACAGCATTAATAGATATTACATTAAAGCTACATGGATATAAGTAGGTATAATGCTTTTTTACTTTCAAGAACTTTAATAGATGTTTTGTTCTTTGTTTTAAAATTTGCCTGTTTTGGGCTATAAACTCATTTATTTTTACATGACTTAAATTCTGCTTACAACTTAAGTTTTGCATTTGAATGTATGGAACCTCGCATTGTTGTAACACTGTTAGATGGTAATCACACTTGTAGCTTTTCCGGAGTTGCAAGAAAGGCATTAAGTATTTTGCCTACAGTTTTCTTCATAGCTTAAAAAAAAAAACCCAACTCTGATGTATTTCACGCATATGGAACATGGAAGCCATGTAGATAAATAAAGCCTGCAGAACTGATACGCAGGTGGATTTTGATATGACTGAGATTCTTTGATTCCATTCTCGACTTAGGCCCTTTGCGGGGAGGATAATGACAGTTATCAACACAGGCTTCTGATTTTCCCCTGTCTATATGATTCTATCTATACAGTTCCCTAGGGCCCTTAGGGATAGCCAGGTTATCTGATTCGACAGAGGGACCTATGCTGCCCACCTTCCAATTCACTGACATCCAACAGCATCTGCCCCAACACCATTTATTTTTTTGCTTAGTGGTTTCTTGTGAGGTAGGAGATCGTGTGGAAAGCAAATAAAAGCAACTGCTGAAAAGACCACCTGGACTGGAGCCTGGCTTTCCTCGGCCACACATGCACATGCACAAACACAAAAACTCCTTTAAAATAAAAAGCCTATCTTTTGGGTGGCCTGCTCAGGTTTTGTTTTGTTTTTTAGATCTTGCCAGTGGAGCACCACCCACTTCCTCCCTGCCACCTCACAAGGGGAGAGAGATTGGGACCGACAAATCAACCCCCTTGGCTCTGCCCTTCAAGGCAACAGAGCCCCATCAGAGCTCCGCTGAGGAGAAAGGTGGAAAAAGCAGAGTTACCTCTCTTCCATCTCAACCTTTACCCTAATATCTCCAGGTCCCTTCAGTACTACCACCACCACCACGGATGCCTCCTTGCTCACATGTAAAGGAGTAGACAAATGAAAACAGCACATTCCAAATGATAACCATCAGATTTAATTTATTTCAGATACATTCTTAGTGTGTGTTAAAGTAAGACACGAGTGCTCCTCAGTCATATGGCACGGCTAATGCACTTTGCTTTGAAGGCTACAGTTGGGTAAGAAACAAAGAGGAAATGAACATAAATACACAGCGGGAGCCACTTGAAGAAAAATCACAGCACAGCTTGCATGGCCAGGGGAACTGGGCATTCCCAAGTGCCTGTCCTGCCACATTAGAAGGAGTCAGCAATAGCATCAAAGACGTCAGTACAAGTAACTATGGAGAAACCTCCACATGGTAAGAACTTGAGATCTGCCTAGGCGGCTGGGCTTTTCAAAGCAAATCACAGGGGACATGAGGCCAAGTGTGCGAAGAATGTGTTTTTCCACGTAGTAATTTACTCCTGTTTCCAAGTCTCCAGCCCAACTACACGGATTCCTTTCCTTTAATAGGACCATCCTCCCCAAAGGGCAATTAATAGTAGGGATAAGAATATCTGGTTCAAAGTAGAGCTGAAACTTTCTTAAGGACACAGTGATGATGTGGCCAGTTTGTATGGAACAGATTTCATGTGCCTCGAATACCAGCAAAAATACTGGTATAAAAGGGCATATGAAGGTCTTCTCACCATTGCAGTGAATACAAATGGCATTTTGCAATCTGGTAACCCCTCCAAATTCAACAGGATACATGAAATATAAGTAAAATATGTGAGGTGAAAGTACTAAGAAAATTTATGAACACAAATAATCAACACATTAACCCTTCTTCCATGATGGGAAAAAAATACTCTCAACTAAATGGTTCAGACAGCGACACTGAAAGGTAATGGAAAGTATAATGGAAATTGTTGACAGCCCTTTCACACTTGATGTAAAAAAAAAGTAACATCCAACAGGGGATTACATTTAAGGTACAAACCAACTTGAATACTAACAGTGCGATTCATGGCACTTAATGTCACTCAAAGTCTTTGTAAACACCAATTAATTTTAATGTCCTTGCGAATGTGCATCTACAGCAGTTATCCAGGTATTCTGAGCTGGCATTTTCTGGTTCTACTGTGGAGAAATATTACAACATGGCAAGAAACAACCATATTAATTGATACGCCTCTGATATCTTGCGGAAAGGTAGTCTAGCCTTTGAAGATGTAACTGAAAATATCAAACCGGGAAACTCCCTTCCCATAAATTAACACATAAATTATTTCGGCTATAATAATAAACTGAACTCGTAAATTCTGGCTCCACAATCAGATATCTAAACCAGTGAGTTGTGGTAAAAGATTACAAAAAATAAATAAATTATAGATTATTCTAATCCAAATTGCTATTTTGGTTTTCCGCCCACAACAGAGAGACCCATTGTATTTTAGCAACTGTGTCACAAGCAATACGTTGGTGTAGGTTTCCACATTACCATGTTGAGCAAAGCAGTACTGGGTTTTTCCTGCCTCAGTACTATTAAAACTTGGAGTGGAAGCTCTGAGAGTGGGAAGGAGGAGGGGGGGAATGCCTGGGATAGGAAGTTGCCTTTGTAACTAACAGAATCATATTGTTGAACTAAACCATCCTGATAGCACCATATGGCATTTTAAAAGCAGATAAATATCTACTTAAGATGCTGAGCACCTTCTAACCAAAGGTGGGGACAGCATCATTGTGTAGCTGAACACTTTAATCTCATGAGGTTTAGAGAAACTGACCCAAATACTACAAACCTGTCCATTTTGTTTGCTTTGTTAATTAAGGCGAAGTTGGCACATGTAGCAAGGGAGAGGGAAAAAGTTAATTTTTATTCACACCCCTGAACCCTAATTCTATAAATGGTTGCCCAAAAGCATGGCAAAAATATGTGACTCAAAACATTAAAAGCAAGCCACTGCATGAACACTAAGAAAGAAGCATAAGAAATAAGGAAACCATTTTCTTATCCAAGGCCAGAAATGTTGAGATGTTTTAAAATAATACTTTGGAATTTGAAAAGGGTCAAACTAAAGCACTGGAGTCTCAGACTTCCTTTCTCCTAATTTAAATTAAATATCTCCAGGCTGAGGGGGAACTCAATGTAGGTGGAAGAATTACTATTGGAGCAAAGATAAATTTTTGCTGTCTCCAGAATTATCACTTATTTGTTTTGTTCTTTTGAGAAAGGGAACCCTATCCCTGTCTTAGCTCTGTGCAAGGCAGCTATTCTACATGCATAGCTTTCTCCATCACTGTACTGCTATAATGCAAGAAAGCTCCACGTGTTGAATTTCTGCTTGCCATTAACTTATTAACTGAGTATCCATAAAGGGCTGTGAAAGCATCAGCCTTAGAGTTCTCCTGAAGAAATCTCGGCAAGAGCACCACATTATTTGCCTGAATGGCTTCCTTAGTGACTATGCCAAAAGCATTTGCAGGTTTCCCGCCAAAATAACAGCACGGTGGACCCTCGTATAACAAACAGTTTGTATAACATAAAATCTGTACAACATAAAAAATTCCGGAGATAGGGGAAATTTGCTTAACAGATTCAAATCTGTACAACATAAAAATGGTCGTGATTAGTGATTAGTCCGCTTTCAATGCATTATTATGGGTAATTTGTATAAAGGGAAATTTGCTTAACAGAATTTCATTTGGAACAAATTAATTCCTTTATACAAGGTACCACTGTAATTAAATTAGAATAGTGGAAAGAGTTCATAAGGCATAACCAGTTCTGAAAATCCAACACTGGGTGGCAGCAAGCACTGTAATAGATTGAGTGCCTCTGCAGAACAAAGGGATGTTAATCTTTACACCTGCTTTAACCATACTGGCGACAATCTATGGTTCAAACATTTAAGTCTGTGTTTGCATGATCATGCTTGTACCAGTCAAGTAAGGTGCTGCTATTGTTTATTAGATTTCAAAAAGAATCCAATTAAGAAATCCAAGAGGAACATTTGCTATTCCCGCCACTTCCTGTTTTACAGTTATTTGCTGCGCTTTATGTGGACATGGGGTCATGAAGAGTTGGTCATGACTGTAACAACACAAATGTGTGTGTGTGTCCAGGCATTGTTACATTGTTACCCCTTCATAACTTAGGTTATTTTGTCATTAAACATTCTTTCAGTTCCATTAAAGCAGAGAAAGTAATAGCAATTCATTCTTCATGTTACCTAAGCACATATTTCTGACCAGTGGATTTGGCACACACAACTTGGGTTGGAATCAATATGGTGTTGTTCTTAAATACTGTTTAGGAAACTGATTCACTACGCTGGATATGTCTCAGCTCCCCATTACCTAGTTACAAGTCAACCTATACTGTACTTACTGCTCCATACAGAGCATGCGAATTTACTAATTAGAATCTGTTACCACTTATACCACTGGAAGAATCAAAGATTGAAACTAGCATACAAAGGCTTAGGACAAGCAGTTAAGCTATTTGCATTGAGCAATACAAAATAAAACAGGGGGGAAACTCTTCCACTAGTTTCAACACCGTATGACAAGAGAGAACATCACAGAGAATTTCTGATGGTCACAAAAAGAAAGTCTTTTGTAACACCTGTTAATCAACGTCAACTATATTTATGGCACAGCACTTGGAGGGCATTGTTGATGAGGAAAAATTAATTATATTGCTCAAAGTGACGCTCTAAAAGTAGACGTCTAATGACCATTTAGGCTTGGACAACTCACACTGGACACCAAGAGCAGAAAATCACTCACTTTATGTTGGTGGTTTACTCACTTTCCCACATCACACCCAATGATGTAAAGCATTATAATATAGAGAAAGAGTATTGAAAACTAACTACTCTTTCTCCTTGAAAAATCAAAATTTGCTTCAAACATTATGCATTTTCTTATGCAAAAGATTTTCAAAGCCTGTACTCCATCAGCAAAATATATCACCAGGCCCTTCCATTCACCCAACCCATGCGACCACACAGTGAGGTTTCTTTAGGAGCCACATTGGAACTATGGCACTTTTCTCCTACAACTTCAATTCTTAATTTACAACAAGATCACAGTAGAAGTAACAGAGCAAAATGCTAAGTATTTGATACGTTCATTACAGCTGCTTGTGATGTTGAAGATGCATGAAGCAGGTCCACATGCAGGTCTTCATGTAATGTCCCATAGCAAAGTGTTACGGGCATACTGAACATCATCTGACTATACTGGCTGACATATATCTGCATGATCTGGAGCCTTCTACCAAGAATATCTAGGACCTTTTGCCTACCACTGAGCTATGGTCCTCCTGCCTAAGAATAAAAACATAGTGCTCAACAGAAATAAATTCAAAACAACATAAGGCCATACATATAGGGTTTAAGAAAAATGACCTCAGACATATACCCATACTCAAATTTGAGTGATTTCTAGAGGATCTATGATACTTTCTTATCTGGTTGAGTGAGTAATGGTATGGAATATATTATAAAGGACACTAACATGGATTTTTTTCATTATTGGAATCACTGCATTTGTTATTTCACTCAGTTGAAATCTTCAGGATGGACAACGTTATGATGATAAGCATAAAAAGCTTATAAAAGGCTAATCAACAAACAAATAACGGGGATTGTGGGAAGCACTAGAGGCATACTTTTTTGTAATTCACCCTCTAAGACAGTGTTGGCAAACCTATAGCACAGGTGCCACAGGTGGCACTCGGGCATTAGCACTTTGCGAAAAATTAGTGGGTTTTGAATTGCAGTTTGGGCACTCAGTCTCTAAAAGGTTCACCATCACTTCTCTAGGAGCCTTTTCACATGACCCCTAAACTCCGCGGCAAATGGCTCCCAGCTCCGGAGCTTAAAATTGTTTCCCCACCAGCTCCGGAGTTTACAGAAAATTAAGTGTGACCACGCCCACCTAAGCGCGTCCCAGCGCACTTTTCAGGTACCTGCTCTCCGGGGGTGAAAAATCCCTGATGCGGATCTAACGTAGTGGGTGCCGGGCTCTCCTCGCTTCTGTTTGTTGTTTTTTTGCCCCCCGCACCTTTAAGAGATCTGAATGCTGCCGGGAACAGAGCGAGACTGGTAGAACGGAGGTAAGCCGACATTCTTTTCTTTCTTTTTTCTCCCTCCCCTCACGCAGCCAGCAGCCAGAAGTGCGGAGGGGGTGGGAACACAGGAACAGCGACAAACCCCCAAGATCTCTGGTCTGAATTTAAGTGGCCAGCGGATCTTAGGGGTCATGTGAAAAGGCTCTAAGACATTCATTAGACAGCTGTTTATTTACTACAGTAAACCCCCACCTATCGCAGGGGTTAGGGACCCGACCCGACCCGCAATAATTGAAAATCTGCAATATGTGGATGCTGGGTCAGGTTGGCCTCTCTGGGGGCTCTTGTACTTATCCCAGGCCTGGTGCTGCCCCAAATGGGCTGGCAAGGGGCTTTCCAGTCCCCCAGAGGCCCCAAAAGTGCTTTCTAGTGATCTGAAGGTCACTTCTGGTTTCCCGGAAGTCACTTCCGGTTTGCGGGAAAGCACTTTTGGGGCCTCCAAAAGGCCTGGGAAGGCCTGTCCTCCTTAACCCAGGGGGCCTTTTTTCATATACTGTGGACCCACAATATACCGGGACCGCAGTATATGAACCGCGAAAGGGCAGGGGACAACTGTACCTGTTGTCAAGCCCAAAACCTATCAAACTTGGGGAGAAGAGCGACAGAATCACAATGTGCCATTAGAAGAACTCTTAATCTCAGTCCTGCCAAGTCTTATTTAATATACAGTATATTGAGTATTTCTGCTGGCGTCACTGAGACAATACTAAACAACTGCTCACAATAAGCTTTATTTGTCTGTAAGGCAGTTATGTTATTCTTCAACAGGCTCCCTTTAGATGACAATTCAGCAGCCTTTAGTTCGTTATCATCAAGCCACTTCTGACATATGGCAACCCTAACAGGTTTTTTTTTTGAGGTATGTGAGATGCTCAAGGAGTGGTTATCCATTGCTACCATCCAGTGAGTTTCCACGGATGAGGGGGAATTAGAACCAGATCTCCTGAGTCTTGATGTAACATTCTATCCACTAGACCACACTGGCATTATTGATTCGTTCAGTTTAGCAGCAAAACAAAGCAGATGATATGCCATGTGGGAATTTACTATTATAGAATAACTTTTAGTCAAAGCAGTTCTGGCACCATCAGTTAGACAAAGGCATGCTTGTCAATAAAATTATGCAAATGCCTAAGTTTAGTCTTGAAGCTGGGGAGCTGGGATAAACTGACCTGTACCTACATCCCTTCCCAGCCAAGTCACTACTAAAAACTGGCTTCTTCAAAAAGAAATTCTACTAGGCTACTAGGAAAGCAACAGCAGTTGTAATGTGCAGTCCCATAGTTATTTTTATGCCATAAGAATAAGGAGAGAGATTTATTATGAGAGCTACAAACAGCAATAGACAAGAAAATGAGCTAGGAAACTGGATTTATCTGCATGTAGAACTATCTCTGTGGCTAGGCTCTCTCTCTTGTTTCACTTCCAAACTATTGCAAAAGACTTGTGTTGGTCTGACAGGCTGAATCTTCTTTCCTCTCTCCTTTTTCTCTTTTAGCTCTGACCAGGCCCCCTCATCAGCCTTCAGCAGGCACTGTTGAATGGATTCAATGCACAGTACAGTATCCCAGCCCTGGCCTCTCACTAGCTGTTCCCGGGAAGAAATGACCAGCAAAGCAGCTATATTTTACATCCCCTGGCACTTTAATGCTGATGTATAAAAATATATAATCTCCCCCAGAATTAAATAAATAAATAAATAAATAAATAAATAAATAAATAAATAAATAAATAAAATCACAGTATTTTAAAATTGGCACACTTTCAAAACTCCCCAGACCTAAAACTCTACCTGTACTATTAGTTTTGGCCATTTTCGCTCCTTTCTTTGTAATGTGTTTACACTTTTCAGATCCCTCCCATTCTACCAGTAGGACCTGAAACAATTGCACTGAAATGGAAAGGAATGATTAGTGACCATGCTCCCCATACTAAGGGACAGAGGGCAAAGACCCAGGGAGCATCGGTTCTTTTACCTCCCTTGCTATCAAGTAAATCAAGTTTTAAGAAACTTGGGAAGGCTTCAAAAACTACATGGCAGGAAAAACAGGCTGGGGACAAAGAGGCGCAGATATAGGCAACACTTCTCAAGTTAATGGAGCGATCCAAGTGCGTCACACTGAGACATACAGGGTACCATGGGAAGATGGCAGTTATGCAACACAATGAGTTGAAGAGCAGGTACAGAAGCCACAATGCAGTGCTTGGGTTGGGCATTCCTCTTATTACAGAGGCAGATCAGTGCTGTTATGCCGTGTTTTCCTAGAAGTCCCATCATCTCTAGGCCGTGCCCTCTGCAAGCTGGACATGGCTGCAGTCTTTTTAAGGTCAATCACTGCGTAGGAATCCGTCCTGCGGGGTGGGCGGCTGGCCATACGTGGCGTGTGGGGGACTGGTGTGCTTTGGCACCTTTGGTGAGGGTCATCCTCCAGTTCCACCTGGATATAGTTGAGTTGCCTGGGCTGATCCAAACACGGTCGGCGGAAATCAAAATTGAAGACGCTGGGTGCACAACTGCGACGTCGTTGCAAGCAACCCCCTCTGGGCAGGCCCCCATGTAGTGCAGCACTATCCGAGTTCATGTAGTTCCGTAAAGGATCCTCCTCCTTGGGGTCAGGATAACCATTGGGGGAAGGTGTCATTGCATCCCCCGAGTCCTCCTCATCCTGTTCCTGCCTTGAAGGCTGGCATTCCCACACAGGTGGCAGCGATGGCAAGTTCTCATAGTGCAGTAAGGTGGTCCGCCGATGAGAGCAGTTGTGGGGGTTCAGATCTTCCCTGGCCATTTTCAGGTGCCCGTTGCCCCGACGGAGCAAGGGGCCTCGAGAGGGCAGCAGGCCATTGATGTTCTCATAGACACACTTGGGGGTGATACACTCGTCTTTGCACTCATTGTTGTTGTTGTTCGGGGGGCAGATATGCCCCGGGCATTCCCAATGGGCTCGGCAGAAGCTGTCACATTTCATCCTGTGACTATAACCAGGCGCAGGGCCCAACACAAACTTCACCTCTCCCGGCTGGAGGTAAATTTGGGGATTTCGGTCCTCCAGAGAGCAAATATGGTTGGGATGGGAAATAGATGGATGGACTTCAGGCAAGGAGTGCATACAATGATGTCCCCTCATGTCTTCCTCAGTCCTCGCAGTGTTTACATAGGTGTGGGACTGCAGAGAGAAAAGAGGGTTAAAGAGGTGATGGGAGGAACAAAAACTGCCAAGAAACGCATTCCCAGGGGCAGGCTGAGGGGACCTAAAGAAACTGTGGCAAGTGCTGATATAGGTGCAGACATGTCAGTGTTTCTTGTTGCTTGTTTTGGGTTTGTGTATGGTGGGGCGGTTGCAGATGCAGAGAAGTGGGACTTGCAACTTAGGTAAACCCGGCAAGCATAAAGGCCTCTATCCCACGACCACTAAAATCTGCTTCTTACTTCAAGATAAACCGGCTCCAAAAATCATGCCCCCACGAGCAGCCAGCTTTAAAAAACACACACACACAACCATACCCCCTTTAGCAAGTTTTCCAAGTACCAGCCCCAGAAGTGGGAATAATTTGCCTCAGTTCGGATGTGGCTTTTTAGCTGAAGCAAACGTCAGTGGGGACCCTAAAATCCGTTTACACTTTGAGTAGTCTGGCTCAGCAGCAACAGCAGCTGCAACAGCAAAGGGACAAGAAGGCTGTGTACGTGTGTGTGTGTGTGTGTGCGTGTGTGCGCGCGCACACACACACACACATGCCTGGGAGAGAGGAGGAGGAGAGAGAGAGAGAGTCCGAGGGCAGAGATCAGAAATACACCCAGGTGGCAGTTCGTCTTTTCTCTGTCGAGCACAACCAGAGAGAAGGGAGTGAGGGGAGAGTTTGACACGCTGCCAGTTACCATCAGAATTAGCTCAATGTTCAATATAACTTGCACAGGCAAACAAAACCTGAGAAAGAGAGAGGGAGATTTCCTCCGATACCCACCCTGGTTCTTTTATCTTTCCCCCTCCCCTCTTCCCACACCCGCTTCCCAGACTCTTGGATGAGGCTTCTGGGTCGTGGGGACACATCAGAGGCGGTTAAGAAAATAGAGTTTGTGAGGACATAGAAACCACATTTAATACCACATGACTATTGCCGCAGCGAAACTGCCTTTTATTTTTAAGCCATATCTTTCGGCCGAGGGATAAGGGCCAAAGTGGCATGGGTGCTCTTTAAGGCAACCTACCCTAAGCTGAGCTTTAAATGAGACTAACCTCCAAGATAAAAATAGATTTTATAGGAAAAATAAGGTGGAAATCCTGAACACGCTAGGAATTAAATCCCACGAAACACAGTAGAATTGCCGAACACATGTTGCAGTAAGCTTGGACAGGTCCCTTTTGTTTTTTAAATTAATCACATGCAGAGTTTGTGAGTTCTGCTGAACTGATGTAGCATTCACTGGGGAGGTTCACAAGGTGATGGCAGTCAGGAGTGGAGTCTTGTCAGCTTAGGCTGGTACACCAACAGTAACCCCAACTGGACAGAACAGACCTTGCCTCAGTTATCTATTTACTAGTTATATTCCAGTAGGAGTACTGTTATAAGCTCTACATAGTAAGGTTCAAAACTTCTTTTAGTGCAAAATGCAGCTGCTGGGATGGGGATGAGAGTGATTCATGTGACACCTGTCTTATATGTGTTACACTAGTTGCTGATATATTTGTGGACTCAATTTTAAGCGCTTCTCTTTCATTTTAAGATTGTGACCTTTGGGGACCTAGTGACCTAATAAACCACCTTGGCCTATATCTGAAGTCTGTATCTAAAACCTACCTGGGAGTTGAGTCATGGCTACTGGACTTTTTTGAGAGATAGAAACGTTTCGCTGTTCATCCAAACAGCTTCATCGGTCTGAATACAGCTAGGCAAATAGTCCTTCTTATAGTCAGCTTGACCTCTTGTCCCCTGGTCTGATTGGCTCATAAGATGAACAATAGCCTGAATAGGCTCGTTAGGGAGACATTAGTGTCCATGGCCTTAAGGTAAACAATGGCCTAAGGTGCTGAAACCCATCAAGAATGGGTCGTTAGCTGTGACCTTGGTGGAGAAGGCTCCTTGATTTGCCTGGGTACTTTGGAAAGTACAGCCTGATAAGTAGCAGATAGACTATGCCGGAGCCCACCACCTCTGTTGAGGGAGGGATTTTCAATGCTAACATGAATGGCTTCCCTTACTCCTCTCTCGAACCACCTCTCTTCTTTGTCTAGGTCACAGCTAACGACCCATTCTTGATGGGTTTCAGCACCTTAGGCCATTGTTTACCTTAAGGCCATGGACACTAATGTCTCCCTAACGAGCCTATTCAGGCTATTGTTCATCTTATGAGCCAATCAGACCAGGGGACAAGAGGTCAAGCTGACTATAAGAAGGACTACTTGCCTAGCTGTATTCAGACCGATGAAGCTGTTTGGATGAACAGCGAAACGTTTCTATCTCTCAAAAAAGAAGTCCAGTAGCCATGACTCAACTCCCAGTTAAATGCACCTGGATGACTGAGAATCTTCACAGACGTATCTAAAACCTAGTTACAAGCCTGCTTAAAAGCCAAGACAGAGCACTGCAGCAGAACTAAGAAGGAAAAAGCCACAACAGAGAAGAATGAAAGCCTTACATAGAAAAATAAAACACATTGATTTCAGATGCAACAATCTCCTTCTGAATGCAACTTTTTCGAGAATTAGGACTGAATGTTATCACCCCATGCACATCCTTTGCCCCCAAAACAGAGTCACAGCAGTGCCAAACAGTGTTAATGGGGAAAGATGCTTATTTTATTTCTAGCAGTATGAACCAGCACATTGGTCTATGTATTGTATATACTACAGAGTGTATATGAGGAACTTACTTGCTCATCAGGAACGAGGAGGGCATGTGTAGAGTCTTCACCAACTGAGGAATGCCTTAAGCTGCTCACAGCAGCACATCGGGCTGCAGGGCAAGATGGAACATCTGGTGGGAAGGTATGAAACCCATTGGGGAATCCTGGAACTGTATAGCCTAAAGCTGTAGAAAGATGGAATCACCATTAGAAGATGAGCACCAGGATTAGTGGAGATCCTAGACCTAGACTTATAGTCACTACAGTCAAAACTTGGTGAAATTAGGTTTTAAAAATATTATACAGTATTCATTTTCTGTTTGCTGACTCCTAACAGAGCATAGCAGAGGAACAAAAGTCAGAGAGACCCCAAGGAGCAAGTAAACAAGGAGAGCTAAGAGGAATGTGACAAGGGAGAGATAAGAGGATAAGGAATGAGTCTACTAGAGAAAGAAACAAAAGAAAAGGAGACCAGTGAGACAATGGTGGAGAGGTGAGCAATTTAGATTAACACCAGGAAGTGGCCTGGAGTACCCCTTAGAAATTCCCCATTCAGAAACAAAACTGCCAAATGTGATGGTGAACCTTTTAGAGACCGAGTGCCCAAACTGTGATTCAAAACCCACTAATTTTTCGCAAAGTGCCAATACAGCCATTTCACCTGAATATAGGTGGCAGTGAAGGGGCAATGTCGGGGGCCCACAGAAAGGTCTCCAAGTGCCACATTTGGCACCCATGCCATAGGTTCGCCAACACTGCTCTAGAGCAGATAGATGGGAATCACACAGTTGTGTTCTCATTTCTCTCTCTCTCTCTCTCTCTTCTCTCTGCCAAGTCATGGGAGAAGCTTACTGTTAGGTGTCTGAGGCAGTTCCAGTTCAGCAGCATGACTGTTGCGTGTGATAACCACAGGCTCCTCCACCACATTAATACTATTGCACTGCATCAGGTCCTGCAGCAGGTTAAAAATCTCCTCTGCTCTTGAGCATTTGAATGCAAAAATTCCTGTGCAGATACCAAAAACAATATTGGGGGAAAGGGAAGGAAAAGCTTGTTTATTGCCAGTTCAGTCTAGTATTTTAAAAGCAAGCAAGAAATGTACATGTGATGCAAAGAATATGCTTATGGAATGAAAATACAATTAATTTTAAAAGCCCATTTCCACAGATACCAACTCATGATAGGTTCACAGGGTTCTGACTAATACTGTATTTAATAAAAGTGAAAATATGATATGAACTGAAAAGAGAGTGAAGGTTGTAAGACATGGCTTAGCGTGCAAATGAAGACCTAAATGACCAAGGTTGAAAATGCAACTAGTCTTAAAAGGTTTATTAGAAAATCTAATTGTTACTGAGTCACTTGATCTGTACTCTTTCTGCAACAGGCCCTCACAGTAGTGTACAGCAGAAAACTAAGATAAAAATATTCACACACTAGTTAAAAATAGTAAGAAGGTGCACAGCAAGAAGCAAAAATAAAACAACAAAATAAAGGATTCCACAGGGCTGACTACAAAAACTGAGCAGGGCCATTCAGGACTGGATATGTTGGAAATCACTCTCATTCCTAGGAGCGCCATAAATCAGAAGCAATTTGATGGCATACAACAACAACAACAACAACAACAACAACAACAACAACAACAACAAC
>JAHTLZ010000129.1:59422389-59433516 GCA_023846285.1 Phrynocephalus versicolor
ACAACAACAACAACAACAACAACAACAACAACAACAACAACAACAACAACAACAACAACAACAACAACAACAACAACAACAGAGACACATTTCTGCTGCAAAGAAATGGCTAAAAGCAAGGAACTAGACTGAAAGGAGCACCTGCTCCTTGATGGAAGTAATCTGATTCCTGAGCACTAAATCTGACACTTGAAGCAGAACTTTTTGAAAGGATATAAATACACAACTTGCAGTGTGCAAGAAGACACTCCCATATGAGATGATGTTTCCTGAGGTTCCCTTATAGTCAAACCATTTAGAATGGGGGAGGAGCGTTCTAGCTCTATACCCCAGAGCACAGAGAGAACTCCTAGTTCCCTGAGCTCCTTGCCCTCTGAAGATGCCAGCCACAGAGTCTGACTAAACATCAGGAAGAAAAACCTTCCAGAACACAGCCAAACAGCCCGAAAAACTCATGACAGCTATCAGCTCCCGGCTGTGAAAACCTTTGAGAATACGGTTCTAGCATTTCTGAATCAGACATGAAAGGGAGGACTTGGATTTAATTTGTTCCTTTTAATGTTCTAATAATAAAAAGAAGAAATACACTTTGTAAAATATTTGAACATATTTAAAAACAACCCTTAGCCATAAATGCACGCAGTGCAAACTATCTTGTCCCAATTAAAGCCTGATGTACGTATGCTATATTTTACTATTACTGCCATGTTACTGGGTCTTTTTTCCTCTCAAATTTAGAAATAAACAATTTTTCTCATCAGGTCCATCCCTATTTTTATTTATCTGCCCTTCCCCTACCTCTATGAAGCAGAAAAATCAAGAAGCATAAAAGAAAAATAAGAGGAAAAAGAAGGGAAAAGATAAAGGTCTTGATCGTGTGTTGTGTGCTGCTAGTATTACTTGGCACATCATGGTGTGTCTTTTTAAAAAGCACACTCAATGGTTTAATAACACCACCAGAAATAAGGACGGTATGCTGATCTGGGGCAAACTGAATCTGCAATAGTATTGATAAGGCACAAAAGACACAACGGGCCATTTCCCATCTCATTTGTCAGCCACAAGTTGGGGGCCTGATCTTCTTTGCAAATCAGAGTAATATTTTTATTGGTTAATATGAACTGAAACTGGCAAAGGAAGAGGGACAAGCACCTTGCTTTTTATACTAAAGGCAACACCTGCCCTGCCATGTAATAAAATATTTCTATCAATAGCCTGGCTGTGCTGAGTTAACCAATTGGACATTAGCACGTACAAACACGCACAAAAATCCCCATAGCAACAAGGATGAGAACATGGCAACGACAGTGGCTGCTCTGAAGAAAACTGTTCTCACTGTTGTTGTTTTAAGAAAGCAACATCAAGTATCCGCCACTCAATTTCTGCTAAATAATCTCCAGCACAAAGCGACCAGTCCTTCAAACAAAACAAGTGTTAAAAACAAAACCCCAGGGAACATAAAATAAAAGGGGGGGGGAATGTGGCTGAGTTTTAAGAAATAACAACAGGCACTTACACTTTAAGTAGAGGAGCCTGACAAAACAGCTAAATATGAAACCTGCCTTTCTAGTTATACCATTTTGAACTAGAGACTTGCATTTATCTGTGGTTAACTTTTACATTCAGATAGTATAGATCTGTGGTTCCCAACCTTGGGTAACCCGGCTGTTCTTGGACTGCAACTCCCAGAAGCCTCCATCATTAGCTATGCTGGTGAAGGTTTCTGGGAGTTGCAGTCCAAAAGCACTTGGGTTAACCAAGATAAAAATTACTGATACAGATTAGTTCTTATTCTGAGAAGGCAATGCACTTAGAATCGAGAAGTAAGCCCAGTCCCTGAGTCCCATTTTCTTCATTTCCCTCACACACTCTCTGGTGTCACATTGTAAATACATTAATGAAAATTATAGTTACTGTACATCAGCTGTGAAGTTAGAAGACCTACAAGTCATAGTTATCTGGCTTAGAGTGTTATCGGTGTAAACCAGAACCGGTATGCATAATGCATACTTCAACAGAACCCTGTTGATAGTTTTTGGCACCTATGGATAGCAATTTCAAAGAATATCAGGATGGAGTAATGTTTGGAGACAGTAAACATGCCCCCATTCTTGCTGAAGGGCCACTGAATCAAGCACCATAAGGACAGTGTTGTGGAACATGGATCACCAGAAAGATGGAAGTGACCAGAGGAGAGAGTCCAATGTTACAAATTTCAACACAGTCACAAATATTTAAAGACTACCAGTGGCTACTATGTCATTATGCCGATATATTACACCTCCACTATTAGCATTGCCTCCAAATAGCACTTGTTGGAGAACGTGATTGCAGAGGTGGTATTGCATGCATATCCTGGTAGTGAACTTCCAATAGATATATGGCTGTACACTATGCTGGGGAAATGTTGAGCTAGCTCATTTTAAGCATGCTCTAGCCTGGTTCTTCTGTTACAGAGCAAAGATATTACAGCTTTAAGTTAAATGTTTATCCTATTTTCTATCCTACATATAGGGCAATGGTGGCGAACCTTCGGCACTCCAGATGTTTTCAACCGCAACTTCCACAGTCCTTTTTCATTGGCAATCTAGGCTCAGAATTCTGGGAGTTGTGGTCCAAAACATCTGGAGTGCCAAAGATTCACCACCTCTGCTATAAGGCGTAACAAGAGAATTGTCTCTACACAAGAATCAGATCTATCACAGCTTTCTCCAGCAAGGATATTTGGGGCCCATGGTCCCTGGTGAAAAAGTAACATACCCTGTCCAGTCAGGCAGCGACGCCCACTCTCAAAGGAGAAGAGGTTGGAATCATAACCGTAACGGCGCAAGCAAAGGTACGGCCACCGAACAGCATCACGTTTGTGTGTGTGCAAAACAAGCTCTCTCTGTGTCAACTCCATAATCCCTGAGCCCAGCTCATTGCCCTCATCGTCAACATTTGTCACCTGTAGGAATAGCAAAAGCTAATGTCAGGAGCTCCGGGAATTACGTCAAATGGCACATTAGTAGGCAGAGTAGGTACTATATATAATTACATTCTGTTGAAGTGAGTTTATTATATACACAGGTTCAGCCATCTTTCCTTGGGACAACCCTATTTGCTCTTGCAAACTACAGCAGTTCTTCAAAGAACTGCCTGGAAAACATATCTGTCTGATATACTTTGGAACTGTTAGCCCAGTGGTTCTCAACCTGTGAGTCCCTAGATGTTCCTGGATTGCAACTCCCAGAAGCCTCCCCCATTTGCTGTGCTGGAAGGGGTTTCTGGGAGTTGCGGTTCAGGAACATCTGGGGACCCACAGGTTGAGAACCACTGGGCTAGCCCAACCAGCCACTTGCTTATTGATTCTTACTTAGGGAAACAAGGAGTACTCTTGTACACGCTAAGAGACTCAGAGAGCACACCCACTTGCTTCTAATGGCTTTACTTGTTATTTGATGCTACAAACATTCCACACTCACCCAACATTCATTGTCTAACATTAGATCAACTCTCTAATAGGCACAATCATACAGCCTTACTATGTATGAAAAGAGTTAATATGTCTGTCTGTTGGAGCAAGGGTAGTGAAGAATTTTAAAGCATTTTGCTAAAACTATGGATCAAAAATTAACAACTCAGCTCATAAGAAATTGCATGGTCCAGTCAGAAAACACCTTTACTAAAATTAACCAAAATGTCATGAAAAAGAGAACAAGAAAGAAGTTCTCCAGAACTCTTCTTCAAGTAGCAGATTCAGCAAAGCAGCTGGGGTGTACTTATGTCTTATAGACAAATAGTGTTTCGTTTTGTTTCAATTATATCATGTAAGCAGCCATTTCCTCTCTCACTAGGAAGGTGGCTCATATAACCTTTGTGCCACTACTACTTAAACATGCCCCAGAGATAGGAATTTTTCCAAACTTAAGGAACAACAATCTTAAGCTTAAGAAAAATAATAGGACTATACCAGTCTCTACTAAAAGAAATTTTAAGTAAGATGAATTCATGCTTGTTACCTTAAACTTGGTTGGATGGTTGTCTGGAACCCTGTCTTTGCATGGGCAGCTACAACAACTCCCCATGATGTCAACACATTGAACAGATCCTGAAACATAAGCAGGAAAAAATACAGAATTTTGAAATTGGACAAATAAAACCCAGTCCCGACCTGACCCAGCATCCACATATAAGAACATAAGAAGAGCCATGCTGGATCAGGCCAATGGCCCATCTAGTCCAGCTTCCTGTATCTCACAGTGGCCCCACCAGATGCGTTTGGGAGCGCATGAGACTAGATATCTGTCTCCTGATACCACTCCCCTGCATCTGGCCCTTGAAGTACCCCAGTTTTAAGCCTGGAGATTACACATCTCCCTTATGGTTTGTAACCTGTGATGGATGTTTTCTCCAGGAATCTGTCCAATCCCCTTTTGAAGGCATCCAGGCCAGATGCCATCACCACATCCTGTGGCAGGGAGTTCCACAGACTAACAATGCGCTGGGTGAAAAAATATTTTCTTTTGTCCTTACTCTCCCAGCCCACAATTTGAGTGTATGTCCCCTAGTTTTGGTATTTTGTGTGAGAGAGAAGAGCTTCCCTCTATCCACTTTACTCATGCCCTGCATTATTTTGTATGTCTCAATCATATTCCCCCTCAGGCACCTTTTTTTCCAAACTAAAGTGCCCCAGCCCAGTAATCATTTTAGTCGCTCTCTTTTGCACCTTTTCCAGTTCCACTATGTCTTTCTTGAGATGCGGTGACCAGAATTGTACACAATACTTCAGGTGCGGCCTTACTATTGTTTTGTATAATGGCATTATAATGTTGGCTGTTTTATTTTCAATCCCCTTTTTGATAATCCCTAGCATGGAATTGGCCTTCTTCACCACTGCCACACACTGGGTAGACACCTTCATGGAGCTGTCCACCAACGCACCAAGATCTTTTTCCTGATCTGGCACGGATAACTCAGAGCCCATGAGTTGATAGATATCATGGATTTTCCATTGTCACGGGTCGGGTCGGGTCCCTAACCCCCACGATACATGGGGGATTACTATATCACCCTTCAGCAAAACCTTGTAAACATTTCAAAATTTCTCTAGGGAAATTGTGAAAGATTTAGAAAAGCAGGCAAAGCAATCTATAGCCCAAAGCAGCTGTGAGGGAATCTGCATGGCAACTGTGATTATTTTTCAAGCTGGGGAATGATCGTATTTGATTAACATTTCCAGAAGAATGACCATTTAATTCTTACTGAATTTAGGATTTCTCAATGTGAATATTTTCATAAGGCCCTATGGTAGAACTTCACAGGTGAAGCATATAAAGTTGAAACAAACGGTGGCAATGTTTAAATTCTTACCTGGCCATGGCCGTTGGTTGTTTCTAAGGCAATGAGAAAAATCCCCACTTTCTACCTTACTGCCCTTGTCTGGCTGTCATGATAACCCGGACATCAAGAAGTCATCTATGCCTTCATAGCAACTGTGACATATTTCAACTATTGCAAGAACAGAGCAGACAGAAACAGAATGAATATAGCAAGGAAGTACAATATTTGGTACTGGATAAGGCCTTGTTACATTTCTAGAGGCCAGGCAACATTTGCCATCATCAGTTTGCTTTGAGACTTCATACTAGAAATGTTATCACATCCCATCACATATGCAAATGTATCTTTGCAAAAGAAACCCATTTGTCTTAACAACAAACACTTGCATATACAGAAGTATCATTTTGACATTTTTTGCAGCATTCTAGACTAATTCACTTTCCCACTTTTACCCTTTGCCCCAAAACTGGGAAGGAATTACTATGAAAGTCCCTTTTATGCAGAGACAGGATTCTTAAACTATTCCATTAAAGCAAGAATGTTCTTCTGTAGGGAAATGCTTTTGAAAATTGCACCATAAGGCCCCATGATGTCAAAAGGGCTCCTTGCCAGAGTGATGTTTAGAGGACCCCAACTGGCAAACCACTCCAGTATTCCTGCCAAGAAAACTCCATGGACATGGAGTCACGAAGAGTCAGTCACAACTGTAACGACACAACACACACACAGAGAGAGGTTTCTCAGAAGCTTATCAGGAATTCTTCAATGAGAAGATTGGTTTAGAGCAGGCAACCTTTACTGAAAAGAAGTGTACACACTACTACTGGTATTTCCTTTGTGAAGCACTTTTATTTATTTTATTTTATTTTATTTTATTTTATTTTCAAGATTTATATAGTGCCTTTCTTCCCCAAAGGGAACTCTAGGCAGTTTACAGTATAAAATAGCAACAACAAAAAATAAAAGACCAGGCAAGATCTGATATTAGTAGAGGCGGGCTGGTAGAGCAAATACTAAAACACAAAAACAAACCTCAGATATTCCCCAATTGCCTCCCTAAAGAGCCAGGTTTTAGAGCTCTTTGGAAGGCTGGCAAGGTAGGCATAAGGTGAAGCTCAGCCAGGATGGAATTCCAGAAACTAGGGCCAACCACTTAGAAAGCCTGATTGTGCACCTGGGTGATGGCCTAGGGGCAAGGGCTTGAGACACCCTAATAGGTTTGGCAACAGCTGACCTGCGGGAGATGCACTAGATATTCAGGTCCCAAGCTGTGGAGGTTTTGAAAACCAAGACCAGGACCTTGAACCTGATTCGGGAGGCAACGGGCATTCAATGCAAGCAAGCCAGGATGGAGATAGCGCATGCATATCTGCCCGCACCAACCACCATCCTGGCCTCTGCATGCTGTGCCCGCCACAATCTTTGAATCAGAGTCAAGGGCAACCCCACACAGAGTGCATTGCAATAGTCAATCCAGGAGGTCACTAGCGCATGCACAACTGTCCTCAGGGTGTCCTCATTGAGGTACAAGTGAATCAGGCCAATCAGCCAAAACTGACAGGTTGATTTGGTCAAAGCTGTCACCTGGGCTTCCAGGGACAGAGCTGTGTCCAAAATAATGCCCAGACTCCTCACTGTCTTGGCCAGCTGGAGGGCGGACCCACAAAAGCTGGGGAGACGACCACTGTATCCATCGGAGAAACCCCCAAAGAACAGAACCAAAGTCTTCTCGGGATTCAACTTGAGCCTGCTAGACCTGGTTCATTTCATAACTGCCACCAGGCATCACTCCAGGGTCTGCACAGCCTCCACTACAGAGGTGGAAAAGGAGAGACAGAGCTCCATGTCATCAGCATACTGATGATAGCAGACTCCAAAGCTCCTGATGACATCACCCAGTGGATTCATATAGATGTTAAAAAGCATGGGGGAGATTGCCGACCTCTGGGGAACCCCACAAGTAAGGATCCAAGGATTCAACAGCTACTCCCCCAGTCTAATTCGCTGGATTCGCCCACAAGAAAGGATCAGAGCCAAGGAAAGGCCAAACCTCCAGTCCCCACCTCAGAGAGTCTGTCCAGGAGGAGACTGTGGTCAATGGTATCAAAAGCCACTGAGAGATTGAGGAGGACCAACAAGATAAAGCAACCCCTGTTGGCCCCCCTCAAAAGGTCATCCTGCAGCTTGACCAGGGCTGTCTCA
Source organism: Phrynocephalus versicolor (assembly GCA_023846285.1). Lineage (NCBI taxonomy): Eukaryota > Metazoa > Chordata > Lepidosauria > Squamata > Agamidae > Phrynocephalus > Phrynocephalus versicolor. The sequence goes on from JAHTLZ010000129.1 coordinate 59,429,914, forward strand.
GTCCCATGACATGGTCTGAAGCCAGATTGGAAAGGATCCAGGACATGTTCCTACACCAGGATCGACTGGAGCCATTTGGCGGCAACCGTTTCAACCACTTTGCCCCCAAAGGGAGCAATGGCTATCAGACGATAGTTGGTTAAATCGTCCACAATCAAGATGGGTTTTATTACTGAATCTTAGTTTATATTGTTGGTGCTTTTATTGTCAATGCCCAGAGTAGTGGCCTGGCCACTAGATGGATGGGGTAAACATGGAGTTCATTAATTAAACTCTGAGGCCTAACAGCTGTTTGTAATGCCTCTCGTGCAATAAGGCCTAAATTCTAACACGGCACTGGTATTGCACCAGCACCCTTTTTTAAAAGGGCGGATGCTACAATAGGAAAGGGAGATCACTCCCAGCTGCTGGATCTTGCAGTTCCACCAGCTGAAGTCTAACACTGGATCCTGCCGACTTTCTATGCCCTATAACAGTGTTAGTGAACCTATGGCACGGGTGCCAAAGGTGGCACTCGGAGCCCTTTCTGTGGGCACCTGACATTGCCCCTTCACAGCCACCTGTTTTCAGGTTAAATTGCTGTATTGGCACTTTGCGAAAAAATTAGTGGGTTTTGAATTGCAATTTGGGCACCCGGTCTCTGAAAGGTTTGCTATTACTTCCCTATAACATTATACAGAACTCTCTGCAAAGATTAATTGCCAGAGAGTTTCATCTAAAAGCCAGAAACAGAAAAATATACCTGCTACGAGTGATAACTGAGAAATGCACACATCGACAAACATGGGATTTGGTAGGTAATGAAACAAAAGAGCATTGGGATTACAACAGAGTAAATTAGCAAAAATGAGGAAAGACATGCCCACTGAGTCATCTTCAAAATATAACAACAGACTCCAGTAAGACCACTTAGATGTGTAACAATAATTGTTTAAATATCTCCCATTGCTTTGGATTCCAGAAATCACGTGTCAATGTATGTGTTCTACTCCCTTACTGTGACTTAAATCTTTAGAAGAGTGTCATTCGCATTTTTAAAACAGAAAGTGAACTAACAAAAAACAAATCTGTGGTTTCCTGGTTTTCCAGCAGGAAAATTTGGTCCCTTCAGTCCTCTGGAACCTCACCTGTCTTCCATGTTTTTGATGACTGTTTTTCCTGCTGCCTCCAGCTTGGCTGAAAATTATACTTCCTTTGCGCAGGCCTGAAGTACCAAACATTCTGTAATCAATTAATACACAACAAACATCACTACTGTGTTTTAGAGGCCCCTCAAGTAATGCTGTGAACGTGACTCAGAATAATCTTCCATTGTCAATGTGTAGAAAAGTATGCCAGGTGCATACCAGTGTTAATCTGGCATGCAAGAGGAAGAAGTTGGGTAGTAACATACATATTAAGGAGATCTCAAATAAAATATTAGCAACTGTTTTGATCAGATAGATGTATTCTATCGTTTCTGAAAATATCAAGTGCATTTTTGCATAACAGTTCTGAAGGTACTTTCTGAGGATAAGAAAGATGTCCGCTATATTTTGAGGGATGGGCAGAGAGTTTAGCAATACTAAGCAAACAAGCTTTCTTAAGTCAAGGCGGCATTTGCAAGGCAAAGATTATCTTAGAGAACGTGCAAGCAGGGATGATGTTCTGTGGTTGGTATCACCAAATATTATTAGCTCCCAGTTTATTTTAAGATGCAGTTGAGAAGCACAACCTTCAAACACGTTGTATCGGACACAGTACCACCATGTGCTGCCTTCAAAACACTGCTTGTACATTATCTCCTCTCCTCTTACAGCATTAAACATGCTTGCTATACCCCCCTAACAAACTTCAGGTTTCCTGTATTGTGGTTTGTAATGCATATACCACCAGGGATAGAATCAGTTCTGATTTCCAAAGGTGTCACCGTGTTCAATGCAAAACCATACTGATATTGGTAAAAGAAGGAATAATCCACTTCAAATAGAAGAGGTACATGTGTAGGCTACCAATTCTCAGACCACAGTTTATTAGAATCCAGCACTTGCGCCTGTACGCCTGCATCTGTCAAATGTCTGAATGTAGAAATTCTTCTCTTTTTGTCCCTTTGTTACCTATATTAAGAAATTTTGCCCCTTAACAACTGTTTCTATCTGTAAACTATGCTCCTCTGTGACATTCCAGACAAATTCATACTTGAACCCTCACAACATTATTATGACACGTTCATTTACAATGATGTAGTTTTAAAATTTGCAATGAATCTCTTCAACACTGAGTCAAGGGATGGGGCAAAAAGGCTGCCCCTCAGGGACAAGAGGTAACAGTGCAACAAGCAATTCGACTGAGTTTGCGGAAAGATTTAAACCACATGATCCAAGACGAAAACTAATCTCTTACTGCTCGGGACTGGGAACAAATATTTCCCACCTGCCTACATATAGGGGGTGGGTGGGCTTGAAAACATTATTTTTAGCAGATTCTGAGGCACAACAGGGTAACCAGTTCCAGATACGCAAGCAGAAAACGAATGAGCTAAAACATTTCTTCAAGGCAGTTATCTAAGATACTGGATTAATAAGTAGTTTCATTGTAGGTGGACAGCTCAATGAAAGTGTCTACCCAGGGTGTGGCAGTGGTGGAGGCCAATTCCATGCTAGGGATCATCAAAAAGGGGACTGAAAATAAAACAGCCAACATTATAATGCCATTGTACAAAACAATAGTAAGGCCACACCTGGAGTTCTGGTCACCGCATCTCAAAAAAGACATATTGGAACTGGAAAAGGTGCAGAAGAGAGCGACTAAAATGATTACTGGGCTGGGGAACCTCCCTTATGAGGAAAGGCTACAACATTTGGGGCTCTTTAGTTTGGAAAAAAGGTACCTGAGAGGGGCTATGACTGAAACGTACAAAATTATGCAGGGCATGAGTCAGGTGGAGAGAGGGACACTCTTCTCCCTCTCACAAAATACCAGAACTAGGGGACATCCACTCAAATTGAGGGTTGGGAGAGTGAGAACAGACAAAGGAAAATACTTATGATGGGGTTCCTGCATGGGTTGGACTGGATGGCCCTTGAGGCCTCTTCCAACTCTATGATTCTATGATTCTTTACCTGGCATGCTGTTAGTCTGTGGAACTCCCTGCCACAGGATGTGGTGATGACATCTGGCCTGGATGCCTTCAAAAGGGGATTGGACAGATTCTTAGAGGAAAAATCCATCACAGGTTACAAGCCATGATGGGGATGTATAAACTCTAGGCTTAAAACCAGGGTTCTTCAAAGGCCAGAAGCAGGCGAGTGGTACGGGACACAGATAACTAGTCTGATGTGCTCCCAGAGGCATTTGGCGGGGCTACTGTGAGATACAGGAAACTGGACTAGATGGGCCCTTGGCCTGATCCAGCAGGGCTCTTCTTATGTTCTTATGTTCATTTCCCATTTATCTCAGATTCATATAAATGGCCATATCTGTGTATTTTAATTTTCTCTGCCCTGCTAATAGTTGTTCCCTCTATGTGCTGATGGGGCCTTTTCCAAGGAGAAAGGTGGGGCAAAATTACTATTAGATAGATAGATAGATAGATAGATAGATAGATAGATAGATAGATAGATA
>JAHTLZ010000129.1:59433526-59446368 GCA_023846285.1 Phrynocephalus versicolor
ATAGATAGATAGATAGATAGATAGATAGATAGATAGATAGATAGATAAAAGGTTCTTGGTAGGCAACCTATAAACAAACTGAATATGTCTGTTCATAACTTTTGAATAAAATATCTATAGAACTGTGCTACTAAACTGAAATTCTACCCATTTAACATCAAAATAAGTCAAACTTAATTTGGTGTGGCTGACTTTTGAAGAGCAATGCATGATTGTACTATGAATCACACTTGATTGGAAATCTGCACTTTTGTTATAATGCTTGAGAACCAATTTCTCAGAAAAGTAACTAATGAGTGTATATGTATATACTGAGAGAGAGAGCATATTTACTATTTTAAAGTAACATTTTCTTTGCAAAATTGAATTTTGGGAGCAAATGTTTGAAAATGGGAAAATAAAATAACAAGGGTCAAAATCCTACTGAATGCTAAATGAAGTGCAAAGACCTGCTGCTATGCAGAGCAGGATCACTGCTCTTTGCTGTTGTGCAAGTGGCGATTGCCAGCTGAGATGACATCAGTTTGCAAAGCAAGGCGCTGGATGCCTTGTTGTGGGAGCAATGAATATGTCAAACCACTTGCACTGTGATTCATTGTGTTTGTTTCATATGGCAGGAGCCTAGTAAAAAACACAAAGTGAAGTACCATTTATTATGTGTAAAGGCACCTAAAATACTTGTAGCACTACACACAGAGGAAAATATATGGTCCTCTTTGCCCAGATATGTAAAATGCATATAAACACAAACCCTCAAATATATTCTAACATTAAAGGCATTTTCCACTATGGTAAGTAATGGAAATTTCTACCTTTTCTACCCAGCTCTTCAGAAAGAAATTCACGTCACGAGCACATTCTACCTTTATCCCTTTTGCCTCAAGTATGCCTATGGCCTTAATCCAGTCTTCCTTAACCTGCTGCCCTTCATGTATAATGGATCACATATTCCCCCATGCCAGTACATCTGGAAAGTACCAGACTGAACAAGGATCCTTTAATCAATCAATAATCAAACTCCTGTCGATGATTTACATGTGGGCAAGTTAGATTCCATTTACCCATCAAGGGAAGCTATTGTCAACTAAAGAGGAGCCAGCTGCATTACAAGACACCATGGCATATCTTCTAACGCAGCAGATTTGTTCGTTAGCAGCATTTTGCACAATTCCATTTACATGCATGTAATTCACCAACAGGAATCTGGCCTCTGTTCTTTCCTCCTCTTTAGTATAAAACAGTGCATTCATACAAATTACAGCAGCTCACTTCTGAAATGTCTGCATGATTTTAGCAGGACTGGATGATATAGAAGCAAAGGTTAGAGGGGGGGCATGGGCCATTTATTTTAGTGTTCTCTGAGTAATGTGTAACATGTACTGTTTGCAATCACTATCCAGTCCTGAGCTCTAAAATAGATGCTAATATATCAGTCTTCTCTAGCACACTTAAACCCTTGTGGCTGCATCAGCTGTAGGGTTGCATAGATCAAAGCTTTAAAATAACCCTAGCTTCTAAGAAACTGGTGTTGGCTCTTAGGAATTTGAAATATTTTTGCTAGCTCTGATCTGCTGAACCCTTCACAACTGCTGTTCTCCTGGAGCAAAACTTTCTGCACTGTTCAATACAACACACATAGACCTCCACAAAAGAAACCGAGATCCGAATATGAATAAACTGAGAAAAGCATTTCAATATGTAGCAATTTCCCAAGGAGTTGTGAATGAATACAGAGTATATTAAATGCATCACTGTCTTGGACAGGTAAAACCTGTTCCTATGAGATACAGAGTGCTTCCCTCCCATTCACATAAAATCTTGGAACTGGAATTGTGTGAGAGCTTCAGCACTAAAAGGCAGCGACATCTTCAAAAAAGGTGTTTACTACAGCTTTGGTAACAGAGTGGGGAGCGGGGGTTACATGATAGCCAACAGGACAGCCGCACAAGCAACGGTGATTCATCAGTGCCTGCAAGAAATTAGACATTTGCCAACTAATGTGTGTGTATTATTCCAATGACTGATAGGTTCAGCAATGGGAAAAGAGCCATCGCGGAGAGACAAGGAGGGAAATCGCATCGTTTTAGGAGAAGACGATTAAAGGAGACGCGATTCCTGCCCAACTACAAGTGAGAATCGGGAGTGGGGGTGGGGGTTAAGAATGGGTGTCCGGAGTGCAACGGAGGGGGTGAGAAGGAGATATCAATCTCTGAAAACATTAATGGTAACGACGGCGGGATGGGGAGGGCAGCTGCAGGGGGAGGAGGCAAGGAAGATCGGGCTGTCACAAAAAAAAAAAAAGGTTGGCAAGGGCTGCCGAGGAGCAGGTGGGCTGCTTGGGCTCCGGGATGCTCGAGGAGGGCCGGCATAAGGACGAGGCCGGAGGTTGCTGACAGTGGCCAGGGAGGAGCGGGAAGGGGGGAGAGGAAAGGAGGGAGAGGTTTGAGCAGGGATCTCGGAGCGATGGGCAAGGCTAACCACAGTCCTCCTGCCTTGTGCGTCTGCGGGCGGGGTGGGGTGGGGGGTTCCGCGCGGGCTGGGGGGTCCGGGGTTCCCTACCTGCGGCGCTGTCGTCCGGGCGAGGCTGGAGCCCCTTACAAAGCACGGAAGGCAAGGCTCGCTGCTGAGCCGCCGACGCCGCCACCGACGCCGACGCCGCCTGTCCCTCCTCTCCCAAGTCCAGCTCGGGCCGGGGACGCCGGGAGCAGCGAGTGTAAACGGAGGGAGCCTAGAGCGTCCCTCGCCGCCAGGAGGACCCGTGCCCGCGACGGGCGATCGGGAGGAGGGCAGCTGGCACGCGTCTGCATAGACTCTTCCCCACCCCTCTCTTCAAATGGTAGACTGATCGTCCCGCTGTTCAAAGGCGAGACTCCCCTAATTCCTTCGGAGACCATTTTTATTTTTAACCCCCTCCCCCTTTCTCTGCTACGGGGTGTGTGTGCGTGTGTCGAACGGCAGCTGCCCTCCGAAAAAATATTTTGAAGATATCCAGCCACCCAGAATAGCCACGGCTAGGCAGCAGCATTGAAGTAAATGGCAGCAAACGCGCATTGTTCGGAGCTCAGCCCTTGTAGCATTTCAGTGTTCACAGGTTATTTATTATGCGCTTAGGAAATGGTTATGCGCTGCAAATATAACCCCGTTTGCAGCCCCCGAGCACTGCCGATTAGGTGAACGTTAATAGCTTCTTCCAACAGCCCAGTGCGCCTCATATGGTCAATGAGAGAGGAACTAAAGGTTGAAAGAGGACTTGATAACAGCCTTTTGATATAGCCTCAGTGGTTATTATTCACATACTGTATTATTGTTTTGGACGAGGCAGATTGAATAGACTGCGCTGTAGACCAGTATCATGGTTGCTCGGCGTGATATATCTTAAATCTTTTTTGGGTAGATTGGGGGGGGGTTATAGTGGCGACACTGGCGGCGAGAGAAAAGCTGCAAATTCGAGGGCTGTTTAACCCTTTCCTACGGCGGGGAGGGGGGGACACATATGGTCCAACGTAGCTCCCTCGAACCTGCTCTCTTTCTGGAAAAGCCTTCCTCTTCCTTCCCCGGCCGAATGAATAAGAAGGCAACTGGATGAATGGGTGTTAATCATAACAGTGGCCAGTTGGAAAATGACAAGGAAGACCGGACCAGGTGGGCACAATCTTTATTTGATCACTTAAAAGATACAAAGAAGCCTTAGGTTTTCCGAGATTCAGTAAAGATATTCCCCATCCTCCGATTTTGATGGGCCCAAGCGCTGAGCTGCTACTCAGCCATGCAATCTGTCTCCAAATACTGTACTAGAATTTGGGACAAATACAGCTGTAAAATAATGACGAAATGCCTTTGAATATATAAAGAGTGACTTCCAGGCATGACTATCAGAAAGAGATGCAAAAAAGACTTTGTGATCATGTTTCAAATTTTCAGACTTATTCGAGCACTATCCCACAACAGGTAAAAACCGCCTTTTTCCAGGAGAAAAGCCCTATCCAAAATTTGTGACCCCACGAACAGCCGGCTTTTCAAAACAAAAACAAAAAACCAACCCTTGGTCCCGCCCACTTAAACGCATCCAACCGCATTTTCTTGATTCAGCCACTGTTCTGTTTTTCTGAGTAAGGTTAGGAGCTGCCTTTTTAAAGGAATCAAACAATGGTGGAGTACTGAAAAGCCGCTTCTGCATCACTATCTTGGTTTTCTTTTTGATGCAGTACGGCCACGTTTTGGCGTTCTCTGCAGGTATTCTCCAGGAGGTGTCATCAGTGAGCATGGTTTACCCCAGCCTTTCACTGTTTTTGCACATAGTGCCGCTGTGTTTATAATACAGTGGACCCTCACATAACAAACTGTATAAAATAAAATCTGTACTATACAACATAAAAAAATTCTGGAGATAGGGGAAAATTGCTTAACATAATTGTCTATGTGGCGAATCCGTACAAGATAAAAATGGTTGCGATTAGGGATTATTCTGTTTTCACTGAATTCCCATGGGAAATTTGTAAAGGAAAATTTGCTTAACATAATTTCATTTGGAATGAATTAATTTCTTTATACAAGGTACCATACAAGGTATGTCGTGTTTCTAATTAACCTTTTCTAACTTCAGTACACTCAACAGTGGTGTACCCCTGAAACTCATCCCGCATTCTCTGGAATCCCATCCAGTGCTTCTAAAATTCCATGCCAGTGTATATCTCGTGCCTCGAAACTCAAAACAAGCCACTGCTTATTGTGCTATCTGATTTTTTTTTTCTCAATTACCTCACATTTCTGAAATCAAGTTTTAAAAATCACTGCAGACTGTTTTACTACTATGTTCAGAAGCAGAAGTTTGTTGTATTGAATTGAGAGATTAATGAAGTATCGGTTAAAGAGAAAATCTCCTTTGGAAACCCCTTTAGCGTCCCCTTATATATCTGGCTATAGTCCAAGAAAATGGATACAAGCTTGCTTGATTGCTTGTTTGTTTATACATAACTTGTCCATTTAGTGGACAAGCCACCACCCTGGGCAGCTTCCAGAAAATAACAAAAATATATAGCATTTTAAAAGTGAACAAATAAAAACAAAAAACCCTTTGGTGAACCTTAGGCCAGTATAAAATTACTACAAAATTAATATTGCAAAGGGGCAAGGTTTGGAAAGGCCTGGGTAAAAAGTCAGGTTTAACTTGCTTTCAGGAGCTCATGAAGGCGTAAGGTTTCTAACTAGTGCACTATGTGGAGGGGTGGGAAATGAGAAACATTGCTTTGCATTTTCTTTTTGATAACTAAGGCTGCTTTCACACAACCACTAAAATCTGATGCAAAGTGCTCGCAGATGTGGAACATAAAATCATTTTTCCGCAAGCAGTGGACTTTAGTGGACTTTAAAAAAATAAAGTGCAACCACACCCACTTAAGTGTGACCCTGTGCATTTTACAACTGCCTGGTCTCGAGATGGTAAAATCCTTGTTGCTGCTCCAATGCAGATTTTAAACCGTTACTCGAGTCTGTGGGAACATGGAAAATCCACACCAAAACCTTTTCGCCCCCATTATGGTGTCTTTGCTGTGGTTCTCAGTCGTGGGATCAGAACAGTTGCAGATTTTCAAAATGTGACTATGGGAACATCCAATGTGCGACATCAACCATGTGACCGCTCCGGGGTGATCCAGATTAAAGTTTGCTGCAGATTTTAGTGGCTGTGTGAAAGCAGCCGTTACAAGTTCTTTTGTGAACTGTCTTGAGAACCAGTTCTGGGAGAAAGATATGACAACAAATGTTATGAATAAATAATTGTGGAAACCAAAGTCAGATATATGTACTCTAGTAGGCTATATATAGGCAGAAACCTTTTCCACCAGCAGAAATCATCTTATCCTGGCAGAAAAGCCCTTGTTTTGGTAAAACCTTCTTCTGCTAATTAAGCTCAGAGGTCTGCCAGCAGAATAGCTCTGCTCATAAGATCTGGTAACAGAAGAAGCAAAAAAGGGATGGAGTGAGGAAGGTGTTAAGTTATACCAAATTCAAACCTCTTCCAGCCTAGGGACATAGCCACTATGCTGGCACAAATTTCGGTCAAGTTCAGGGTATTACAATACTAAGTACAGTGGTGCTTTGAGATACGAAAACAATTCATTCCTCAGGACGCTTCATACCGTGAAATTTTTGTATCACTGATCCGAATTGGGAGCAATGCACCCTGGGAACGCAAGTCTGCAAAATTTTTGTATCTCGGGGCTTTCCATAGGAAATTTTCGTATTTCGAGCTTTTTGTAGAAGACTTCCATTCCCAGACTTCCCTTTCATATCTCAAGGTTTTCGTATCTCAAGGTACCACTGTAGTTTCCAACATCCTTACACTGGATGGTTGGGATTCAGCACAGCTTCAATTAACCCAGGGGTGTCCAAACTTTTCGCAAGGAGATTGGGTGAGGTGAAAATGTGTGGGGGCCAACCATTCAGCCACATTTGGCCCCCAGACCAGACTTTGGACAAGTCTGTATAACATGCAAGGAAGCAGGGAGGACGCTGCAGCAACGGAACCCGGGTCAGGTTGGCTGGACAGGTAGCTGGGGGGGATGGACAGAGGCAGGGAGGGCAGGCAAACCATAAAACTGCAAGCTGAGGTCTCTATCCAGTATGGGGAGGGGCCAGCTGGCGGGGATGCGTGATAGGCTGAGCCGGTGGGGAGAAGAGGTCGCGGGCCACTCAGAATTTGAAAACGGGCCTCATTTGGTCCCCGGGCCTGACTTTGGACATGCCTGAGTTAACCTAATTGGCCTGCAGTTATTTGGGTCCATTAATTTATAGGATTGCTATAAATCAGAAATGACTTGATGACCAATAGTAACAAGACTATGCTAAGTGCCCATACTATAGAACAATATGTAGTCCTTAGCATAATTTTGAGAGCCCTTGGAAACCAAGCAGTTGAGAGAATAACAACCACATTATGATGAGACAGAGAAGATGGGTACACTGACGCTACTGATTTCATCTGCATCTGCCACCACATGCAGCCCGCACCAAATTACCTATAAAGGTGAACCTTACCCTCAAAGTCTCTGAATTGAGGGCTTCCAACAGAAAACTGTCTCTACAGTCTCATGTCCAAACTGGGGATGTATGTTGAATGGGTCACAGTTTGTTTCTAAAATGACAGTGTCCTGCTCTCCATTTTCCTAGAAATAAAACCCCTTCTATTCTGATAGGTACTTCTGAACTAGTCTCAAATCTTTAATTTGATATGCCTGAAACTGATGGAATGATGAAAAAACATATTTATTTATTTTATTTATTTACTATTATACTTATTAACTGCACCAACTTTCCCAAAGGGAACTCTGGGCAGTAAATAAACAAGTAAATAAGGAAATTACTGAAGTACAAAAATTTAGAAATACTAAAAGCAACTAAATATAAATAAAACAGCAATACCTATTTATCTACTTGCAAGGCAAGAGGGCGGCCAAACAACTGGACAAACAAAACTGACAATTAGCAATCACCCAAATGGTTGTTAAAAAGCCATGTTTTTAAGGCTTCCCTGAAAGCTGGCAAAGACTCTGCTAGCCGAATCTCAGTTGGTAATGTGTTCCAGAGCACCGTAGCAGCCACTGAGAAAGCCCAATTACCGGTAGAAATCCTGTGGTCCTCCCTAGAGGTGGCCACCCAGAGCAAGAGGGCTAGTGATGCTTTGGTGAGATGGAGCAAAGCTCACCTTTGGGAGATATGCTGTGCCAGATACTCTGGTCCCAAGCCACGGAGGGTTTTGTAAACCAAAACCAATATCTTGAACCTTATCTGGGAGGCAATGGGTAGCCAATGCAGGCAATCCAGGGTAGGGGTGATGTGGTCAAACCTGCCTGCACCAACCACCAGACCAGCCGCCACATTCTGCACCTGCTGCAGTCGCCTGTCAAGCCCTGCACACAGAACACACACACATAAACAGAGGTCAGTCTTTTCCCAAGGTCTTTAGTGAAGAATCAAGCAGGTTCAAGTTCTTTGCTGATAATCAGATGCCAGACAGATAACAGAGGTTATACAGTCACCCCCCACCATTTCACGGTTCAGGTATTGCGGTCCCACTATATCGCGGGATCGCAGTACCTGCACCTTGGGGCTGTGGGGGGGCAGCGGGGAGCATCGCATCTCCCCACGCTGCCCCCCAAGCCCCTCCAAGAAGCCTCGGAGCCACGCAGGGGGTGGTGGGGAGTGATCGCATTGCCCTGCACCCCCCCGGGCTCCTCTGAGAAGCCTCAGAGCCGTGCGGGGGGGGCGGGAGTGATCACATCACCCTGCGCCACCCCCCCGTGGCCCCAGGCTTCTTGGAGGAGCATGGGGGGGCAGTGTTGGGTGCTGCCCCGCAATCTCCATTGAAATGCATTGAGCCAATGCATTTCAATGGAGACGCCCCAGACGGCGTGAGGTCAGATTCCCCTGCTGCTGCTGGCGCGCATTGCCCCTAGACTTCTCGGACCGCGTGTGCCGGCGGCGGCAGGGGGATCTGATCTCCCCCCGCCCCCAGGCCCCACCCAACCCACTTCCGCATATCGCAGATTTTCAGGCATCACAGGTGGGTCCCTAACCCCCATGATAGGTGGGGGGTTACTGTAACTTAGTAGTTACCAGTCCAGAATCAACACAGGAATGTAATGAAAACCAGATGCCAAGCCGAAGGGAATAAACCAAGCCGTTGTCAAGGAAACCTTTCCGAAGTCAGGCAAAACAGAGTCCAGGGTCAGGAACAGACAGGGACGTGGTTGCAGGTCCAAGTGACGCGTTGCTTCCACAGAGAAGTCAAGGTGAGCTTGCCAGCTATATTCTAAACAGGGAGCATGCTCTCTCTCCTAGGAAAGCTCCTTGCTAATACTCAGGGCTATTCAACCTGATTCCCTGTCTAGAATCAAAGGCCCTGTCTCTAGCTATCCTGGTAGCATGTTGCAGAATCCTGCTCATGGCCCTTCTAGGAGGCGGGGATATGTTTTCAGCTGAGTGATCAGACCCTGCTGCTTGCTGACTTGAGCTGCAAGGCTCTTCCAGCAGGTCTTCACCAGTTAACCCTTCAGGGTCAGGTTCTGTGGCAGGCAGGGTCCTGACATTGCCGAACAAGGGTCAAGGGAAGCCCCATGTAGAGAGCATTACAATAATCTATCCTTGAGATCACCAGAGCTTGCACAACTGTCTGCAGCGAGTCCTCATCAAGGTACAGGTGAATCTGGGTGATAAGCCTAAATTGGTAAAAGGCTGCCTGGGAAAGAGTTGCCACCTGGGCCTACAGGGACAAAGCTGGATCCAGGACGATGCCCAGGCTCCTCAATCTATCAATGAGCTGGAAGGCAGTACCCCCCAAGCTGGGAAGAGGGCCACTGTACCCAAGGACACCCCCCCCAAGGAACAGAACCTCATTCTTCTCTGGGTTGAGCCTGCACCTGTTAGTCCTGGCCCACTCCACAACTGTGGCCAGGCAGCGATCTAGGGTCCACACAGCTTCCATTGCAGTGGTAGAAAAGGAGAGATAGAGCTGCGTGTCACCAGCATGCTGAGGGCAGCATACCCTATGACACCGAATAACCTTAGCCAGTGGCCTCATTTAGATGTTAAAAAACATAGGGAAGATCACTGACTCCTGGGGCACCCCACAAGAGAGTGTCCATGGGGCAGACAAATCCCCTCCCACCTCTACTCTCTGGGCATGGCCACCGAGTAAGGAACAGAGACAGCTCAAAGCAAGGCCCCCAATTCCTGCCTCAGAAAGCCGACCCAGCAAGATACCATGGTCAACAGTATCAAAGGCCGCAGACAAATCAAGGAAGACCAACAAGGTAGAGCATCCCCTGTCAGTCCTCCTCAGGAGGTAATCTTGTAATGCGATCAGGGCTTTCTTGGTCCCATGCCGCAGCCTTAACCCAGACTGGAAAGGATCCAGGACATGATCTTCCTTCAGGAACAACTGGAGCCACTCAGCAGCAACCTACTCGACCACCTTGCCCAGGAAGGGAACATTGGCTATCAGATGATAGTTGGACAAGTCGTCCACAGCCAGGCAAGGTCTCTTATGAAAATGAAGCATGATCGGGCCCGTAAGAGATAGGGTAGAGGCTAGATTCCAAATTTGTTATTGTTAGTTCTTGTATTCGACAATTTTATTGAATATCTGCTGTAACTTCTTAGTATGTCTGGACACTTTGGGCATCTAGATAAGAAATACACAGAAGGTCAGCAGGAAGAAATCGTGCTGATATTCTGTATATGTAGATAGGCAGGATACAATAATTTCTGAGAAAGAAAGAATGCATGAGCACTTTACTGTTCCAACTGAATTTTCAGTCCCATTTCTCTAAAATTGCAATAACTATGAGACAATATCAAAACGAACCTTCTTGTGGGGAGGGTATGACCAAATGGTAGAAAGAATCTGCAAGATCCAAGGGTATCCTTGCTCACCCCTGGTGTCTGTCTTCCGTCTCTGAAGGAATGTTTAAAGGTAAAGGTAAAGGCTCCCCCCGCACATGCGTGCTAGTTGTGTTTGACTCTAGGGGTGGTGCTCATCTCCATATTCAAGCCAAAAAGCCAGAATTGTGCAAGTCCGTGGTCATGTGGCCGGCATGGCTGCAAGGAAACACTGTTTTACTTTCCTGCTTTTAAAGTGATACCTGTTTATCTACTTGCATTTACATGCTTTTGAACTGCTAGGTTGGCATGAGCTGGGGTTAACAGCAAGAGCTCACTCCACTGCGTTGTACCTGGGATTTGAACCAATGAGCTGCTGACCTTGCAGACAACAGCTTTCATTGCTCTAGCCTGCTCAGCCACCACACCCCATGAATGTTTACACAGAACCTTAAAGCCATAAATTTACTGCATGTGAGATGTACCACACATCCAAGACTCCTATAGCCAATGATTTATTTATTTATTTATTTATTTATTTATTTATTTATTTATTTATTTATTAGATTTTTATACCGCCCATCTGGCAGCAAGGTCACTCTGGCCGGTTTACAACAATATTTGGAATGTTCTATTCTTAAAATGGATACTTCATTTCATTCTGTTTCCATATGTCTGATGAAGTGGATGTGTCTATGAAAGCTCACATTTAAATATAATAGTCTTTAAGGTTGCACTTACCTTTGTCTTTGTCTTTATTTTGTTTTGCTTTTTTTGGATCTTGCATGATATGCTTTCACAGACCATCTCCTCTCATGGTGGTATTTTCTATTGATTTATGTAGAAAGTGTTCTGAAAAAAACACCCTTGGATGAAAAACCTTCCTGAAACCACACCCAATGGTTGACTGGTTCGTAACAATGTAAGACTTTTGCCTGTGAAGACAGTAAGTTACATTCAGAGACACAGTCAGGGTACACACCCAAGGGCATATCTAGGGGAGGCAGAAGGGTACATCTGCCCTGGCACAGCAATCTGGGGGCATCTAGAGGGGAGGAAGAGGAGGAAGCTCTGTGCTCTCCCGCCAGCAGTCGTCCTTTCCCCTGGGTAAGGCTTAGCAATCCTTAGGGGAAAGGAGGAGAGGCTCCCTGGGCATGGCAGCCAGGGCGCTCCTCCTCTGTCTGTCCACCCACCCACTCGGCTCTGCCTGCTCCCATCTGCCTCTGGAGCCACTCCACCACCAACCCAAAGAGGAAGGCTGAGGCCAGTACCATTTTTTTGGCTTCTCTGTGGCAGGCAATGGCGGGGAGGGTATGTGGAGGAGGGGCCTGGCTGGCAGTGTGGAGGTGGGGCACATACACAAGACACCCCCCCTCACACACGGTGGTAGTGGTAGTGCCCACCCCACCCCCAGGAGTGAAAGTGGTTGACAGACGGTTGGACTGCCTGGCTGGCCGTTTGGTGGCCTTGCGCGTCGCTCCAACTGCCACCACTGTTTCCCTCAGAGCTGGTGAGGAAAGTTGGGCTCCTCCTCCTCCTCCTCCTTCTTCTCGGCCCCTGGAGAGGAGTGAGCGAGCGAGCAAGAGTGCAGGGGCCATGCTGGGTGGGTGGGACATGGTTGCGGGGGGGTGAAGGGTGCAAAAACTGATTTTGTCCCCAGGTGCTCCAAACTCTAGCTACACCTCTGTACTGTACCCATACCAACAAAAGTGACACCAGTTGTCAAACAACTTACTGACATATGTTCCTCCGATATAGATGGAACAGCATTTACAACACAAATAGTTCTCTTTATACCCACTCTTGCCAACTGGTAGATGGGACCTTCATTCAAATCCAATCTGTGCTGGCAAAACATTTGCCTTGGGGGTGGGGATGGGGAATCCCCATGGCCTTGAATGCCAATCAACAGGAAAAGTGTCCCTGTTTTCCCTTGCTCCATATGTCTACATTTATAACTATCAAATTCACACACGCAGAACTGCCAGTAAGTAAGACTTGGGTCTCTGTAGTGTTAATTAATATCATAAAATAATAATGCACAATATGTCACACCCACATACAAAGTGCCTAGACAGATTACCTAAAATGATTTCTGTTTAATACTTAGTTCTATAAAGGGTTCCTCCAGCTATTAAGTTCTGCCAGGATTTCAGAATCAATCTACACATTAAACGAAAACAAATGTTTAAGAGTTAGGCATTGTGGTAGCCCCAAGAACTGAAATTTGTGTCTGGAGTAAATGTGTGGCTCCATTTTAGCCCTCATCTGCTACAGAGTACATGCTTATTGTGCTGTTCTTAAATATAAGGTTTGGAAAAAAATCTTAGACAAAGTACTACTTGCTAACAAAATCAGACAGTTCCCAGAATGAACTTATCTGTAGGCTTTTGTCAGAACTCAAATATAATGAGAGAAAAGAAACTCAGGGGGTTCCAGGCAAACCTGGATAAAGTTACAGTATA
>JAHTLZ010000129.1:59446378-59466230 GCA_023846285.1 Phrynocephalus versicolor
GGGGGGGTGATGTTTAAAATGTCTTTAAGCAATGGAGCCAGCTTGACTCCATTGCTTAAAGACATTTTAAACATCGCTTGCTGCTCCCCCGCGCCCCAGGGGGTGGGGAGAAGCAGTGCACAATGTTTAAAATGACTTTAAGCAATGGAGCCAAGTGCTTGGCTGCGTTGCTTAAAGTCATTTTAAACATCACGTGCCACTTCTCCCAACCCCCGGGGTGCAGGGGAGCAGCGCATGATGCCTCCATGGAAGCAAGCCCCAGGCTCCAGCTAATTGGTGCTGGAGTAGGGGAGAAAAACCTTTTGTTTCCCCACCCCAGCGCCAATCAGTTGGATTCTGGGGCTTGGGGAAGGGGGGGGATTAAAAGGCACCACATTTTAAAACCTCACCCCTTCCCTCAAGCCCTTTCAGGGTACTGCAGTCCTGCAAAAGGGCGGGGGACCACTGTATAAATAATGCCATTTATTATAATGTGGGGAAGAAAAAAACATTCTCTGCACCAACAACCACCACTAAGAAGATATTTCTTGATTATATTTTACTACTATAAGTTGGATTTTGTTGTTACTGCAAGCTATCAGGTGCAGTGCCACAGGATGTGGTGATGGCATCTGGCTTGGATGCCTTAAAAGGGGGATTGGACAGATTCCTGGAGGAAAAGTCCATCACATGTTACAAACCGTGATGGAGATCTATAATCTCCAGCCTTAAAATCAGGGTACTTCAAAGGCCAGATGCAGGCGAGTGGTATTAGGAGACAGATATCTAGTCTCGTGTGGTCCCAGACACATTTGGTGGTGCCACGGTGAGATATAGGAAACTGGACTAGATGGGCCTTTGGCCTGATCCAGCATGGCTCTTCTTATGCTCTTATGTTCAGTGTATTTGTATACCTGTCAATATACAGATATTAAACAAATGCATAAAACTCTTTAACTTTATGCTCAGCAAACAGATCCCAATACAGGAAGAAAGTCTACCTCCAATCAGAGGGGAATACAGAAATACTTGTTTGCCTAGTGATGATCCAGTTGTTGATAATGCAGACCTCTGTATCGTGAAGCCTCTAATAAGACAAGGCATACATTGTTCATTCCTGCCTTGTGTTTGCCATGCCATCGGTTCTGGATCATGTGGGTTCATGGAGAGCTTAGCATATGTTGGTTGTTCCTAGAGAACTATCCTTATTTTGCCTTGAAATAGATGGGTTTCATCAATGTCCTGTCAAAATAGTTCAGGCTCAAGCACAGATGAGGATGTGGGATCATCATCCCTGCATCACATCAGGAGATCAGAGACAGGGGTCATATTCCATAGTTAGGACTGAAGAGTAAGTTGCCACCACAGCAGAAATACAATTTAGAGCTCAAGAAGACAGTGCAGTTGACACATGGCTCAAGAGAACTAGGGAGCCTTTATTATTATTATTATTATTATTATTATTATTATTATTATTATTATTATTATTATTATTATTATTATTATTATTATTATTATTATTATTATTATTATTATTATGAGCCTTTTAATACTTGTTTTTGCCCATTGGGATCCTGGGGGAACCCTCAATGGAGTCAGTCTCAGGCATGAAGGTCCCTCAGTCTCTAGATAGATGCTGCAGCTTATTTTTATGAGTTCACTGCACACATCTAGTTTGAGAGTCAAAAGGCAGGCTTGGAAGAGGTAGCCATGTTGTTCTGTGCAAGAAGTCTGGGCAAAATTCAGGGAAACAAAACAAAACAAAAGACAAAAACATGTGCCACCTTAAAGATTAAGTCTAATATAGAGATGGGCACGACTAGGGAAAATGACGTTTTCGAGTTGTCGTGTGTCGGAGGCGGCCCGTGTCGGCTCGTTTCCGTTTTTCGCGAAACTTCACAAAAAATAGTCGTTTCGTTTTTCGTTTTTTCGTCTGTCGTTATATTGGTTTAGGGGGGTAGCGGGCTCCTGGAGGCACCTCTTTTTTGGGGGGGGTGCCTCCGCTGGCCCGCTATAAAGGGAAGCGGGCTCTTGGAGGCACCTCTTTTTGGGGGGTGGGTGCCTCCTATCCTCACCCGCTAGGAAGGGAAAGCAGGCTCCTGGAGACCCCTCATGGCATGGGGGTCTCCTCTCCTCACCTGCTGCTGCAAAAGGGCATGCATAGACATATGGATATGCATACCAGTTGCAGACTATGAGACCAGTCAGTGTGCACTGGCAGAACCCAGAGCCATAGGGTGATGCCTATTGCTCTCGCACCTGCTGTGTCTTACAAAGAAGGGAATCGTACTTGTGTACAGTGCAATGCAAGTAGATCTGGCTTAGGGGACAGCAGCTTAGCGCAAGGGCTAGGATTAGGCTAGTTACTGGTGTGGTTAGGGTGGGGTAGTGGGGTGCACCTCTGGGTGCCTCTGACTCACTAAGAGGACAGTGTACTGTGGCGTATGGGTAAGGAATCAAGGATTAGGGTTAGGGTTAGGGGGCTAGGGCAGGGTTTAGGGGGCTTTTTGGCACATCCCAGAAGTCTCAGTGGCCAAGTGGCCATGCGATTGGTGGGATGGCTCCAAAAATTTGCATGGTCCACTCCCACATGGCCACTTGGCCAGCCCATCATTGCGCAGGTGTAAAAAAAAAATGGAGAGAGGACAGAGGAGGAGACATTTTGTTGCAAGAAAAACCCACTGCTACTGTAAAAATTCTGGCAGTTTTAGCAATAGCAATTAGCAAATTTCGCATGTTTCTGTGGTGCTTGTGTGTTTTTGGACCACAATTTCAAAAAAAAATTGCGGTCGCCGCCCCATTTTGGATCCCCCGCCCGCACCGCATGGCATGGTGACTCGAGTCCGGCTGCCCAGGACAGGACAGGAGGAGAGGGGGGGAGGCCGGGGACCCCCTCCAGAAACCACCCCTCCGGTAGGTGCCCTGAGCCCTCACTCAGGCAGGCATATTTTCGCCGGCTTTTTGGCCCAGGAATGGGAGGGGGAGTTTTAAAACTTTTTTTCTGTGCCGCTTGGGCGGCGGCCGGCGGCAAGTCCGGCGACTTTGGCGGGACGACGAGGATGCCCGCCCCCAGTGCAGCCCAGGGACAGGAGGGACAGGAGGAGGGGGGAGGCCGGGGACGCCCCTCCAGAAACCACCCCTCTGGTAGGTGCCCTGAGCCCTCACTCAGGCAGGCATATTTTCGCCTGCTTTTTAGCCGGGAATCGGGTTTTTTTTAAAAAAAAAACTTTTTTCTGTGCCGCTTGGCATCGCGGGATTGCGACCACGACAAATCAGAACCAATTATTCTTTAGTCGGTTCGAGTTCGAGTTCTGGCGGAGTAATTCCCGTTACCGTTTCCGTTGCGTAACGGAAACGAGTAACGGAAACGGAAATGGGAATTCCGCTAAGTCGTGCCCATCTCTAGTCTAATATTTTAATGTAAGCTTTGTTGGATCAAGTACACTTCTTTGGACATACAGTGACATAATTAAATATTCAATGAAACATAAATGTCATAGCAAGTATTCATTAGCTGTGTATGATACATTTACATTTAATGATTTGACTTGTGTTGTTTTAGAGCGCTGTTGTAAAAATTCATGAGGAGACAGAAAACAGAACCAGATCTGGGTGAAGATGAACACAGGAGCAGAAAGCAAGAGGAGAAGGGAGAGGTAAAGATTCAGGGATCACTTAGGAGTGATACCAAAGGACAATTTTGAATATAGAGATGACAGAAGGGAATTTGAGAAATATGGACAGTTTTTACCTTAGAGCCTTGTGGTGAAATATGGGCTTGGTAGAAGTGAAGAAAAATGTATGCAACAAAAAGCAATGTATTTCTGCAAGTATATGAAGGGACTAATCTCAAATGGGGCCTACATTGTGTAAGCAAGGGAGGTTTAAACATCCTTCTATCTATCACTTTAGCCTAAATTTGCATTCCTCAGACAGCGGTTAAAAAATCCCAGATAGGTACCAATTGACTTTTTAAAAAGCCTTTGTGGAGGTGCAAATTTACACTGTAAAAAAGGCTGGGGTGCAGATTTAGTTTATTTTGACCTCTTCCCACCCCAAACTAAAGTAGAAACCTTTTGCCTGTACAGTAAGTGGAAAATGCAGATGCTTTGGGTTACCTCATTCCCAGGGCATAACAGCTTTGGTGTAGTTTTTTACCTGGTGAATGTTAGTGTCAGGGCCAGAATTAAGACCCTTAGAGGCCCTAAGCACTTAAAAGATTTTGTTGGCCCCCCCTACATGTAATTCAAAATATAAACAATTATGAATCATAAAATAAAATTTATGTATCAAATTAAACAAAACTTACAGTAAGATGAAAAACAATGTTTATTTTTATATAAACATCCTCCTTTTGTAGAACTTCGTTTACTCTGTGAAAATTCTGCAAAATCTCACTCCAAAAATTCAACATAAAAACAAATTCTAGTTCTTGTATCTTATCTGCAGAATAATTTGCTTCTCATCTGGCGTCTTCTTTTTGTGACTGTTCTGCTATATATTTTAATGTTTCTAAAATTTTAAGGAAAGATTTCAAAATATCGGCTGTTGCCATAGCATGTGCCTCCAATCTGGTATCAGAAAGGGACTTTAAGACATTTTCATTTCCAGTACAACCTTTAAGAATTTTTCCCTGGCTGCTTGACGCTGAAAAATAAGGTACAGAGTAACTGCACTGTAGAGAGGAAATTAACTACCTCTTGACAGCAGTCAACAGCACCTTAGCCTACCTGATTTAGTGAATGAGCTGCACATGGCACTTATATACCAAAGTTGTTTGTTTCTAAAACAAAAAAAATCTGCTGCATCCCTTTATAACACCCAGACATATTAGCAGCATTGTCATAAGACTGACCCCCTACATTTTGAAATGTTTAGCCCACAAAATTCGCATAAGTACTGCAAACTCTGGTTTGCCATTTCCTCACCAGTATGGCTTTTCATTACAACACTTGACTGATCGATATGTGATAAATCTGGTGTGGAATCAACTGACAAACTAAAATAACAAGAAGATTTTACTTTGTCAACAATGAGCACATGGACCTTTTGTGCCATTAATTGAATGAGTTCCTCACAGGTGGTTTTGGACAGGTACGAAGGATTTCCTTTGCCAGAATTTCCATATTTCAAAATGTTGCCTGCTAAAAATGGATCAAATTGGCTAATGAGTTCAAGCAACCCTAAAAATTTCCCATTTTGCAATGATCCAAACTTTTCTTCTGTTCCTCAAAAAGTCAAACCACATTCAACATCTGTGACACACCTCAATACATGTTCCCAGTAATCACACTCTTCCTGAAATTGTTTCTCCAACTGTTGCCCCCAACGCTGCATCTTGTCTGTGAGTTAAGTATGTTAGCATAGAGTCTTGGTGAGTAGTGCTTTTTTCAGGATTATCAATTATAATTTCGACAGTTGCTGAACCCTTCTCTTATAAGAGGAAACAGCAAACAAAACAATAAACTGATCCCTTTGATGGTGAATACAGGAACCATTCTCTTAAAACTATGAAGGGTTCTTTTAAATAATTGGAGCACCATAGCATTGCCTACACAGGGGTGTATCTAGGGGGCCAGAAGGGTATATCTGCCCTGGGCGCAGCAATCTGGGGCAGCCTGGAGGGGGAGCAGGAGGAGGAAGCCTTGCACCCTTCCACCGCCCAGCAGTCCTCCTTTCCCCTAAACCTTGGCGATGGCACCCCCTCTGCCGCCTCTGCCAGTGCACGCCAGGCGAGCGGCGAAACTGGCAGGCAGGCAGGAGCGTGGTGCCCTCCTCTTCCTCTTCCTGGCCTTGGTGGGAGAGGTGTAAGGCATGCTACTGTGTGAGCGCGCACACAGGTACACCCACCCACCCCATGCCCACAGGGCTTGGCCCCCCATTGCTGGGTGGGTAAAATGGGGGGGGCAGAGGAAGGGCGCAAAAACGAACTTTGTCCCCAGGCACTCCAAATCCTGGTTATGCCTTAGTGCCTACACTATGACAAAGTAAGCATTCAAGTTCCAGAAATGGAGCTCATGCAAAAAACTGTGACATGAAATCATTTCTACAACTCCAGAAGAGGGTCATGTGATTACTTATTGGGAAAATGTAAAGCTGTTGTTTTGTGTCTCATCCAGCCAGTATTAGATTGGCTTCTTCAGCTGCAAAAGGAAATGTATAATGTAAACCACTGTAGAACTATCAACTTATGAGATTGTTGGTTGCACAGAAACCCTGTACTCAAGAATACCATGGCATAGAAACATGTATTTAAACTGCGTAATTAGAAGATTAAAAAGTGACATATATTGTACACATATCTTAAGTTCTGAAGAATGTAGCCTCCATATTGTCATATAAAGGGATGCTCTAACAGTGTTGGTGAACCTATGGCACAGGTGCCAAAGGTGCCATTTGGAACCCTTTCTGTGAACACCCAACATTGTCCCTTCACAGCCACCTGTATTCAGGTTAAATTGCTGTATTGGCAATGTGTGAAAAATTAGTGGGTTTTGAATCGTAGTTTGGGCACTCGGTCTCTAGAAGGTTCACCATCACTGCTCTAGCTGAAGGAGCAATCTTTGTAGAAAGATCTCAGCAACACAGACAGATCTCTACTTATGGAATACACATTACCATATGGACTAAAGTGATGGCATGATCCTACCAGGCATACATGGCTGCTTGGTGGTCAAATAAACAAGGAAAAAGAAGGAAAGTGGAAGGGATTCTGGAAATATAGAAGTTAGGAATCCACTCAGAAATGGTCACAGTCCTGAGAAAGGAGGGTACAGTGGACCCTTGTATAACGAACAGCTTGTATAACATAAAATTTGTACAACATAAAAATTCCGGAGATAGGGGAAATTTGCTTAACATAATTGCCTATGGGGAAAATCCATACAACATAAAAATGGGGTTACTCCATTTTCAATGCATTCCTATGGAAATTTGTATAAAGGAAAATTTGCTTAACATAATTTCATTTGGAACGAATTAATTCCTTTATACAAGGTACCACTGTATAATGAAATTCTTTGCTTGACCAGCATGTTGAATCTCGGTCACCTAAGTACAGATTATTTCTCACATATTGATTAATATATTTGTCTCATATTTATTACTTCTGACCATGATGATGATTTAATATTTCCAGTCTTGCAATTTCTTACCAAAAACTGGCCTTTCTTAATTATTTTTAAAAATGTAATTATCAAAATTTTGAAGCATTCATTGGCTGAAACCCTGCTGTTTGGTGCAGTAAGTTGCAACTAGAATAGGCCATTAAATCACTGGAGATTAAAGAGGAGTAGACTCACCAAATCCCTACTAATTCAATGTGCCTGCTTTAGTCATAATTTACGGTGCTAAGCAACAGGATTTTGGCCTTACTTTTATTTCATGCTGCGGTTATGCCCATTCATCCGCATTTCTAGGGGTATCCAAGTACAATAATAATCATGATAATAATCTGACAGATGAACACACCCAAAAGATGGGATTATTACATGGCATTTAGGAGGCATTCATGGTTATCGCTAGTTTGGAATTTTTAATTAAAACAAAACTTCAGGCTCGTCCTTTATTTGGCAGAACTATTTGAAATGTTCTTTCCTGTAGACAAGAACACCTGCATAGAAACTTACGTAAAATGGGATTTATTTATTTATTTATTTATTTATTGTATTTATACCCCGCTTATCTACAATGTGTACTCTAAGCGGCTTACAAACATCAAGGCCTCAATAGCCATAAAATTACAAAAGACAAGATAATCAAATAATAATGAACAGGAATGAAATAGTACAAGGAAATGCTATGTAGAAAGCCAGATCTACATATTTGTGAAATATTACTTATTTCAAACAGCCTAAATGTAATGTTGGAAACTGAAATGGGTAAATCGGTGTAAATAATCAATTTGCTCACTGCAGATTTAAAATATGATTCTTTCTGTGTCATCCTGAAGCAGAGAAGCCAAAATACTTCTGAGTTTACCCACATGTTGCAAACTACACAGTAGCATCACAGTATAGTATTATTATAAGCAGAGAACTGGTGAATTGCAAAGAGGTCGTACTGTACTGGATAATTTCATACAGTACTTGCAGAAGACGTTTGGGGTGTCAGACAGGATCCTTTCCTAATTATAGAAATTTATGGTTAGAGGATTTAACCAGAGACCTTCTGTATGCAAATTATGTATTGGGAGTATCTGCAGGATTGGTGAGTTCCAGTCCCTTCTTCCTGTTGCATTCCAGCACAAGGGTAAGGGAAATTGGTTTAGACTTTGTGAGGTGTGGTAAGTGTGTAGGTTTGGTAATAGGCATTTATTTTAGGAAAATTGAAAACATTGCATGTGATCCAATCAGTTAAACAATATCTACAGATTACAATGGAATGCTCCTACTCCATTTTGTTTGGACATTAAAGTATCCATTCCCTTATGAGAAAGATACATTGAAAAATTATGAGTACAGAATCAGAAGTGTTTCAACAATTATGCAAAATGTAGCCGTCTTTTTTTTTAAGTTATGTCCTTTCATTCCTTTCCTCAACCACAATCTTACAGTCAGTGAGGAGTGCTGGAAAATGCTTTGGAAATAATGCTATTTACATGCCATGAGCAGAAATACAGATGTTAGTGCCATAGATTTAACAGATGATATTGCAGAGAGTATTAGCATTGACTAATAGGCACAATTTACTGTATACTTGGTTCAGTTGAGTGGTTGCCTTTCTTTATCCACTCCTCTCATACATAAGACTATAAAGAAGAACCTGCTAAACCAGAACAAAGGGGCACTCAGATCAGTTCCATGTTTCTGCTACTAACTAGTTGGATGCTTCTGAGAAGCATATAAATAGGGCATGAATGGAAAACTCCTGATCTGCTGCTTAACACCCCCCCCCCCGTAACTACTATACATAAGCACTAACAACTGCCTAGGAATTCATCCAATTCTATTTGAATACAATCTGAGTTGGTGTTCTTCACCACATCTTGTGGAAGTACAGAAGATCAGTTAATGTTGTGAAGGAAAACTTTAATCCAGTTTCTTTGGATGAATCGACAGTTGTTGTTGACACTGGTTGTTTTATGTTATGGAACTGTATGTATAGCAGGATCTGGTAACTCACAGCTTTGCTGCAGGTTGCTTCATTCTGCAGGAATAGGTTGTGATTAGTTGCAATACCCTCTGTTGACAACTCTGGGTGGTTTTCAAATATATTGTCTTGCTTTTGCACTCTGAATTCTGATGAATGTCAGTCTCAACTATTTTCATTATGTGTTATACTCTTCATAAGTAGAACAAATGTGATTACAATGCCTGGCTTGGCAATATACCATAGAACACCCTGTGTACATTGAACACTTGTCACTTTCATATAGCAAGCTAGGATGGAGAACCTTTGATCTTCCAGATGTTTTGAGCTGCACGTCCTATAATCCTTTGTTATTGGCTGTGCTGGATGAGGCTGATGTGAGTATATGCTAAAACATGTGGAAGAACAGTTCCTGTCTTTTGTTATTGTTGGTCTCTACACTATAAGTAGGATCTGACTTATAGGGACCTTAATAGGTCTTTCAAAGTAAGTGAGATATTTAAGGAGCAGCTTTACCAGTTCAACTTCCCCAGTGAGTTACCATAGGCAATTGGAGTTTTGAACACTAGAATCCTAGTCAAAAGAACATAAGGACATAAGAAGAGCCATACTGGATCAGGCCAAAGGCCCATCTAGTCCAGCTTCCTGTATCTCACAGTGGCCCCACCAAATGTGTCCGGAAGCGCCCAAGACAAGACCTGCATCTGGCCCTTGAAGTACCCTGATTTAAAGCATGGAGATTACACATCTCCATCATGGTTTGTAACCTGTGACTGACTTTTCCTCCAGGAATCTGTCCAATCCCCTTTTGAAGGCATCCAGGCCAGATGCCATCACCACAACCTGTGGCAGGGATTTCCACAGACTAACTAGTTCTGGTACAGAGTCCATCTCTTTAATTTTTTTAAGGTGGATATGTTCTGAAATAATTTTGAAAATCTCTTTGTAGAATGAATCTATGATGCAACCTCTCTGACAGCCCTTCTCAAAATCTTATTCTGCATCCCCTACTGGTGACTGTCAGGCTAAATACATGTTACACGGGGCATGGGGATTATAGGAAAAGCTCTTGCAGGGGGTGCTTGTAGGCCATGACAGTTGCATGCAGACAAACACCAAGTCTATTTGTATTAGTGAAATGGTGCCTGGGACATGCATAAACAAAATTAAACCCTGAGACATCTACCATCTGCTTGATTCTGAGACATGGCTGTAAGCCTCTTTGGGGTGGGGGAGACTGAAAGAGAGGTCTCAACACCACCAGAAAGAACGATAGTTTTTACTTTCAGGAAAAAGGTGAATAAGGCTGGTTATTTTCCTGACACTGACCTGGACAGCCACTGCTAGATTTTGGCACACTAGAGTGTTGGTGTCCCATTTCCAGCCCAGGGAAATCCCAAAGTTTAAACCAAAAGCCTTGAGGTGGCTTTGAGACTTGTTGTTTGTTTGTTTGTTTCAGTGGGGATACACACCATGAGAACCATGTTGTATCAAGCACATAGTAGAGGGCTTCAACCCGTATTTTACGACAAAAATAACTTCCACACTGATCCAAGAGTGTAATTACTCTCCCTGAAGCCTCCAAAGAACCCGAAAATTATACATGGCAAGCGGACAAGAAGCACCAGAACCCAAAGAGCCCATCACAAGCAAAGCCGAGCCACTGAGGAAAAGCTGGCGCTGAGGTGTGTCGTGTCCTGCGAGGTGGCAAGCACCGTCTTCACGTTCGACTCCCCACCGGGCGGCAACTGTTGTCCTGCCTGCCTGCCCGCCCTCCCTTCCCTGCTGCTGCCGCTACTGCCGCTACTGCCGCCGCCTTCTGCTACGCCATTGGCTGTCTGGGCGAGTCGAGGCTAGAAAGCTCTCTAATTAGGACCCTGGCGGACACGGAGTCCCGTTTCCTGAGCAAGCCGCGGAGGGCCAAGCAGAAGGCAACCGAACGTCCTCCTGGCAACGGGCAACTTCCCCCTTAATTCCCAGGACTCCCGCCCGGCCGAGCTGGTTTTGCTTTTCTCTTCGCAGGAAGAACTTGTGGCTCCTCCCGGGCTGAGCCCAGAAGGACGTCTCCTTCGAGGCAGGTGGAGGAGGGTCTGCCGCCGCCGCCGGAGTCCCGGAGCAAGGCAACGGGGGGAGAGCGAGCGAGGCGGAGAGGTGGGTGCGGCGAGGGGCGTCGTCGTTGCAATCGGCGCGGCGTCTTGTCAGGCGAAGCCATCCGGTTCCCTTGGACGTTCAGGCGTAGGAGGTGATCCGGAGCCGGGCGAAGGAAGAAGGCAGGCAGGCGTAGTACGTTGCAAGAGCGAGGAGGTAAAGAGATCTGGTGGGGCACCTTGTTCGTTCCTTGTCAGAAAGGCAGGCAGGATTCCTTGAAGGGGGCGGCTCGCCTCGAACCTTCAGGCAGGTGGTGGGAAAGGAGCGGGGCGGCGGGGGGGGGCGGGTGTCCGGTTTCCTCCTCCGGAAAGAAACGCGTCAAGAGGCATCGCGGAGAAAAGAAAGAAAACAAACAAGCCAGCAAGCTGTCATTTGGAGATTCTTTATAAGTAACGCTCCCTATTTCCTACATACAGTATTTTTTTTTTAAAAAAGTTTACTCTAGCTGAAGTCAAAACATGTCAAAATAGGGTGTAATCCAGCCTAATTGAAAATTAATGCTGTTTTTGACGTGGTTGGTACAGTATATGGATGGCAGCAGCAAGCCTGAAGCTCTCTTGTGTATTAAAAAAAACCCGCCTAGTCTGTGATCACTGGGATAATCCTTTTAAAGTAAGGGACATCTGGCAACCCTTTTAACGTTCCACATGGTATTATTTTTCTTTGTTTATTTTTACTAGCACTCTACATGCTACCTGCACAGCTGCCCTTATTTATACAGTCCTTACTTCTAGGTAGGTGTCTAGATAGGAATACAGCTTAAGTTCATGTGAAAGGCTGTGCACTCTACCTTGGGATGGCAGGGTGCGTTTGGAGCCCTCATTTAAGTCTCTGATTGAGAAATGCAAGTGTACTTGGGTCCCTTTTTAGGAGAAAGGTGGGGGTAAAATATTTTAAATAAATAATAAATACTTTGGACATGTGAAAAAATGTTTCCTGCCATAATAGTTGGTGAAAAATAGGACAGACTGGTGAAAAAATGAACAAGAGAGAAATATGGTTATTCCCACTTACCGTATTCCTCGTCACTAGATATATTTCCAATGTGGATATAACTTTCAGCAAAACTGTGCATGCATTGCAGTATGTACCTGCACCTACAGCCATGTCCTCATATATCAGGCCTGCCCAAAGTCCGGCCCGGGGCCAAATTCGGCCCGTCAGGCCATTCTGAGTGGCCCGCGGCTGGCTGGCCCACCCTTCCCTCCCCCTCCTTCGCTTATGGGTCAGTGGCCGGGGCTTTCAGTGGGATGGCAGGGTCAGGGAGCAACCAGCCCCTGACACATTCTCAGCCACCAAATCTGGCCCTCCTTACAAAAAGTTTGGGCACCCCTGTCATATATGCAGGAATCTGCTGCCAGTGGAAAAGTCTTATGGTATGCCCACACAGAAGAGAGCAGCATAAGGCAATTGAAGACTTATTGTCTCTCTTGAGTGGCTGCAAGACTGTGTGTGAATGGCACATCCCGGGAACGTATCCCTTGCTGTATATAATACACAAAGGAAAGATGAAAATGGAATTAATTTGTTCCAAATAAAATTATGTTAAGCAAATTTTCCTTTATACAAATTTCCCATAGGAATGCATTGAAAACGGAGTAATCCCATTTTTATGTTGTATGGATTTGCCCCATAGGCAAATTTCCCCTATCTCCAGAATTTTTTATGTTGTACAGATTTTATGTTATACAAACTGTTTGTTATACAAGGATCCACTGTATATTGGGATCAACTTGAAGGTGTGTGATTATTATTACTGTATTTAGAAGTCTTTGATCTATGAATTTTGTCATTAAAAGGTCCCTTTTAGAGGGTGAGCGTGGGTAGTCTTTCATTTCCTTGAGATTGAGAAATATAGGAACAGGCCTGTGGCTATAGGGCTGAGTGGAGGTAGTACACACAGCCACAGTTGAGCCATTAATTGTTTCTTTCATTTCCCATGATTGTTTTCTATGCAATTTTATATTACTGGCAGATGGCAAAAGATCCCAAACAAAATCTATTGTGATGTTAATTGATTCTGAGCATTGTCAGGATTGATTTACTGCCCGGCTTTGCTATATATTCTCAAATATTTTCTAATGTTTTTTTTTAAAGGAGTTTGAAGGTTTTAATTTGAAGGTAAGGTAGAATTTAGATGAGGACTTGAATAGAGAAACCTTCCTCTTAAAATCAGGTATGTGAAGGCTTACTGTACTTAAAGGAAAGTCATTCTGCATGTACGTAGATATACTTTCTTAGATTATTCACATGATTCCATGCTGACATTGGAAACAACTGTGAAATCTTAATTCTAATGTTCTGATTAATTGAGTGTGGTGTGGTTCCTGTTGCAACTTTGGGCTTAGGTGGATGCTACTTATATGGGTGATGTTTTAGAGGGATATCTATTGGAAAGTGGATCTCTGACCCCAAATGAGAGGCTAACATGATTTCCCAGCTATTTCAGGAACAGACTCTATGATATCAGAGTCACCAGCATATGGACTGTGATTAGGCTGAAATTAGTATCATTGTGGACAGAAGGCGGGAAGTTAGATTGCTAGTGGCTGTTTCGCCTCAAATCAAAAGCTGTGTGCTCAGTTTGGAATTCAGCAGTCCTAACTCCAGAGTAGACAAGAATGTAGGCTCCTGCCGGGCTTCTCCCGGATTGGGGCCGCTTTGTCTCCCTGGCCGCCGTAGTATCGGCGCGAAAGAGGAGAGCATGTGATCCCCGGGCTGTGCAGGGATCAAAGCCCTTAAAAGGGCAGCCCACGCTCCAACCCTCCTCTTTCGTGTCGAGCTGCACCCCACCCTCCCGCCCTTAGAGGTCATGAGAATGAGATAATCTGGTCGCTTCGGGGCCGAATGGGAATTTTTGACTGGTACCAAGATTGGCTGCCGGGTGCCAGTGTGTTTTCGCCCATTCCATTCTCATGGACCGTTAGGCAGGGCCACCTGAGTTTGCTTGGCGGGTAGTGCAACTAAAATGGGGCCAAGACTGTGACGTCAAAACTGAAAATGCACCTTGGACAGGGAGCAGGGCAGCTGTACAATAGAGAATATCAAATATAATAACATCCTATAGGTAAACCCCACAGAATGAAAGTAAATTAAAAGATCATAAAGTCACTGAGTTCGTATGGCTGCCCCAAGTAATATGCTGACCTAGTTTTGGCTGGGAGGGCTGCTTCCTTTGAACAGCACCCCCCTGTACTGGGTCACAACATGGCGTCACACTAAAACAACATCTGTAGGCTGAAATATAAGTTGCACTACGGGAGGCCCATCCCTCGGCTACAACTATTTAGTTACAGCTTCAGTACAGTTAATAATAAAGTGCATAAAGTTATTAATAAAGTTGTGGCCCAATTTAAAACCCAATTATCTGTGTGGACTCCTTATTTTGGGACTGGGGGGACAAAGGCCTACTAAACGTTTTGGCATTTAGAGTAAGGCTACACTACAAAGTGCATTTGCTCGGAGCAGAGGCCCACTTAACAAAATAAGGCAGATGCTTAAATAAACATGCTTGGAAAAAATACTGCTTCCTCCCTTGAATGTACTCCTTTTCTTCATTTAGAGAAGTCTGTAAGAATTCATTCAAAACTAAAAACTAAAAATGGAAACAAAGTGGTAGAGACGGAGATGAACTCGAGCCCATGATTTTCGTGAAAGTTCAGGTTGTGCACTACTTGTGCTTCTACACAGTGTAGACAACTGATAGCAGATTTATGTGATATACACATAAGGCTAAGTTATTCCAAGTTCGATATTTTAAATAATAATCGCTGTCTGCATAAGCAAATACTTTTGAGCTATTCTGACTCTAGAGCATGCTCTCAATTGGGTTGTTTAAGGATCAACATTTAAACTTGGGGCCCTGCCAAAGAGATAATTTTGCTTTGTTTTTGTTGTTTCTAGAGGGGAGTGTGACATTTGTTTCAATTTGTTTTGTTTGAGATTTGATCCAGTTCATACTGCTCAGTACTGAACACAAACTGGAGTCTGGAGTCTATTCTCATGGAGTCCATATATTCGTGAATTTGTGCAACAAAAGTGTTGAAAAATAAAACATATTACATAAAATACATAGATCTGAAAAACTGCTTACAAGAAGTGTACATTTCAAAAGAAAGGCACAAACAAGCTGTTGTGTATGGACGAAAATGAACATATTTCAAAAGTAGGCAAAAGTAATGTCTGTTGTGAGAAATATGTACACAACCACTCCTGCTTTGATCATTCCCACTTGTTCTTCTGGACAGCACGGGAACCTTACCTTCTGTCTCTTTCTGGTGTATCTGTACCCATTCCTGTACCACAACAAGAAATAAAAATAATCCAGTTTCCATGCTAATGAAACAGAGGAAAGAGGTGTGAGTCCTTGTAGACTTAATAGGTTATGCAGAAATAGGCTATGAAAGAAGGACAACTATTTCAGTGTGTTTGCTAGCTGCTCATGTTGCATCAGTTTTTATATGTCACATTTCTATGGGATGATAGAGGCTGTGAGCAGTTCCACCCATCCAAACCATAAAAGACTGAGGGGAAATTTTTCCGGTCTGATTGATCAGTAATGATTACTGCTATGCTTCTGCTTCAAGATGCAACAGATGGGTAGCAAACTAAAAAAAAAAACATACTCCCATTCAGTCTGCATTATTTCCGGAAAGAGAAATAAGAAGGGAGGATTTATTGGCTCACTCTTCTGGGAGGATGGTTCCTGGAGGAAACTGGAAAAGAAGACAAAAGCAATATGGATTGCCAGTTGTATGATAGCAAAGAGTATAAAATGAAAAAAGAAAGAAAGGGCATCATTTAAATGGATAGCAACTTTAGATTGCATTGATAAATAAATAGGTATGATGAAAGATAACATACTAAAATGGGCTAAAAGCAGTAGCATGGATTACCTCTGGGGGCCTGTTAGGTGTGGTGTTAATTGTTGCAGGTCACTGTGCAAGGATTTGCCACACAAGTCTGTTTGCTATGTTCTGTTCCCTTTCCATGTTACATTGCTCTATTTTTATTTTTAATTGCAGGAATAATTATTTCTGATTTATACTAATCTGTTCCATTTGCCTTGGGGCAGATTGTTCTTCTTTCATGAAATACAGTTTGGCATGAGATAAGTAAATGTGGGGACCACACCTAGCCTGCTTATAGTTGTTACAATGTACTGTAGATCTTTGCAGGATGGGAGTGGGCGTTAATGGCACACCAGAGTTCCCAAATCATATGTGGGGGCAGGATGGAAATTAACCTTTTCTTTCCACATAGTGTAGCCATGTGGGAGGGGTGATGGCAAAGGCTGAGCAGGTTACATTAGATTATGAATTGGACATAATGCTTGTGTACTTTTTTGGTGACTACTTTCTACAGTTTCACTTCTTTTCCATTCCTTTTGAACCAGTGAATACTGAATAGAGGTCCTGGATTACTGTATCACTGATAGTCATTCATGTGATTTCTACTGACATTTTTGTTCCATGTAATATCATGATGGCCTTGCTGCTTGTCAAAAGAAAAAAGTGTGTGTACATTTTTCTCATGGTGGGTCTTAGATCAGGGTTGCCTGAACTTTTCGTAAGGAGGGCCAGATTTGGTGGCTGAGAATGTGTCAGGGGCCGGTTGCTCCCCGACCCTGCCACCCCACTGCAAGCCCCATCCACTGACCCATCTACTGACCCATCCACTGACCCCTTGCAACCCCACCCGCAGAAAGGAAAGTGGGAACCGAGGGAGGGAGGGAGGGAGGGAGGTGGAAAACAAGAGAGGAAAGAAGGAAGGTGGGGAACAAGGAAGGGAGGGAGGGAGGGAGGTGGGGACCAAGGGAGGGAGGAAGGAAGGAAGGAAGGTGGGGACCAAAGGAAGCACAGGGAGCTGTGGCCACAGGTCACCCCTTGGAAGAGGCGATCTGTGCGACCTTGCACCCCCCCCAAGCTCCCCAGCCCACCCCAAAGCTCTTTGGCGGTAGCAGAGGCCCGCTGGCCTGCCCACACCCACACATTCTCCTGCGGTGCCAGTGGCAGCAGACCGCCTGCCCGCCCAGCCGCCCAAGCTTCCCAACTGTGCTGGTGGCGCGGCCCGCCCAATCTCTGCCCTGCGTGTGCGCCCAACCTCACAATGTTCCCAGCTATCCTGGTGGCAGCAGCCTGCCCGTGCACCGCCCTGCGCGCGCACGCCAAGCTTCACAGGGTTCCCAGCAGTGCCGGTGGTGGCAGCCTGCCCGCGCACCACTCTGTGCGCGCGCCTAGCTTCACAAGGTTCCCGGTGATGCTGGTGGCAGCGGCCCGCACGTGTGCCCAGCCTCACATGGTTGCCGACGGTGCCGGTGGCAGCAGCCCACGCGATGGCTGGCCGGCTGGCCCGCCCAGCCCAAGCTTCCTAGCAGTGCTGGTGGTGGTGTCCCGCCCCCTCACCCGCCCACCCAGCCCCACAAGCTTTTGCTCACCGGCCGGCCGGCCCACCCAGCCCCTCAAGCTTCCCGGCGGTGTCATTGTTGGTGGAAGATTTAAAAAAAAATGGGGCGAAGGAGGGGGAGGGAGGAGCGGGCCAGTCAGCTGCGGGCCACTCAGAATGGCCTGACGGGCCGGATTTGGCCCCCTGTCTTAGATGTTTGATTTTCAACTCTTAAAATGTAGAGATGCAGTTTCTCTGCAGTGTCCATAAAGGTGTTATGTTCAACCTGATGAAGTGGGGTCCCTCCATGAAAGTTTGCAAATTGTTTGAATTTTAGGGATCCAATAAAATATATCACCTACTTTAATGTTTGTGGGGGGAGATCAGGTCAAGTCCACATGGTCCTCAAAAGAATTCAAATGCAGGAACAGTTGCTACCTTCCCCATTTCATTTCAGATGCAGCCTACAACATCCAAGCTCCAAGCCTCAACTAAGAAACTGCCTGGCTTTTTCCCCATCTTGCCAAGGACCTTACATCTAAAAAATAACTCCTGGCAAATCCCCCTTTTGCCATGTTATTATAACCTATTGGTACTACTCTGAGGAAGAGGGTTTCGCCCTCAAAATATTAACATTTTTGTTAGTTTTCTAGTAGCCTAAAGGTATCACCTGTTCCACTTTTGTATTTGGTTTTTGTGATGGCTTCACAGCTCCTCAACTTGTTTTGCTTCAGCAAAAAATAAAGTGAGCTTTCAATGATAATTTATATTGGAGCTCTGCACCAAGTTCTCATTGGTAGCTCCAAGATTTTATGCTTATATTACTGCCCAAACATTTTGTGGCTGCTGTTGGGAATAATGTGTGATCTTTTAATCTAGAAATAAGAAGAGAGGCATGTGGCCATTACAAAATACAAACGATACTTTTAGTGGTCTATCTATAAGGGTATCACCTGTAGCCTGGTCTTGCATTTGTAATTTTGGGGATAACACCTAATTATCATTGAGTCACTATCATTACTGTTTTGCCACTGGGCTTTTTCATGGAAATTCAGCTCCCACCAAAAGGTAAAAAATTTGGCCACTCCTCCCCCTCTTCCAACCCCCACCACCCTGCTCTGAACTCGTATCTGCTTTTTAACCACATGGTCATAAAACAACACCTACATATCAACAAACTGCCTTCAAAACCAACTCTTCTCTTCCTCTCTCCGCTCCCCTCTCCCCCCTCACCCCAGCTCTGTCTTTATGGGAATTTACAACCAGACTTGCATGCAAATATGCCTACATACAACAGTATGAAGTTTATATTCCATTACATATTATATTGCACACCTCATTCTGCTGCTAATATGGCTGAAGAAGTGGACATGTCCATGAAACATTACACTAAATATGAAAGTTAGTCTTTAAGGTGCCACATGTTTTGTATCTTTTGTTTTATTTTTCTTTGATTTTTGCCTGGAATTTTTGAAAAGACTTAACACAGATACCCTCTCCGAAACCTCCTTTTCCTTAATCCTTAAATTACACTAATAGTACTATACATTAATGTAAAAATGTACTGTTGAACAAAGTTGCCTAACAGTAGTCCGAGGTGAAGGGGTTTTGGAGAGGGTCCAGCGATTGCAACTGCTTCAGAACCACGCTGTGTGGCTGGTGAGTGGTGGGGCCGCCAGGGAACACATCACGCCGATTCTGTATAACCTTCATTGGTTACCAGTTGGTGCCCAAGCCCAATTCACAGTGCTTGTTTTGACATATAAAGCCCTAAACGGCTTAGGACCTAGATACCTGAAGGACCGTCTCCTTCCATATGAACCTACCCGGCAATTAAGATCCAGCCAGAGGGCCCTCCTGAAAGAGCCATCCCTCAAGGAGGTGAAAGGGATGGCTTGTAGGAACAGGGCCTTTTCGGCAGTTGCCCCCAGATTATGGAATGCCCTCCCAAGCGAGACCCGCCTGGCACCAACATTGATGACATTCCGGCGCCAGGTAAAAACATTCCTGTTCAAAAAGTCTTTTTAACTGATTATTGTGGGTCCTGATGGCAATTTTAGTGTAGTATTTTAATATATTGTATTAATTGCATTTAAATGTTTTATTGTTTTAATTTTATTGCAACTTGATGTTTTAATTGCTTAAATTGTTTACTTTGATTGTGAGCCACCCAGCAACCTTTGAGTAGTGGGCGGCATACAAGCTAAATAAATAAATAAATAAATAAATAAATAAATAAATAAATAAATAA
>JAHTLZ010000129.1:59473582-59512887 GCA_023846285.1 Phrynocephalus versicolor
ATAAATAAATAAATAAATAAATAAATAAATAAATAAATAAATAAATACCACACTCGGTATATAATCTGTATGTCGAAGAATCTGCTACTGTAGATCAGTAGTAGATTTAAATAAATAAATAAATAAATAAATAAATAAATAAATAAATAAATAAATAAATAAATAAATAAAAATGTTAAGGCCTAGGTATTTGCAGGGGAGGGGAGCATCTCCCCCCAATGCATTAACTTTGGAGACCTTATTGTTATCAACGTGGGAAGGCAGCTGCGGCAGTTCAATTGGCCACAGCTTATAATGCTGCTGCCAGGAATGTAGTCCTCCCCTGTCCTCCTCCTGTCAGCAGATATGAGGCTCAATGTCAGGCAATCTGTTGGCAACCCAAACATACCACAGTTTCTCTATTTTCCCTTAGATCAGGGTGACAGTGGGCATCTAGAAAACAGTTTATTGTTCAGACAAGGAGTTTGGGTTTACAAAGATTCAAGAAACTCCTCAGCTCATTTAGCAAGTACTGAAAGCAGTGGTGTTATTGATTTATGGTGCCAGTTTGATACTGGATGGGAAAAGAAGGCAAGATGATCCAGGACTAAAAGATATGGTTTCAGACTAAAGGATATGGCTTCCCTGCTATCTGGGATGAGACTAGTTAGCAATTGTGTTCACTCCCGCTTTTTCTTTGGTACTTATTTATTTATTTAGAGTATTTACAATTAAGACATGTTCAAGTATTGAGAACAAGGAATTGAGGCCCATCTTACAGCATTAACAGACAGCATTACATTAAAGTTACAAGGTTAGTAGTTACAAACACAAAGTCTGTGATTCTAGAGATGGGCACGAAATGAATTTTTAATTCGTTTCATTATTCATTTGTTATTTTGTTAGCTAATGAAATGAATAACGAACCAACCCATAAAAGAATAACAAAATGAAACAGAAATTTCTGTTTTGTTCACTTTGTTTTTCATTCCTTGCACTTGCCTTGTCCAACGATTGCTGGAACTCCTGTCCCTGGGCCCTAGGAAGTGCCTCTCAGCTGTGAAAACAAAAATCACTGGCATGGGGACTTTAATTTTTTTTTAATAATAATAATAATTTTAAAAAGTACCAACCTGGCCCAGGAGCCGCAAGGTTGGCACAATAAAAACAGCACTGACTGGGCCCCAGGAGCCGGTGGTCGGCACTGGAAAATGTAAATTAAAAATTAAAAAAATTTAAAATGGTGCCCGCAAACGGGGCATGTTGAAGCGAGAGGCACTGGCTCCAAGCCAGTGCCTCTAAGCTGGGGGGGGGGAGGTCCAGCATGGGGACTTTTAAAAAATAAAAAATAAATAAAAATGTTTTTTAAAAAATCAGCCATGGGGGAAGAAAACGCCTGTCAACTGTGAAGAAAAAACTCTGGCATGGGGACTTTAAAATAAAAATAAAAAATAAACAAAAACAAACAACAAAAAACAAGTGCCGACCCAGCCCAGGAACTGCATGGTCGATACAATAAATTCAAGAATAAAATAAATAAAATAAAAGCAGTGCAGACCGGGCCCCAGGAGGTCCACGGTCAGCGCTATAAAACAAACAAAAAGATAATAAAAATAAAAGACGAGTGCCGACCCGGTCCCAGGAGCCGTGCAGCCGGTGTTCTAAAACAAAATAATAATGTTTTTAATAAGAGGGCTGACCTGGGTTCAGAAGCCGCGCAGTCAGCACTTTAAAAAAAAAAGGAGCGCTGACCCGGCCCCAGGAGTGGCCGGGTCGGCGCTCCAAATTCAAGGAAAAAATAAAAGAAATAAAAGAAGCGCCTACCCAGCCTCAGGAGCTGCGCGGTCAGCACTTGAAGAAAAAAACCTAGGTGCTTGCCCCAAGCTAGCGCCTCAAAAAGCCGCTGCAACTGGGGCCAGGATCGCCCACCGCTGCCACTGCCCGGTAAGTTGGACCCAAACTGGTTCAGATCAATTCGGGTTTGTATGAATTTTTAAAAAAATATTCGTACGAACCTGAACCGAACCGAACCAAGGGTGGGCCTGTAACAGACGAACCCAAACCATGGGTTTTCTGTTTCATGCACACCTCTAATAGATTCATATTAAAGACACATAACGATAGTCCATCATTTAGGGAAAGCTTGCCTGAAGAGAAAGTTCTTTGCTTGTTTTCGGAAGGACCTGGCCTCTAGTCTGGCCGTAAGTGTGCAGCCTTCTGTGGTCATTGTGGTTCTCTGAATTTGGGCTAGAATCTTTCTCTGGTGGTTTAAAAGGAATAAGCTAGTACTGTAACAATTTTATTTGTATATAACCAACTGATATGAAACTTTTTTTAAAAAAGGAAAGTAAATCATTAATGTATTTTAAATCTTAATACGCAGGATAATTGGGCTGGCCCCATCTTTATTGTTCTTCACTAGCAGGCAAACACTATAATTTTCAGACAAGCTTTCCCTTAATGACTGAGTGGGATATTTAAATGGATAGTTGTGCTTTACTGCTTTGAATGCATTTTGGTATTGCATTTGTTTACTGTTTTTTAATGTGGTATCTCTTTGTGACATTTGCATACTTACCGTTTTTTAGTTTCCAATGTTGTCTTTGGTGTTGCCTTGGCTACTATGATAAGGAGAAAGGAGGGGTAAAATATTTTAACTAAAATACAGGTAAATACACCAGCAGATCAATGCATGTAATTCTTATAAAGT
This sequence comes from Phrynocephalus versicolor, assembly GCA_023846285.1. NCBI lineage: Eukaryota > Metazoa > Chordata > Lepidosauria > Squamata > Agamidae > Phrynocephalus > Phrynocephalus versicolor. The sequence continues at coordinate 59,476,272 of JAHTLZ010000129.1, forward strand.
ATTTCACTGTTGATTTTATGATAGTAGTGTATCTGTGAGCATCTCTAAGCATACTACCTCTTCCATTGGTTTGCCTGTTTCTTTTCTGTTACAAATTAAAACATTGGTGACTAGTAACTTCTAAAGATGTTTTTAAAGAAACCCTGATATTTGAGAGAAGAAGTAAAAATATGAGACATTTCAAGGATAAGAAAAATAGGATATACTATAAAATGTAGTGAACACAAAATTTTAATCAGGAAATAGAATATGTAATGTGAGCAATTATCGTATAATGAAAACTGTGCATAAATATTATCAGTTTTCTTAATATCTGACTTCTAATTTGTACTCTAATGCAAAACAAAAAGCTGATTCTATATATGGTTTCAAAATAATTTAAATAATGTAAATATTTAAATAAGTTGTAAATGAGCAGTCATGAAGGGCAAAGGATCAGACAAGCAGCAACTTTAGGTTTAATTGTATTCATTGTTGTTTAACCATAATATATTTGCATCATCATGTACAACAGAAACTCCTTGTCACCTACTGTATGTTCATATTCTTTGAGCTGTGGAAAATGTGAGATATAGGTGCATTTCAGATAATTCTTGAACATTATACTTTATTTACCCCATGTCCCCCAAATTCTAGAAATCTAGAACCCCAGTTGGTTACCTTGTCATAGTCTTCTGAACTTTGATGAGTTATATTGTAGTTTTACTTAAATTACTATATAGTCATTTCTCCAAAGCTTCTATATAGTAAATGTGACTCCTGGTTATATATACAGTAGTTGGCTAAATTGTCATTTGTAATTATAATACAATACAACATATTAAAATATACTTTTGGTTCATGAATGTCCTACTTTTTGCCATTTCTTGTTTTCTCCTCTTCTCCTAATGCCTAGCTTTTTTGGGGATGCAACAGTAAGATAATAAAAAGCACACGGCAGAGCCCTGCCATTCCTACCATAGAGGCTCTAGAGGGGGAATGGGCTACGTCCCGAGGCCAAAGGGCTGGGTGGCCTGCCCCTGGAACTCAGAGAGCTGTGTTTAATCTAGCCCCAAATTCTTTTCTTTTTAAAAAGCTTTTTTAATTGGAAAAGCCTTCTTCTGCCATCTGATTGGGGTGGTGGGATCAAAAATACAGCATGAGGAGACGGGTGGTTGGGGTTAAAACCATGACAAAATTTCTTTCCTTTTCCCATGACGGGCAAAGGGAGCCTATAGCGGGCGGGGGGGGGGAATCTTATGAAATGCAAGTATAGCAGATAAGTGGAACTCAGAACATTTACTAGATCATTTCCAGAACTCCAGTGTTAACAGAAGGCTACCTTACCATTACCATAACACCCTGTCATTACCATCATTCTTAATTTGCATAGCTTTCTAGAATTAACAGTTTATAACAAGTTGTGGCACCCCACTAGTTATCTGTCAAAGGAAACCTCCCATCCAGGAACTGCACTGGATCTAGTTCATACAGAGAAATAAATTTTTCTGTGTCTACTATATTCAAGGCCGCTCACAAATACTTCAATAAAATAACAATGTAGTGCATTCTTTTTATTTTTTTAAAGCCTTCATCATGCCCCACCTTTTCCTTTTAAAAAAAAGTTCAGGGAGGCTGATAAGATCTTTTAGAAAAACAGTATGACATAAAAATAAGAGGCAGGTCATAGTAGGTAAAACAATTACAGAATATAGAGAATGATGAAAACATTTTGTTGGGGCAAATCGAATCGTTCCCCAAAGACCAGCTTATGGAGCGCATTTGGCAGTGAGGGGAGTGTCAAGAATGACCTCGATAGATGATGGAAAATGACCGGCTGAAAAGTCTTCAGGATATTTCCTGTTTTGCAGAAATAACTATTTCTGCATCTACAGTAGAGGTTTGTAGATCTACAGTCCATATTCACCAGAGATGAAAAATAATCACAGAGTCAGCATGCAACCACGGAGCTTTGCCGCAGTTAGGCATTCTCCACATCTTATTGCTCATTTATGGAAGCAAAACTTCAAACAGTGAAAGGAGTACAGATATTACATTCTCTGGGCGGTTGCAGTGGGTTCCTCACCATCTCTGTGAACCCAGATTTGTAACTTTTGTTACAAACAGATAATGCCAGCAATCTGAGCAATGAATGGTTAAAGTGCTTCTCATGACAAGAAAGATTGTGCCCTTTGTGCACCAGGTAGGCTGTATATCTTTTTTTCTTTTTCAAAATACCATACTTTATTTATATTGTTCTGCGTCCCCAGGTCTGCTAGTGGTGAACATGCAAGACCTTATTTTGGTTTTGTTTTCCTTTGGCATAGGGCTGCTAGAGGCTAACTTAAATTCATAATACTTGCATTTTCTCAATGTACATATTGACAGAAGTGAGGGCACATATGTCCAAAATTTCATTGTCTTTTCATCAGATTTCTGGGAGAAATGATCTGCACATTTAGACCTTCCCAGAAGAATGTGTGCTTGATGATCCCACATTGCCACCCATTGGGCTGTATAATTAGTTCTAACCATGTGTTGATCATACTCAGTACAAGTTTCTTCTGCTTGTGTTCTAATAAGCATCTTGCGTACTTCATTTTCTTCAACCTATATGTAGGAGGAGGTGCACAGACCTGCAAAAAGAACAGGAGGAGTACGCTTATTTATGATCAATTGAGCCACTCAGAAATTGCCACAGAGTCATTAGAGTAATGACTAGAGTCCTTTGTCATTGGCAGTACGTGCTTGGAATTCTGGGAGTTGAGATCCAAAACGTCTGGAGTGTTGTAGGTTCACTACCACTGGCCTACACACTTTTTTGTTCCTTGTTAATTGCCTAATAAAGGTATCAAAGTCCTTGGGGCCATTTTGGAGAAATGTGCAATACAAAGGAAATTCAATAAACTTCCACCCTTGTATGGATTTTGCAATTTCATATTTTTCCAGTCTTTGCAAACTGAAAATCTAAATTGCCTCTGGAACTGAAACAACAGTAACAGCAGATCATATTTTAAATGTTCCACCTACAAATTCTCTGACCCCTGATTATACTGTATGCATTAGGTTGTTTACATGTTGTGATAGTCTTGTGTTTTTTTACAATTATCGCAAATCCTAAACTCTCCCAGAACCTGTGATCTTGGACTTTTCCTTAAGGTTCCCCTGAAAATTAACTTGGGAATCTTGATTACTAAACCCCCTTTAAATTAAACCTAAACATTGCTGACCCATGCATTGACAGAATCCCTGATCTATCATAAATAGAGATGGTCACGACTCAAAAAAAATAATTTTTCATTTTTCGTTTGTCGTTTTGGGGTCCGTTTCGGTTCGTTTTCATTTTTTGGGTTTTTTTGCGCATTTTTCATTTTTGTTACAAAACAAAACGAAAAAACAAAAAGAAAACGAAAATTTTTCATTTTCGTTAGCATTCTTTTCGTTGGGAGTTGTCTGCCATAACGAAAACGAAAAACAGGGCAAAATTTTTCATTTCGTTTTCGTTTTCGTTGCGTAACGGAAACGGAAAACGTAAACGAAAATTTCGCTGAGTCGTGCCCATCTCTGATCATAAATGCCCATCATATAGTGTCTTCCCAACATTTGAAGTTATGTAGATGTTGTACCAAATACCTAGTAGGGCACAGCTAAGAGAAGCTGACTCCTCTGTTCATCCACTCAAATCATAGTTATGCATAGCAATGTGGTTCCCTCCTCCATCATTCAATAATAGATGAGTAACCAAGAAGGCAAGCTGGTAGGGATCCCATGATGGATATACTAGGATGCATGGAGAGATGATGAATAGGTTGAGATCTGACCCTGCCCGTTGACAGTATTCATTCCCACTCTTGCCCCACTCAATGCAACCACTGACAGATTTTAACTATCAGAAAAAAGTCTCTCAGTGGTTTAAAATTTTTTCCTTCTCCTGAATTAGTCCCTATGGCAACTTATCACCTTAGTTCACCTAACAAAAAAATGTACCCAGCACAGGTTTCAGGACCACCTCCTCTCTTAGAACCAAGACCTATAATTTGGAAAAGTTCCCAAGAGATCATCTATCTCAGCCTCCAATCCCATAACAATATATTCATTTGTCTTCTTTATACCAACAGAAATGCTGGTGTAGGTGAAAGGCAGAATTGAGCAGAAATGAGAAAGAAATTTCTGTTGCCATAGTCTGGGTATTGTGGAAGTTGTAATCCATAAAGAGTATGTCTCATCCCTGGAATAAGGAGAAGTTATAGAAAATATAACAAGAACTGAACAATATTTTGTTGGTTTTTATAAGTACCGAGAACAAACTGACAGCTACTTCTCTGAAAGGTACTTCAGTGGAATAGCTTACTTTGCTTTTGTAACACACTAGATATCAGTCTTGGATTTCAGGGCAGGAAAAGAGATCCTCTTTGAAGACCTTGGTTAGCACCATGTACACAATAGTGGGCTTGATAAATTTGACTTGGTAATATTTGCTAGATGGGTGCTGTGTTTGAAAAAGTGAGTTAGAATAAATATTTCAAGAGAACAGAAATCCAGTTCACATACTTGCTTCCCCCAAAGTTTATTTACCCGTCAGACACAATCTTTTCATCCATTCATTTACAGGCAATAGCCATTACTCAACTTTGAATGCAAATATCCTTTTTTTCCTAAGCAGGCCTGTTGGCTCATTAGCTGAGCAATAGGTTTCACTGTTAAAGCCAGAGAGTTCCTGTTGCTGTTATTGTTCCCTTTTAGTTTGGTTTCTAGCATGTGTGAATGCTGTCATTAATAAACATTTTACAGCTGCAGAGTTGGAAGAGACCTTATGGATTATCAAATCCAGCCCCTATTGTACAGACACAGTGGAGTATTGAACTTCCAGCCTGTAATTCCACTGCGTCACTTCCCTATCTGTCTAGTCTAGTACTGTATTGCTGACTGACGGGCAGCAACTCATCAGGAACTATTCTTTCCTTAACCTAGCCAAAGATACTAGGAATTGACTTGGTATCTTCTACATTTAAAAATTGTGGTTTGTCACAGCTGTGTTTCCTTTCCTCTTGAGGCAAAGTAGATTTAAGTGTAATGGTTTATTTATTTATTTATTTTTAATATTTTACCCCCATCTTTCTCCTTGGAAAAGGAGCCAGGGTGGCTTACAATAATGAGAGATGGTATACAGTCCAGAACATTTAAGACATATTCAAGTTAAGAACAGGGAGTTAGGAGAGGCATCTTAGAACATTAGAAGGTAACAGTAGAGCTACAAAGAGCAGGCAAAAAGAAAAGAAAAATCCATTATGAGGGGTGGAAACTGGAAAGTAACATGGAAAACACTGGTGTTCTTATGATATCAGTCAATGCAATTGTGTATGGTAATCCATATAAAGCTACATAGAAAGTCCCTCATTCATTAGTTAGTTATCAATTATTTATCAATAGTTATCAATTAGTTATAAATAGTGTTCCAGTAGTGGCAAATATTAAATTTGGATCTAGGAGATTTAGGTTTACGTGTGCTAGCTATAGATTTGCTGCTCCTATATATTAGGTGGCGGAACTCAAGTTTTGTAACGGGCTAATAACTGTTAATGTAACTGTATATGTTCTGCATGGTGCTTTCACAATAAGAAAAACAGAACTTCTGTCCTAACTTGTACCTTAACTGTACAAGTTAGGACAGACGTTGTTGGCCTTGGTGCTTGATATTGCTTCCAGTATTGTGCTCTACCTGTAGAATAACATCATGTTCAGATTTGAAGGAATAGTAAAAAAAAAAATAGATGGGGCCAAAGGTATTACTGCATTTTGGCTTTGAAAAACACATGAATGAAAATCTTTAACACCTTTGGAAAATGGTCGGTGTTCCCTCTGAATGTGGAAAATTTGGGGCCTGGTGATAAGCTTAAAATGCTTTTCCAATTCTATCTATAAAACAAAAGCTTGTCCTAAGTACATATATGCTTAGTCATATATACAGTATCTTGGTGATGTTATTGCCTATTGTATAAATGAATGAACCACATACACAGAAATACTTTTTTTATGCAAAGCTGTAAGGTTTTGTTCTTTTAAGTTACTTCCAAACATATGCTTTCTAATATGGCTTTCAGAGGATCATATGTGACTGTACAGTTTATATATTTTTTGGAAAAGATGGTCACTCGGTTGGCAAAATATGTGTTATGCACGGGTTTTCTTCATTTCTGCTTCTTTGTGTTCTGATTGCTCATTAGAAGGTAAATGTGGCTTTATTATGTAAATCTCATTCCCCGAGCCATTTATCTTTCAGGAAATCCCATTGTGGTCGAGAAAATGAGTTCATTCTCTTAAGGTCTAGTTTGACTTTTTTTCCTTTTGTCTGTATTTTCTTGCTAATCCTGCTAAGAAGCTCAGCACACCATGCCATGGAGTACCCCACACATTTTTAGGTGTTACTCTTTTGGAAGTTTTCTTAATGAAGTTTCCATATTAAAAGATAAAACCGGTGGTGGTGGTGGGAATAGTATGTGGAATTTTGCAGAAAATGTTAATGACATTGTCAGTGCAGTCTGTAAAATGAGGGTAAGGAACTTGTGTTCATCTCATCATACATCTTTGCCTTAATTCACCTACAGACTCCCTTTCCTCCACAGCAACTTCTTTCTGCGGATGTCCCAACCAAGCCCTAGTTGGTGCCAGAAAGAGAAGGCTCCATGCAGTATTGCTCTGGACACCTTCCTGCCTGCTTCCTCTTCAGACAGTGACTCTGGCTGTGCCCTGGAAGATTATCTGCGACCAACCACAGAGATTCCCCCACCAGAGGTAGCTAGCAAGACTTGTTCTTTCAGACCTTCTGATGCATTCATGGCAAGAATCTCTTAATCTTCCAGGGATTCTTCAAGAAGAGCTGTGGGATCTTTATTTTGTTGGGGGGCTTGGTTTTACCTTTGTATTGCCTGTAAATGCTAATAGCAGCAAGACGGCAGTCAAGGCTTTTGCTGCCCTGTGGATCCAGAAATAAAAAACAGCCAGTAGATCTAGAAATAAAAAACAGCTTGCTATGACATGCCTCTACTTCCTCCCATTGCAGAGATCCTGATTGCAGGGGGAAAGGTAAGTGGTATGTCATAGCAGTGTCTATGCAAGAAGTGGTGTAATAGAATTTGGGCGGTTTTGATTTTCTAGGCCCTCAGGAGGCAAATATGTTGTCAGAAGTCTTGCTATTGTCGGGAGGTATAAGAAGGGCTTGAACTGTCTTGATTGATAGAGCAAACTCAATTCTGTATGTGGCTGCTTAACTAATTCTGTATGTCCCAGACCAAACTGGCTCTCAGGTTTCTATGATGTAAATCTGGGGTGGGCAATTAGTAGCCCTCCTGATAGTGCTGGACTGTAACTTTCATCATGCCTTGCTAGCCTAGCTAGAAATGAGGGCTGATCAAGCATTGCAGTCCAGTATATGGAGAGCCCAACTTTCTCACCCTTGCCATAAGCAGGTAAAGATCAATGCTGAGGCAACCCTTTCCATCCCCTGCTCTTTGTTCTACCAGTCCCTTGTCATTTATCTTTAAGCATTCTGAAGGGGTTTATTGCTCCCCGCATTTCATTCCTCAGCCAGGGCTGTCAGAGGATGTTGGGGAGAAAACAGCTGTGCAAACAGCCCTCACTTCTCAGGTTTATCTAGTTCACTCTGCTTCTCTGTCTTGTTTACTTATGCAGGTGTCACCAGACTTTTGCTTGTCAGATGCAGCCCCTGCTGCCATTCAAAACCAGCTCCGCATCAGAACTCTCCTTCAGCAACTGCCTCCACAAGACTGTGATGTAAGATTCTCAAACCTCACACCTAAGCTGGGCCTTTCTGAGCCTGCAGCAAAGTTGCTGTTCCTGTTCTCTAAGGCATCTTGCCTGGTACATGCCTAACTTGGAAAGGTTGCTAAAAGGCTTTTTTTAAAAAATTAATACACCAGTGAAACTGTGAAGACTGCCTTTCTCTCTGTAGTGTTTTGGCTGGGTGTTTGTTATTATTTGTACAAAGATGCAAAATACCTTTATGGTAATTGAAGGCTAGTCATGAAACTACATGGTGATGCCACAGAACAGGCATGCGTGCCAGATGACAAAAAGAGAGCTTTTTAAAGTAAATCAGGAAATTAAACAAATCAAATAATTTGGGTGCTTGGAGTTTATATCAGTTATAACCTTGAGCATTCAGAAATTTAAATATGTTGTCCAGTTCCAAACTTTTCATTTTCCCATCTCTTCAAAACTGTCTCTCACCAAAGCCATAACAAGCTTAAGGCAAGCAGCCAGCCCAGTCCCAACCTTATTGCTCACCTGTCTCTGAATCCTTGACAAGGGCTACTCTTTTTTAGATGTGGGCGGGATTATTCTGCTTTGGTTTGTTTCCAGCATGTGTAATCACTGGGAACAACCAAAGCAGAGCTTTCTGCTTTTAATTTCCCAAGTTGTATCAATTTCCAAATGTTATTAGTGGCTGAAATAGACAGCCTTTTCAGTTAATCATATGGGGAAATTTAATTTCCAATCATATTAGAAATTAAAACCCAGAGAGAGGAAGCAATTTTTAACACATCAGGGAAACACCTATATGCTGTAACTTTGAACGAAAGATAGAAGGCTTCATCTGAGAAGCAGAAGAAGACAGGAGAAGGTAAAGAAGGGGGATTTTTTTTTCTCTGCTCTCTTAGAATCCAACTTGCTCTGCCAGGGACAGGAGCATCTTAAAAATGGAACATCTAGAAATTGTCAAGCCCCTTAATTACAATTTTGAAACCATATGATGCTCCACTCTGGAACATTGACCAAAGTGACGTTTGCGGAACAGTTTATCTTTCCTCAGCCTCTCTGATATTCCACAGGAACTTGTCCTGCCCTCCACCTCCCTTCCCTCAGTGAATTTCCTTTTGTACCTGAACATTTCATCTTCCAGCCCACCAGTTTTAATTGCTGGTTCTCTAAGGGCCTTTTCGCATGACCCCTAAACTCCGCGGCAAATGGCTCCCAGCTCCGGAGCTTAAAATTGTTTCCCCACCAGCTCCGGAGTTTACAGAAAATTAAGTGCGACCACACCCACCTAAGCGTGTCCCAGCGCACTTTTCAAGTACCTGCTCTCCAGGGCTGAAGAATTCCTGATGCGGATGTAACTTAAGAGTACTGGGCTCTCCTCCCTTCTGTTTGTTGTTTTTTGGCCCCCTGCCCCTTTAAGAGCTACTTAAGAGAATGGAATGCTGCCGGGGCAAGAGCAAGACGGCAGAACGGAGGTGAGCCACGTTCTTTTCTTCCTTTTTTTTCTCCCTCCCCTCACGCAGCCAGCAGCCAGGAGTGCGGAGGGGGTGGTAACACAGGAAGAGTGACAAGCCCCCAAGATCTCTGGTCCGAATTTAAGTGGCCAGCGGATCTTAGGGGTCATGTGAAAAGGCCCTAAGAAGAGGGGAAGCAGAGGTGAATCATTTAAGGACAATTGGGAGGGCAGGAGGAGAAGAACAGAGGGGGACTACATGGGCATTGTCACTGTGAAGGAAAGAAAAGACGTTTACAATATCTCCCTTCCTATCTCTACCCACTTCCATGAGGAAGCCTTCAATTTTGTTTTGTCCTGATTGGTGTTTTTTTAAAGCTTTTCTTCATAGCTTTTATTAAAGGATACAGACTAAATAGGGTCAGTATGCCATGTGGATGAATTGATTGCACCATATGGCATATGGAATCTTTACCCAACCTTAAGTGACCCTATTGAGCTCACACAAGCCTGCTCCAGATGAGCTGTATAGTCAAGTACTCAGTTTGACTGGAAACCTACCTATGATTGACTGAAATAAATATCACTGAATACAGTGGTACTTTCTTCTGAGTAGACATGCACAGTATTGCATTGCTAAAGAAGAGGAGAGTAACAGAGGGAAAGAGGACTTTTCATTGGTGCATAGTAGTATGACTTCCTGTTGTCATTCAACATAGTATGAAATAATTGGTTAATAAAATACTATATACATGTATTTATGGGCCTATTTTTATTTTATCTGGACATTTTATAGTCAACCTTTAGGTAACATTGACATCAGGTGGCTTTGTTTAAATGAAACATCTAAAGTTATTTGGAATTTACTTGACAACTTCCTATTCCTTGTATCTGTCTGTGTTCATCTCTCTGACCACTCTTATGGGTCTTGATACCATGTTCTGTTTTTTATTAAAGGAAAAATATTGCTCATCCATTGGGGAAGAAGAAAGGGAACAGTTACGAACATTTGCTGCACGGAGGCGGCAGGAATCATTGGGACAGGGAGTCATGTGCCCAGTGGTCCCTCCAACTCATGGGTGCTCATGCAAAAAGGTGAGCCATCCTTACTTTGATATTGGACTCGCGTGTTCTGGGATTGCACCAGTATGGTACTTAGTACTTATCTCTTGCTTTGCTTTCATTGCTTGCTGTGGGAATTGGGTTGCGTTAACTTTGGACAAGTATGTTGCAGTTCAAAATCTGATAAATCCTCAAACTCGAGAAAAGGAACAGAAAAAGTTCAGTGAAGAAAGTTTAGAGATCAATAATGTCTCTTAAAAAATGATGTTACATTAATAATTTATCCCCGTATTTTTTGCCCTGTAAGACACAGTGGGCCATAAAACACACTTAGTTTTTAGAGGAAAAGAAGAAAAAATGTTTAGCCTAAGGTTTTATGGAGGGGGAAGGGGAGGCTTGCAAACAAGGTAATTGGAACTGTGGAATCCAAGCTGCAAAATGGGAGGCTTGTAAACGAGGTTATTGGAGCTGTGGAATCCAGGCTTCAGAAGGGGAGGGCAGAAGCTCCGTGGAGACCTCTTTGCAAACAAGGTGATTTTTGACTGGGGAATCTTGGCTGCAGAAGGGGAGGGATGGGGAGAGGCTCCCTGGAGTTCCAATCACCATCTTTGCAAACCGGGTGATTGGAACTGTGGAATCCCAGCTGCAGCACAGATGGGAGAGGCTCCGCGCAGGCATCTTATCTCTAAATGAAAATCTGTGATATATATGTAGTGGGGACTGCTGCATTCACCCTATAAGACGCACAGACATTTCCCCTTACTATTGAGGGTGGGAAAAGTGTGTCTTATAGGGCAAAAAATTATGGGTGTTTCTACTAGGTGCCACTTGCAGTGAAAGCCTGTTCTCTGGCAAAGTGCCATATTTCAAACAGTGATGATGGTGATGATGAAAAATCCACAGAAATTAATATTTGCACAGAATATGAAATGCTTGGATATAATTTTTTTAAAATAGCAGAGACAAGATGATTGCAGGTATTTCAGCATATAACTGCACCTTAGATGAAGATGTAAAACTGGTGGATAGTGTAATGGTTTGAGTATCTGGGTGCAGAGACAGAGGTTGGGGGGGGGGCTTAGTTCCCTTCTGTGCCTCCTTGACAGGGAGTGGACTTGATGACAGGGAGTGGTCTTGATGACAGGGAGTGGTCTTGATGATCCCTACGGTCACTCTGCAGTTCCAAGAAGATAATGATGATGAAGATATTCTGTCTGCTTGGTTTTCAGTGTGGCAAGATGATGGCTGAAGGTGAACAGGGAGTATTTGCCTCTCTGCTAGGAGAAGAATGTTGCTGGCATCGTGCTTGTTTTGTCTGTGACACCTGCCATGAGTCTCTCGTACAGCTGATCTATTTTCATCGGCATGGGAAGATCTACTGTGGTCGCCACCATGCAGAGTTCTTCCGTCCACGCTGTGCATCATGTGATCAGGTAAGGATATTCACCAACGCTTGGGGAATAGGATGCTGTTCTGTTCTTGTAAGCAAATAGCATCTTGTGTAGGTAAGGAAATGTTGAAATCTCTAGAATGGTTTTTGGTAGTTGAATGAGCAAATAGCACTTTGACATACTTTCTCGATTCATGTCATAGAGAGAAGAAACAAAGTAAAAGAATATTATATATTATATATTTATATATTATATATTTTACAGGTTCTATTTTCATACCATAAATCTAATTATTTTTATAGCAGAGTATTTATAGATTTACTTGAGGCATGGCAGAATACCACAATTTATACAGTTGCATGTGGCAAACCTTGAAGCAGAAATGTGGGCTACAACAAAGATGGTACACTCACAGTTCTTGGTAGCTCCTAGTATAGCCCACAAAGCTTTGGACTCCACTCATTTTACAGCCCAGGTTGGTTGCAAGAGGGGAAAAAACTTTTATTAGCAAACAAGGGATAGGCTCCTAGCAATTCCTAGATTTCACTCGGTGAGCACAAAAGGTCCCATTGCTTGTATGCTGAGATGGGGACAAGGAGGTAACATTATGTGTATATGGATGTTCCCAGGCAACTGTACATACTTTCTTCAAGCCAAAAAGTTTCTATCCAAGGGAGATTCAAACAAATGCAGCTAAGGTTTGTGTGGAATGTATTATTAGATTAGGAGCCAGGTAGTACATGAGAACAACTCTGCCTGCTTCCACTTCAGTGATCTTGTCAAGGGAAATAATGGGCCTTCATTCTCTCTGTCTCTTCAGCTGATTTTCACCTCAGAGTGCATGGAGGCAGAAGGCTTGCGCTGGCATGAAGAGCACTTCTGTTGCCTAGAATGTGACTTGCCCCTGGGCGCACGCCGATATGTCATGAAGGGTGGCCAACCTTGCTGCTGTGCTTGCTTTGAGAGTCTTTATGCCGACATCTGTCAAGCGTGTGGAGAGATCATTGGTAGGTCCCAGGTACTTGTGCAATCTCATATAGGAACATAGGAAGCTTCAATCATTCAGTCTAGCTGAGCTTTAACTACAGCAGAGGTGGACAGCTTTGCCCGGTGTAGCCAATGTGGGCTACCCTATTGAACCTTGAAAAATACCTTGTTACTATTCTGGCAAATCATATCCCAGAAGTTTCCAGAGAATGCAACCCATTTAAATATCCTTTTGGACCCCAAAGCCTATTTAGGCTTCACGTGGCCACTTTTAGAAGCAGAAAGTGACTGTACAAGGGCTCAGGCTGCATTTTTACCCCTGATCTGCACAGACCAGCAGTAGCTCTCTAGAATCTAATACAGAATTGGAAAATAAATTTGCATTTATCAGTTTTAAGAAGGAATTCATTGAGGTTGTGGTCTGAGAGAGATGTCTGTGAAGCTTCTCAGTCAATCTGGAAGTTGAGTCATGGCAACTGGACTTCTTTTCTTGTGAGATCAAAACATTTCACTACTCATCCAAGCAGCTTGATCAGTCTCAAAAAAGTTGGTGGGAGGCTTCCAATTTATAGTTCACCTTGGTTTTCAGCTTGTCCAAACCTGTAGAACTCTTCCCAACACCCGTTAAGTATGGGTTGTTAGCTGTGGCCTTCCCAGTGGAGAAATAGGGATGCAGCCTGTACTGGTTGTGATTACTCTCCCATTGAAAAAAAGAGGTATGCTGCTTGGGTGTGGTCCTGGGTTCATCCTTGAGCCTGGATGCCCAGATCTTAGCCATGTGCCAGCTATGTCCATTTCTTTTTCTTTCTTTTCCACACATACCGGGGCAACTAACAGGGATGAGTAACAGGTTAGGGTTTTAAAGGTAAAAAGGGAGAGTGTTACGTGGCATTTTTACACCATTTCCATTATTTTGACCATAATGCTAATGCAGCAATTTGGTTACTGCTGTGGCCATTTATTAAGAGCTCTGATTTGGCTACTATGACACATGCCCTAATGACTTCCCACCTCAAACAGTGTAATGTGTTCTATGTAGGACTACAATGGAAAGTCTCAGGAAACTTCAGTGTGTCCAAAATGCAGCAGCTAGATTGCTGACAGGGGATAGTTACAGGGATCACATAACACCCTTATTATAGCAGCTCCACTGACTGCCAATCAGTTTGTGGGCACAATTCAAAGTGTTGGTTTTAACCTGCAAAGCCCTAAAAGGCTTGATTCAAAATTATCTCAAAGATCATATCTCCCAGTATGAGCGGCTTGGATGCTAAGGTCATCAGGAGAGGCCTTTCTCTCCATCCCGCCACCTTCACCAGTGCCTCTGATGAAAACACATGAGAAGGCCTTCTCTGTTGCTGATCTCAGACTTTGGAACTCCCTTCCACAGCAGGCCAGACTTGCCTCATCCTTGCTGTCCTTCCGCAAGCAGGCAAATACTATTCTCTTCAGGCAACCATTCCCTGAATGTTGTTGTGAGTTTTTCAGGCTGTTTGGCCGTGTTCTGGAGGTTTTTGGACTCCACTTTAAAAAAAATATATCTAAGCAAAAACTTCCAGAACACAGCCAAACAGCCTGAAAAACTCACAACTATCAGATCCCAGCCGTGAAAGCCTTCAAGAATACATTCCCTGAATGAATGACTCCCTGTTATGTGACTTTTAGATGGAATATTATGCATTATTGCTTGCACTAAATTTGTAGGAATACCTATGTTTTCCATGTTTAGTTTTCCATCTCTCATAGTGGCATCTTTCTTTGTTTGCTTATTCTTAACTTTCCTATGGCCTTCTTTAATTATGTAAGATGCCTCTTCAAATGTATTTCTCTTAACTTTGAGGATAGTCTTTGATGTTTCTTGGTTGTATATTGTCCTTCAGTGTTGGGTCCTTTCCAAGGAGAAAGGTGAGGTAAAATATTTACAATAAATATAAAAAGGTCTACAGCAATGGTTCTCAACCTGTGGGTCCCCAGATGTTCCTGGACTGCAACTCCCAGAAACCCCTTCCAGCACAGTGAGTGGTGGAGGCTTCTGGAAATTGCAGTCCAGGAACATCTGGGGACACACAGGTTGAGAACCATTGGTCTACAGGTTGTCTTCAGCTGAAGTTAGAGTGGGCTCCTTATCAGGCCACAGAAATATTTCTATGGCCATACTAGAGAGCAGTACAAGGAACATCTATGTCTGATCACTGTCGGTAAGGCTTTTGCTTTGTTTTTTGTTTTCTTTGCTAAAGGAGCCATTCTTATTTTTATTTTCTTCTTCCCTGTTTTCTGTGTATGGAATATACCCGAGCAGATCCTCTTCTTAACCGCATATGCTGGTACACTCCAGCAACTAAATTCTGGAGGCAAAACTATTGTCTGGTTTTGTTCTCTTCCCACAGGAGTTGACAGTGAGCAGGCCACCCTCCAGGGTCAGCACTGGCATGCCCAGCCCTCCTGCTTCTGCTGCAGTCTTTGCCAAAAAGCACTGCTAGGCCAGCTGGTCACCATTCGAAATGGCCTCCTCTTCTGCAGTGAGGCCTGTAGTTTGGAGAAGGAATTGGCATTGTCTTCCACTGGCTCAGATTCCTCCGACTCTGCTTTTATCTCTGCCCCGTCTCCTGACTCCACACCCATCTCTAGAGCGAGAAACAGGAGCTCAGGCTGTTCCGTTGATGGAGCAAGAAGCAACATTGATGCCTATAAGGAAATGACAGATACAGAAGGTAATATCTTTGGTGATCCACCTCTGGAAGGAGGGATGCCAAATCAAAGAAAGGCTGCAGTGAAATTGTTGGAAGATTTTGGGGGGCAGGTGCTTGGGCAAGAGTGGGTCCTCTTTTCCACTGCACATTCCCTTGCCTTTCTTCCAATTAGTGTCACTACACAGAGGAGTCAAGGTAGACACATGGAGGCTACTGCTTCCTGCCTCTATTGGTTAGTTTCATTTTATCTGCTACCGTTTCTTCTGATGATCTAAGGACTGCATTCATGGCTCCCTTCATCCTCACTATGACCCTACAACAAGCCCTGGGGCAGTTCAAGATGAGAGTGATAGGCCCAAGGTCACACAATGTTTTTATGGTTTATATTGAACCTAAATTATCTACATCTCAGTTCAACATTCTTCACTGCTGCACCACACTGGTTTTGTCTGTACTTTATTGCTCCTTCAGTTGTAGACAGCACATGAAATGTAGCTCTAACAAGAAAGAGAATAAACATGGACAAAGACCTTGGAGAGAGGCCTCATTAGTGGGCAGTTCAACAATATTTGGGCTTTGGCAAGTTCCCGGTAATGCTAACTCTCTAGTCTAATGCCATCTCTGCCCTAAAGGCATGAAAGAGTAACCTTCTAGCCACAGCATATCAATCCAAGTTTGGGTTACCTATCAGTCATCAGGAAGAGGACTGCAATCCCTAATGTAGCAAGGGGACTTAACAAGGAAAAGGAGTAGGTGCTGCTTTACTGAAGATGGGAGGTAAAATCTGAACAGAAAGCTACATTTTTACAGTGGGTGCATTTATATGTAAGCCTGAAGATCTCACAAGAGAGCAAAGATTTTTGAGAATTCACTAAGTAAGCTATACAAGAATAGCACACAATGTCTGAAGTCTGTTGCATAGCATAGGAGGTCAATTGAATAGGTCAATTGAAACAGTTGGGATTTGATAAATCAACTCTTCTAAATTCCATTAAAATGAACCTACTGTAGTTGTGAATTACTTCAGAGTAGTGATTCCCAACTAAATTAAGCCCATTTGAATCAGTGGAACTTAGATGAGTCGACGCATAAAATTAATGCTGATTTACTAGTGCAACCGCAACCGGCTACAATAAGCCACATGATTTCACGCATGAAAAATG
The DNA here is from genome assembly GCA_023846285.1 of Phrynocephalus versicolor. Classification (NCBI taxonomy): domain Eukaryota; kingdom Metazoa; phylum Chordata; class Lepidosauria; order Squamata; family Agamidae; genus Phrynocephalus; species Phrynocephalus versicolor. Next base: position 59,492,773 of record JAHTLZ010000129.1, read on the forward strand.
CCATTCTGATCTTCATGCATAGTTTGGCAGAATCCCTTGCCTCTGCAAAATCATTAAATTATTTTTATACATGTTACCAAGCTGATCCTGAGCAACAGCGATCTCTTCTAGAGTTTTCTAGGTATACAATACTCAGAAAAGGTTTACCATTCCCTTCTGGAGGTGCTTGGTGACTCTGTGGCTTGCCAGGACCACACTGGCTGGTACTATGGGACCCATTGATACTAGCAAGTTGCAGCTTATACTTTCAGTAGTAAGCATCTTATATGCTTTCCCTATTGTTTTTCAACAGCTGAACATCTTTGTCTGCTTGGAGATTCCTCATTGTGTCCTGACTTTGGCAGCCAAGAAGAGGCAGGAGTCATTTCTAGAATCAGTATAATATCCCAAGAGCATAATGGGTTTGAGTCATCAACTGATTCACCTCATAGGGAGGTGGGAACCTCGACCGCAAATCTTCTGGTAACAGCTGGGAGCAGTGAGAAGGAGAGCGACGTCTTGGGATCTGCTCTCCAACAGGCACCTTGGCAAGGGATTGGAGATCATCAGTGTGGAAGGAGTCTCTCTGTGGAGCCTTGCGGATCAGTATTAACTGTGGACTTACCAGAGAGCCCATACAAGGGCAGCCCTAATGAGCAGGAAACATCAGTGGACCACAGTGACACGTGGTGCCCCACATGCTCATCCTCTTCGGATTCAGACTCTGAGCCAGAAGGCTTCTTTTTTGGGAAGCCAATCCCAAAGCCTGGGGTCCGATGTGTTGTTTCCCCTGACATGGAGCACATGACACAAAGTAAAGGAACAAGGTGGGCAGCCAGGCCAAGGGCAAGTGGTAAGCACTGTAGCATAGCATAGCATGGAGGTAGTTTCCAAGGCACCTGGACAGTATAAGACAGAAGGGGGGGGGAGACATAAGCAGACCCTTGATGTAGCAAAATGGAATGGGGAAGACAAATGAAAAACCATCTACTTAAGAACGCAAAATGAAAGACCCAGGAAGTCAACACTAAGTAACTCAGAACAGACTTGAGAAGCATGACTGCCACAAGGATACAGAGTCTGCATTTGCACAGGTTGGGCTGTATATTTTGGAGACGAGGAAAATGTCCTCCTCTCCTTCTATAGCTTTGACACATTTAAAAATGTGTAAGTTTATTTCCAAGCAAGCTCACTCCCCATGCCACCATGCTCCACTTTCTGCTATGCCCTGGTTATTTAAAGGAACAGGCAAAACAAGTTGTGGAGAGAAAAGCTTCCGGGTGTGTGCATGTACCTGCATATATATATCACATAAATAGAAAAGGGTGATCAGTATGCCCACTTTCTGCACTGCAGCCGTTAAGGGTGGAAAGCAGAGAGGTTGAGGCAGAGGCAGCTTTAAATAGCTTTGGAATCCACCTTGGAAACCTTTTGGCAGAGCCAGCACTTTCATTAACAACAACCTGTGTTCTCCAGTTAAACCTGTGCTTGATCTGCTGTTGCCTTCTGACAGCGGGATATGTGTCTCTCTGTGTGTGTGTCTGAAATAGGCATGTAACTTTTAAAACAAGAGTCTAATTAAATGTTCTGTTCACACGCCAAGAAATTAAGGTCTTCAGAGAGCATGCAGGAGTAGGGTAAATGATACCAAATGCCTCATGCTCTGTACAGTCTCCAGCTAAAGTTGAATTAACCTTAGAACTACAGATGTGGAAGGGGCTCGATGGATCATTGAGTCCAGTTCCCTATCAAATGAAATGAATTACCAACCTCTGGCTCCACAGCCAGATATTTAAATCCGAGAAGCTATCCAGCAGTTCTTGTAAACCATAGCCCCTGTGCTTCAAGCACTAATCAAGTGACTTTTCTCTAAAAGGTTACCACAGGCCCATATTCAATAAAAGTTAGTTGGTAGAAAATAGTGGGCAGGGTCTAACCGAGGGATGCGGATGAGAATGACAGCAGCAGATTATTGCCCATTAAAGGCTTCCTTTTGCAGTTATGTGGTGAGCATGGTTTTGTTCCATTGCATACAAGCCATGCACGCCCTGAAAACCCAAGGGAAGGCTAATTGCTGGGTCTTCTTGTGCCCAGGTGAAGGTGCACACCAGGACTTCAGCCAATAAATCTGATCCCACTAAAGCCTTATGCAGGGCAATGCCAATTGTCCCCATCTCTCCCAAGCATCCATGTATGGACATGCACAACTGTAAAGCTTCTTAGCAGGTTAGTATATTCATTGGTTGGAGTGGGTGGTGAGCTTCAGTTGCCTGGGAGGTTAATCACAATGCATACATCAGTTCCAAGAATACTGCTAACTGACTGGAGAGCAGGTAAAGTGATCAGCAGGAGTTGCCACATTGTTTTTCTTGCACATGGTTATGCCAGAGCTGCAAACACCACATCTTCATTGCCCAGTGTCTGTGCCAAGAGTAGATTGTGAAAGGGGAAACCTATGCATCAGTTGCTGTTTATTTATGGATGCCTCACATGTAGAAGAACCACGAGGCAAGCCCTGTGGGTAAGATGATGTTGCAAGATACCCTGTAGCATAAATACTGATGCAAAATCAATATGCAGCATGCAGTATGGCACAGAGTGGTTCAGAAACCTGGTGACCTCCAGTTATTTTGCACTACAACTTCTATCAGCCTCAACCAGTTGTCATGAACTACAGGCGTGTAGTCTAAAGATCTGGAGGACAACAAATCACCATTTTTAATAGGAAGAAGGTGAGACGAAGGTAGCAGATTCTAATCCTTCTTCCACATTCAGCATTAATTCAAAAGCATCCTGGGATCCTCATCCAACAGCCTGATGACTTCGTAACATACATATTCAAAAGGGCCAGAGATACAAGCAAATAGATTAACCCTGTCTTTTCTGAATTCTTGTCTTAGTAACCTTAAACAGGATTCTAAAATAATGTTGAGCAGATTCATTTGGAGCTGTGAGCAGTAATTGTACTGGGAAAATACACTCTCAAATAAAAACAGCTCAAAGTGATGTGTTGTTTCCATTGATAAGTTTATTCATGAAATACTGAGTTTTAGCATTCAAAAAACAAATGCTATTTATGAGGATAGGGGAGGGGTGTTGGACCTTCAGTAGTTTAGAATCCTTCATTTTATTTCTGTCCATAACAGTTGATTTCAAGAGAACAAGAAATGCAGAATCAGTTATTACTGTGAGCCTTGATGCAAGAGCAAAGACAAACTATTCTAAACAGAGGAGTGTGCCAAAATGAAGGGAACTGCCACATCCCAGTTATTCCCTGAGTAAAAGTTCTGGACAAGTCTGGGTAAAACACTCACCAAAATAATCTCCTGCCCAGGAGGGTTTCTCACCTGCTCCACCAGAAAGCCGTTCTGTTCCTCTCCCCTCCCCCCCAAGTACAACCAAGTCAAACTTGCAAGTCTTGCAGTTATTGCTTATGCATCCTGTTGCTGCTCAAAGCTAAACCATGTTTCTCAGGTGTTTCTTGTCCCTGATGCTGCAAAGAGATTTTTCCCAGTCCCCCACCCCATTTCAATGTCAAGTCCAAAAAAAAAAAAGCAACAGTGGTATCAGTCAGATCTTCCTACTATATCCCTTCTCAGCTGGCTTCTGCCAAACTGTCAATATAATTGGTCAACATGCATCCATAGTAGTCTCCAATCCTCCTCAGGTTGGCCCGGAGTGCTGAGTCCATAGCTTCCTGCAGGCAGGGCGCCTTTTCGACCAGCATGGTGGCCACTCCTGCAAAGTTAAGAAGCACCTGCAGATAGGCCTGTAAGAAACAACAAGCAGTCTGTCAAGTAAGTGAGCCATTATGTGATCATCAGCCGTGGATAAATTTCTGAAGATTACATCTCTGTATATATCAGGAGTACTTGGAGGCCAGACAAATGCAAAGTGAAAGGGAAACAGGTAGGTGACACCACACACAAAGGGTGAAAGTTAATCTACTCACGCACCGATATCAAAATTGGCCGACGGGTTCAGCCATTTGATAGCCAGCATGCACCCAGGTCATGTTCTTAATCAGGACTCCTGACGAGTTGTAAAATGTATGTTTGTTATATCACTTTAATACATGTTTTGGGAGAAATAGGGATTCTGATCTGCTCTAATTATAAACAAGGAGTCAACAGGAAAAGAGCCATTGTATGAAGTGTATGAAGAAAGGGCTGCTCTTCGAAACCCATATTCAAATAATTTAAAGTACTTTTTTTGTAGAAAAGTGCCTTGTTTGCATTATCTACTTGCAACTTTATGCACATGCCCAATCCAAAGACCATTGTTTTCTGTTTTCTCAGAAAATGAGAAAGCTGCATGGTTTTCTTTGCAGTACCTCCTGCTATATTCTAAGATGTTTTACAATTAGTCCATGGGGAGGTGTGGGGAGGGACTCTTTCTCTTTCCAGATGTTTTGATCTGAATTTCCAGGCGATCCTCGAGACCACAGACAATGGAAATGAAAGCATCTGGAAGTTCAAGGATTCCCTAACCCTCATCTTTTAGTGACGAGGACCAAATGTATCTTGACTTGTGGCTCTTTGCATTTCATGGTCTCCTACTTCCCTGTCCCACGTACTACTATTAGCAGGAAAGGGCTTACAGGGAGAACATTGTTTTTAAAAGAACCAAAGTATATGTTGCAGGGAATATCTATAATAGGGTCTTATGAAGCACTCTCAAAGCAGCCATTTGGCAGAGAGGGGAATTTGAATATAATTTGGTGCAGCTTTATATTTTATTTTCTAATAATAGCAGTAAAGGGGGAAACATTAAAATGGTGTGTGAAAATAAAATGATTTGACTAGATGCCATGTAGTTTTGATGGAAAGTCTTGATTATTGGCCAAGATAAAGGTTTCCTCTCTGAAGTAACAGTGTACAATAGGACCTTGGCCATGGGAGATCCATTCCATGATCTACCACGAATGCTTGAAACCACATATAGTAGTGAGCCTTATATACAATGTACAAGGAGGAAAGACAAAGACCGTAACACCTGACCCCATTTTATATAGGGCTATGGTAAACTACCTCCTGCCAACCTAGGAGTTCAAAAGCATGTAAATGGAAGTAGAAAAATAGGTATCGCCATAAAAAGTTCAAAGGTAAACAGTGTTCTGTGTAGCCATGCCAGCCACATGGCCACGGACTTGCACAATATTGGCTGTTTGGCTTGAAAATGGAGAAGAATAACGCCCCTAGAGTCAGACACGACTAGCACCCATGTGTGGGGGGAACCTTTACCTTTTTATGGTAAACCACAGATGAATGAAGTCACAGATATGGGGGTGTTATTTTATTAACAAGATATTGAAACAAAAAAACGATAATTTCAAAACACTTTTTTGTAACCTGGTGCTCTTCAGATATCAAGAGCTACAACCTTTACCATTTCAGCCATGTTAGCTGGGAATGATGAATATTGTGGTCCCACACATCTGAAGTTCAGTGGACTGTGGAAATTGATGTAAAGAAGGAACAAGGCATACCACAAGGTGGTGCGATTTGTAGTTGATAAAAAGGCACGGTATAAAAAGACAAGCTTTTGGTATCTTAGACAGTTACTTCACGTCCCCCTCATCGCGGTTCGCTGTCCCGCTTGGAACCGGTACGAAAAAAGGTTACTCCACATCCATTGCATGACAGCAGGCGTTCATCCCGGCCACCACCACCCCGCCGCCGCCGAACCGGGAACAGGGCGTGATGAGACATACCTCTCCCTGGCCTCGGGAATTGTCTTGTTTCAGTTCTTGTTTCGGGACAAGTGCCCGTGAAGTAACGCTTGTCACGCAACACACACATTCTCCATCTAGTGGCAGGAGTGTGACGTTGCATTCTCCAGTACAATCCCAATGGCGTAAACAATGCATTGCAGAGAGGGAAGAAGGCATGAAACCGGGAGTTTTGCCACTTAACACATGAAAGGCAAAGTTGCGGAGATTCAAAATATCAAAAAACGGAAGCCCGGGCCAAAAAAAGGGGGGGGGTAAATGAAGCCAGGAAAATTCAGTAATTGTCACAAAACAAGGACCTGAAGTAATAGTTGTCACAATACCATCAATCATGCCCATGGGTAAACGGAAACAGGGACAGAACCAGGATAAGTCCACATGACCACGAACAACGTTATCATGAAACGAACGTAATCTAGGAATGAGGAAGGACGTGAAGTAACCGTCTTAGGTATATAGAGTTTGGATTGTGAATACCTGCTGATAGTGAAAGGAATTTAGGTGGACCCACTCCTTGAGCAACCGGATAAGAAAGTTGGCTCCTGGCCAAATTCAGTCCACAAATCTGCCAGAGCTAAACTCACAATGCAACAAAATAAATTTAAATCTTCACAAATGACTTGTGGGAGTTATTTATTCAGGATGAAACAAAACAGTAAATAGATGTTTTGAAAAATATATGTTCAGATCTTGATGGTCATAGACAGTCTTCAGAGAATAATAGCGAGGATGCCATTTCAGATTTCTTCCTTGCCACTTATTTTTATGAGGAAGCCATGGAAAAAGAAATAAAGGAATATGAGAGGTCTCTCCTATACAGGAAGGAGGAAAAGAATGCTAGCTAAACAAAAAGGCAAAAGGAAAATGGAGTAGGTTTTCTATTAACAAAAGAGTAAGATTTTGGGAAAGATACTGCCATTTAGAAGAAGTCAAACAGAGGACATTCAAAAGCAAAAGAAATTCAAAAAGCAAATAAGGGGTAGTCACAATATCTATCTAGCCTCTTCAAAACATCTCAAGGTTTCAAGATCATAAGCAAGGACTCATTTACGTCCTTCAAAATAGGAGGATGCAATCATCATTGCCAATATTTCTGAAAGCTCCAAGCTCTTCCTAACACACAAAGGCTTCTGAGAAGGCTCCAGTTTTCCTTACCTCTTCAATTGCTTCTTTTCTTGCCAGCACCGCTGCAGAACGGTCCACAGGAATCCATGGCATTGCCGAAGAGCTGTTTTTCTCCCCAGCACTAGGTTGGTGTGGAGAGGGTGTGTTCTCACTCTTGGCTTCAATCTGGATGTAAAAAGATTTCCCCATATGATGCAGAGTTAACATGGACTATCCTATAGCGTAAAAGGCTAGGGTCTGTTTTTGTTCTAACTCAAAACTGGAACAAAAATCAGATAATAAATAAAACGGTTCTGGGTAATGTATTGGGAGTCACAGGATATGACAATAACAACATCACCATCATCATAAGAACATAAGAACATAAGAAGAGCCATGCTGGATCAGGCCAAAGGCCCATCTAGTCCAGCTTCCTATATCTCACAGTGACCCCACCAGATGCGTTTGGGAGCGCATGAGACTAGATATCTGTCTCCTGATACCACTCTCCTGCATCTGGCCCTTGAAGTACCCTGGTTTTAAGCCTGGAGATTACACATCTCCATCCTGGTTTGTAACCTGTGATGGACTTTTCCCCCAGGAATCTGCCCAATCCCCTTTTGAAGGCATCCAGGCCAGATGCCATCACCACATCCTGTGGCAGGGAGTTCCACAGACTAACAACACGCTGAGTGAAAAAAATATTTTCTTTTGTCTGTTCTTACTCTCCCAGCCCTCAAATTGAGTGTATGTCCCCTAGTTCTGGTATTTTGTGAGAGGGAGAAGAGCTTCCCTCTATCCACTTTACTCATGCCCTGCATTATTTTGTATGTCTCAATCATATCCCCGCTCAGGTGCCTTTTTCCAGACTAAAGAGCCCCAAATGTTTTAGCCTTTTATTTATTTATTTATTTATTTATTTATTTATTTATTTATTTTTGAATTTATACCCCACCCATCTTCTCATAAGGGAGGTGCCCCAGCCCAGTAATCATTTTAGTTGCTCTCTTCTGCACCTTTTCCAGTTCCACTATGTCTTTCTTGAGATGCGGTGACCAGAATTGTACACAATACTCCAGGTGCAGCCTTACTATTGTTTTGTATAATGACATTATAATGTTGGCTGTTTTATTTTCAACTCCCTTTTTGATAATCCCTAGCATGGAATTGGCCTTCTTCACTGCTGCCACACATTGGGGAGACACCTTCATGGAGCTGTCCACCAACACACCAAGATCTCTTTCCTGATCTGTCACGGATAACTCAGAGCCCATGAGTTGGTAGATAAAGTTTTGATTTTTTGCCCCAATATGCATTACTTTAAATTTGGCTACATTAAAATGCATTTGCCATTTTGTAGCCCATTCCCCCAGTTTGGAGAGATCCTTCTGGAGCTCTTCACAATCTTCTCTGGTTTTTACCACATGGAAAAGTTTTGTGTCATCTGCAAACTTGGCCACCCCACTGCTTATCCCTGTCTCCAGGTCATTTATGAACAGATTGAAAAGCACCGGTCCCGGGACAGATCCCTGGGGCACACCGCTTTTCACCTCTCTCCATTGTGAAAATTTCCCATTGACACCTACTCTTTGTTTCCTGGATTTCAACTAGTTCTCAATCCATAAGAGGACCTGCCCTCTTATCCCCTGACTGTGCAATTTTTTCAGCCGCCTTTGGTGAGGGACTGTGTCAAAAGCCTTCTGAAAATCCAGATAGACTATATCCACCGGTTCACCTAAATCTACATGCCTGTTGACCTTTTCAAAAAATTCTAAAAGATTTGTCAGACAAGACTTACCCTTGCAGAAGCCATGCTGATTTTCTCTCAGCAAGGTTTGTTCTTCTATGTATTTTAAGATTTTCTCTTGGATGAGGCTTTCCACCATCTTCCCTGGGACAGATGTAAGGCTAACTGGCCTGTAGTTTCCCGGGTCCCCCTCCTTCCTTTTTTAAAAATTTGTGTGACATCTGCTATCCTTACCGTTAAGAGATCTGCAATTTCATTTCTCAGTTCCCTAGTAACCCTTGGGTGGATGCCATCTGGGCCCGGTGACTTGTTAATCTTCAATTTATGAATTAGTCCCAAAACATCCTCTCTTTTAACCTGTATTTGACTTAATTCTTTAAAAATTCTGTTAAAAATTCTAACATTTTTTGTTTGTTAAATATAGAAAATAAATATATACACTTGATATGTAACATTGCTCATTCTAGAAATGTGTAGAATGTAATCTTATACCCTTTATTTGCTGCTGCTGTTATATAAATACAATTCACTGGTGTTGTTGAGTGGCTATGAAACCAGAGGTAGGGAGTTCAAATCCCCAATGTGCCTCATTGACATGGCCTGGACTTGAGCTATTGGGTCCCTGTTGTTGTTGTTGTTGTTGCTGCTGCTGCTGCTGCTGCTGGTGGTGGTGGTGGTGGTGGTGGTGGTGCAGTTGATGATCAGGATAGGATAGTAATCATGGGGGACCTCAATTATCCCCACATTGACTGGACCAATGAGAGCTCCGGGCAAGAAAGAGAAACCGGGTTTCTCGACTTGCTGAATGACTGTGCCTTAGAGCAACCTGTCATGAAGCCCACCCGAGAACAGGCAACTCTGGATCTAATACTGTGTGATACTCAGGACCTGGTTAGGGATGTGAATGTCACTGAGCCTCTGGGGAACAGTGACAATGCTGCAACCTTCTTTGCCATGCATGTTGGAGGAAGAGTGTCAAGCAAATCAGACATAAAAACCCGTTCAGGCAGCGGAATCTGCTCAAGGTCTTCTGTCGTGAAGACAGATGCAAAGAACTCATTTAATTTCTCTGCAATTTCCAAGTCCTCCTTAATCTTCCCTTTTCCTCCCTCACCAACCAGAGGGCCAACTGGTTCTCTGGCAGGTTTTCTACTTCTAACATATTTAAGGAAGCTTTTATTATTACCCTTTATATTGCTAGCCATGTGTTCCTCAAAATCTTTCTTTGCCTCTCTTATCATCTTCTTACATTTCTTTTGCCAGAGTTTGTGTTCCTTTTTATTTTCCTCATTTGGGGAGGATTTCCATTTACAGAAAGACCTCTCCTTGCGCTTTAGACCCTCTCTAACTCCAGTCGTTAACCATGCCGCTGCCCTCTTGGACTTAAATGAGCTCTTCTTTCTTTGTGGTATGCCCTTGTGCTGGGCCTCTGTTACCGTTGTTTTAAACAGGTTCCATGCACTCTGAAGAGATTGGATTCTTCCAACCTTCCCCTTCAATTTCTTTCTAACTAGTTTCCTCATCTGAGGGAAGTTTGCCCTTCGAAAATCAAGGGTTTTTATGTCTGATTTGCTTGACACTCTTCCTCCAACATGCATGGCAAAGAAGGTTGCAGCATGGTCACTGTTCCCCAGAGGCTCAGTGACATTCACATCCCTAACCAGGTCCTGAGTATCACACAGTATTAGATCCAGAGTTGCCTGTTCTCGGGTGGGCTCCATGACAGGTTGCTCTAAGGCACAGTCATTCAGCAAGTCGAGAAACCCGGTTTCTCTTTCTTGCCTTTAGCTCTCATTGGTCCAATCAATGTGGGGATAATTGAGGTCCCCCGTGATTACTATCCTATCCTGATCATCAACTGCACCACCACCACCACCACCACCAGCAACAACAACAACAACAACAGGGACCCAATAGCTCAAGTCCAGGCCATGTTAATGAGGCACATTGGGGATTTGAACTCCCTACCTCTGGTTTCATAGCCACTCAACAACACCAGTGAATTGTATTTATATAACAGCAGCAGCAAATAAAGGGTATAAGATTACATTATACACATTTCTAGAATGAGCAATGTTACATATCAAGTGTATATATTTATTTTCTATATTTAACAAACAAAAAAATGTTAGAATTTTTAACAGTCCACAAAACAGATAAACAAGTCTCAGAGAATTACTGTCTCAAGAAATTCAGAAAGAAATATGCATGCCAAAGAGAAGAAATGTAGATTACAAGAAAAGAAATAGATGTAAAACAAAATATAAAAGGCAAATAATAACAAAATAAGCATGAAGGAAAAGGAGAAAACTAGAAGATATAATCATTAGTGATATGAAAAGCACCTGTAAAAGCAATCTATGAATGATTCAGCATAGGAGAAAATGGCAGCTAGACAAAATGTCTGCAAAAGTAAGCAAGTGTTGAATTTGCAGAAAAACCTATGAGCATAAACAGAAGCCTTAACAAATACCCAAGTGTATTTCCTACAGTCTAGATGAAATAGGCCAGAGTCTAATGTGAAAAAAGCACCAGAGAAGAAATATGTAAAAGCTTTCTCCCTTGTATATCTGACTTTGCTTTTGATAATGTACCAGGGGTTTCTACATTTTGATGCAGTGGTGCCCAACCTTGGGGAATCCAGATGTTCTTGGATTGCAATTCCCAGATGCCTTCACCGCCAGGTGTTTTGGCTGGGGCTGCTGAGAGTTGCAGTCCAAGAGCACCTGGGTTACCTAAGGTTGGGAACCACTGTTTTAATGGATCTTTCTTTACCCAACTCAACTGATTAATGGTCATGCAATAATACTTTGTATGTACTATCAATGCCTCATTACTCAAAAACCACTTTTTATTTGTTGCTTTGTTTTAATGTGAGACTGCTAAATTCCACACTGCTAACTGGGGGAGATTCTCAGCTCAAGGCAATAAAGATTACCGTATACTTGGAGGCCATTTGCTGAGAGAAGCATTATTTCTTCTTCCAAACTATCAAGCAGTCTTTCATCACAATTCCATAATCACTACCTCTTTCACATTCCATTACCAAGAACAAGAGTGTTTTAAGGTTGAAATGAATAAATAAAAGAATAAGAGGAGAAAACAAATATTTTGCAATCCCAGATGACAAGCTGGACAGAATCCTTCTTCCTACCTGCTCAGTTTCTTCTGTTTTTACAGGAGGTAGGACAGGTTGTAGTAGGTCTTGTGCAGCCTCTGGCAGGGTAGATGTTTCATCATGACTGGCAGAGACATGGCCTTGTGTTGTTTGCTTCTCCAGCTATTAAAAACAAATAAACAAAAAAGGGAACAGGGAAAATTTTGGGTGAAAGTGGTGGTATGCACTAATATGCCTTCTGTGCCTAGACTCCCATTTGGACCACATTGTTCTCTTAAATTCAAACAGTTGACCAGTATGGTGTACCTCAGGAACATATTTATTCCTAAATATCCTTGGTAAAGCCTCAAGGCCAACCACCTGATGAACAAAATACCTGGGATGTTATTATTTAGTTATTGTTGTGAGTTTTTCGGGCTGTTTGGCCATGTTCTGTAAGTTTTTCATTTCAGCAGATCACAAGCAAAAGTGATCAGTTCACACAATAGAACAGCTAATGACACCCATCAGGGATCATTGCTAGTTTGCCTCTTCATCACAATACAATGACTAACACCTATTTTCCTACATAGGACAAGTTTCCTCGGCTTTAAAAAACCCCAGAACATGGCCAAACAGCCCGAAAAACTCACAACAACTATCAGATCCTGGTCGTGAAAGCCTTCAAGAATACAGTTTAGTTATTGCTTTGACCTGAGAAGAATGTATAAACTTTGGAGAGATTACTCAAACACATGTGGTGCAAGTAACTGAAGCGATCTAGTATATACATTCTCAGAATGCTTTCAATAAAGAGAGTCTCAGTACAATCCTCGATCTCAAAAAAGTGTTGTATATTTGCTGGCAACAAGCATTCATTTGCTCTGGACATGTGGAAGGAAAGGGAAGTCTGTTATTCATTCTGTGTATGTGTTTCCTATACCGTTCCAATAACAGCTTCAGCCTTCACTCTCAGAAATCTCAGGAAATAGACATTTCCACTCCTGACTGCTGTGACCCTGCGCTAAATCAGAAGAGACAGGGCTGCAGGTTGGTGGTAGAGGAAATTCTCTGTTCATGGAAGGCCACATAAAAGGCAGACATTCAGCTAAAGTACAGTATATTGGAAAATAGGGCTTTTGTGCCTGCAGTAGTTGTGCAGAATAGAGCTTTTGAACTGGTGCGGCTTCTCTCAATGTGGGTTTGGTGGTGTGTACTAACATGCCTTCTGTGCCTAGACTCCCATTTGGAACACTTTGTTCTCTTAGTTTCAGACAGTTGACCAGTATGGTACACCTCAGGAACCTATTTATTCCTAAATACCCTTGGCAAAGGCTCAAGGCCAACCACCTGATGAAGAAAACACTTGGGATGACCAGGTTAGTTATTACTTTAACCTGAGAAGAATGTATAAACATTGGAAACTGAAGCAATCTAGTATAAAAATTCTCAGGATGCCTTCAATAAAGAGAGTCTCAATGCAGTCCTAGATCCCAAAAAAGTATTGTATTTTTGCTGGCAGCAGCAAACTAAAAAAAAACCCCAAAACAATTCTTCTGGGTATATTTGAGTTCCCAAGCCAAGCTGCTCCTAAGGAGATCCTACACACATTAGCAAGTTAGCACTGGAAACTTCCTGAATGAATGCTTGCTTGCTTCAGTCTTCACTCTATTGGAGTGTTCATTATCCCTAGTCCTTCAAAACCTTTTGCCAGCATCGGCAGGACACACCTCTGCAGGATTACAATGATCTACAGAACCTCCATCTTTAATACCAGTAGTTCTCAACCTTTGGTTCCCAAATGTTCTTGGACTGCAGCTGTCACAAGCTTCCACCACTAGCAGTGCCAGCAAAGGGATCTAAGGTTGGGAACAAGGTACAAGAGCCTTTGTTCTCTATCATGTATGGCCACCTTACAAGAGATAGCAACATATTTTGGCATTTATATTAACTCATGCCATACATAAATTTTAGATGACTTGCTTCATTAGTACAGCAGCCTACTCCAAAGGGAAAGATTAATACCTAGTCAAAATGGTTTGTTTAACAAGCTCCTTTATATTATCTCAACAATAAATACCTTTTTTATTTTCCCGGGCCTTTTACCAATGTCTAATGGCAAAGCTATCCCATTTCTTTTCTGTCTTGATTCATATATATCAAATGACTGAATGAGATTAAAAGCCTCTCTAGGCCAACAACTGGTACAGTAATACCTCGGATAAAGAATGCATCTGATAATTTTTTGGGAATAACAAATGGAAATTTCTGGGTATAGGGCTGACTCGGATAACAAATGTTTCATAATGCCTTTCAAAAAAAGTGTACCTAGGATGTATTGCAACCTCTGTTGTTTGTGGAGGGGTGGGAGGAGTTAGAGTGTTTTTTGAGCCATTCTGGATGTGTTTTGCTGAGGGATTTGGACCTTTTGAACTTGGAAAGGTAAGGAGTTAGATTTTATTAATCTTTGCACTGCTTTTATTTGCATTTTTGGCGGGAAAAGGCTGGGGTCATCATGCTGCTTTCTTCAGTCCATGTTTACATTTTTTGCCATTGCTCTGCAGACAAGAACAGGCTGGATTTCTCTTGCTGCTTATGTTTGCCTGTTTGCATTTTTTCCTGCATTGCACCTTAGGTAGTTATAGGCTGGGGTAGTCTTGCTAGTTTCTCTTGTCCATGTTTGCATTGCACTGCAGGGGAGGTGTTCTGGAGGGGGTGTTCCAGCACTGCGGGCCTTTAAAGTGCACTTTATAAAGAGGTCTGGAAACACACACAACCCGGGTTTTTTGCCTTTTCTCAGACCTCTATAACAGATTGTTTGGTTTCCCATTTATTTCAATGGGGAACAACATTTTTGGTTACAAATTTTTCGGATAACAAATTGCCTATGAGAATGAATTAAATTTGTTATCAGAGGCATCACTGCATTTTCCACAGTGGTTAAACAGATGTTCACCGAAAGCCACATCCATAAACATTAAGACATACCAGACTTCAAAATCCACACACTTTATCAACTACAGGACAATACCTTGATAGACTTCATTCTCTTCTCAAAAGTTGTTTTCTTCTTCTTTGTAGGTTTCTCAAGTTCTGTTTCATTTTTCTTCTTTCTCTTCTGCAAATTAGTTTGTTTTGCAAGCCAGGATGGGGGAAAAAGGTGGGGGGGGGGTTTGGGGAAAGACAATGTCAGAATCTAGAAATGACCTACAAATAGAGTTAGAGAAAGGCACGAAACGAAAATATAGCATTTCATTTTGTTTCTTTAGTAGTTTTGCTTCATTAATAACAAATTTTTAAAGAAATTTCAGAATGAAATGAAGCAATTCTTTAATGGCCCCCCTGGGTCCTAGGGGCACCAAAATCACAGGATAGCTTCTCTTGGCTCTTCCCTGTAAGCCCCCCCCCCAAATGTGGAGAGGCTCATCCACCCGCATACTTGAGAGTCAACCCCTTTGAGCAGAAATGCCTAAAATTGCACTAAGGTTGGCATATCGGGCAAAACCAAAAGAAATATATAAAATAAAGAAGACAAAAACATTGTGACACCAAAAGGATGTTGTTTATTCCTAGGCTCTAAGTTTATTCAACCCAGTTCTACATTGTCTCTATCACTACTTGCTCCCAAACTCTCCCTCCAACTCCAAAACTACTCTCCCCTCCATCTGTCTACATTAGACTGCCTCCCAAATATACTTCCCCTCATTATTTAGTTTCTCTCCTAGCCTATTGTCCAGCTTTCCATGCCAGTTGCTCACCCTTTCCTATCATGTACTCATCAATGCATTTCAAACAGTACATTTATCATCACAATACATTTAACCAGGAAACACAACAACCATCTCCTCTTACCACTGTGGTGCTCTCTGGAGGGTGGTGGTGTGACACTTTATAGATTTTCCTTCTTGCTACAAAAAAGATAACAGACAAGTTAAAGAGCCCTTTGCTTTGCAGACAGGCTAATTGCTTTTCTAATCTGCTGCACAGGATTGTAAACTGTGATTTTACCTAACACTCAAGATAATGCAAACACAAACTACAAGTTTGGATCACATGGACTAGATGTTCTGCAACATATTCTTCCATGCAGATTTAATATTTTTCTGTCCACAGTCTCATATTGATCCAGAACCTGTCACTGTGAATACTCTTTACACTGAATGAAGTACTACAAGTACAGCAAGCAATTATACTTAGGGAATTCAGTGCTAGAAGATGCAGAGATGGCCAATTAATTTTTGGATGTCTTTAAAAGGAGAAAAGAAAATATAATCAATGATCACATCGGTTTTTAGAAGGAGCAGTGTTTTTCATCTCCCCCCCCCAATATTATTTTGATTGACATCCTATAAGCATTGTGAAAACACATGGCTGGACTATATAGTCCTTATTGTGTGTGTGTGTGTGTGTGTGTGTGTGTGTGTGTGTGTGTGTGTGTAACATAGGTTGCCTGGGACCGACTGTTGTCTGCTAACATCAGGATCTGGTCCTTCTGTCTGTGCTTATTCCACGCTACTCAGAATTTACCACATGAGGCTTAAACTACCCAATGGTAAGATCATCCTTGCAGCCACTGGACACTTCCAGCTGCCAAAATGACAATCTCTCCTATCAACCATGTCAATGACTAACTGTCCTTTGAATTATGCCTAAGTAGAGCATGCCATGAAGCAGTTCATTGAATTTACAGCCATTATAAATCTCCACATGCTCGCACGACCCCAACCCTGAATTCCAATCCAAAATCTGCTAGCCAAACCTTGGCATTTCTCACTGAAGCTTTCATACGCTTTCCCTCAAAACCACTGAGAGCATCATTATTGTCAATCATTAGCAACACTTTATGCTGCAAAAGGGTTTTAACCCCTTGACTGCACAGGTACCTGGGAAGGAAAAACAGTCCTGCATTGTTTTAGCCAAGCACAATGCACCTTTAAAAGAATGCCAAGACTTTGCAATTGTTAGTGGGAGGCAAGTTCTCCCTCCCTCCTTCCCTTTCTTTCCTTTCCTATTTAAATACAGACCATCAAGGCAACTATGTACTGGTGTTATAAACCAGCTATATATATCCGGATGAGGAGGCTGTTTTGCAGATCACACAAGCTATACTGAGTCTCTAAATACTCCATTTCTAAATCATCTTTTTTCAAAAAGCTCAGAAGAGCATTTCTGTTTCCCAACCAACCTTGCAAGTATTGGACTGTAAGAGGTACTCTAGAAGTCCCAGCAATAGCAAACCACGCGAGAGAAGAAAGGTTTCACCATTGCTGGAGAAGCATATAAGAATGGCTAGGCCACCTGCACCTTTTCCTTTAAGGTTCCCAACTTCAGGTTCCAAGATATTCTTGACTACAACTCCCAGAAATTGTGGCCATCACAGCTAGTGGTAAAAGTTTCTGGGAGTTTTAGTCCAAGAACATCTGGGGACCCAAGGTTGGGAAGTACTAAAACAATACAGGGTCTAGACCAGCGGTGTCCAAACTTTGGCCCTCCAGATGTTTTGGACCACAACTCCCACAGTCCTTTGTCATTGGCAATACAGGCTTGGAATTCTGGGAGTTGTGGTCCAAAACATCTGGAGGGTTGAAGTTTGGACACCACTGGTCTAGACTAAGACTGGGACATGTGTGGTCCTCCAACTGTTATTAAGCTCTGGTGCCCATTTGCTCTATCAAAAAACACCAGTGTGAAAGTTACAGACCATCCACATCAGGAGAAGCAAATGCTCTAATCTAGATGTCATTCTTCTTCTCCCCCCCCACACACACACTTTGATTCACATAGTTCTGCTCTGTTGTTGTTTAAGCAACAATTCCTTTGCTATGGAAGATTGGACATCAAGGTCATCATGACTTTGGATGCAGCGATCTAAACAATAACGTATTGCATCGAAACCAATCTCCCAGGTTAAAATGGCACAGAATCAACAATTTAAGAACTCTTTTAAGGCCAACAAAATCTACCTATTGTTAAAACCCCATCATTATACTCCTACAGAATTCAGTATGACCGTGGGTGTTCTCTTTTGCTGACAGTCAACTAAGTTAGGAGAAGAACCGTCCATTTCCAAGTAGACAAACCTGGAAATACCAAACCACAGTCCTTTCACCTCCAATTTTGAACTGTTTCAGACTCACAACCTGAAGCCTACAATAAGCAAACCTTGAGGGGAATGGTGACCCTTTATTTTGCCAGAAAAACAAGGCAGGATGTCCCAGGTGATCTTCTGAGAACAACTGCAGTTATGTTTACAGTGAGGATAAGAGTAGTGAACTCTTTTATGGCTGTCCTCTCTCCTCCTGTGAAAAGAAACACATAGTATTCTTCAGCAGGGGCAACCATCTAATTTCATTGAGAAGTCAAGCCCCTGACTATTCTAAACTTATTGCTCCTTAAAACAACCAACATTCTAGAAATTGGAAAACCTCATGCTTATAGAATCTTATTTGATTTTTACCAAAATTCTGAGGTCCACCAATTAGATTAGAAGTAAATCATCCCAAACCCTGTGATTTGCTTTGGATACATACAGGAAAAGAGCTCTGAGTCCTTCAGCACAAAATTCCACTGCTAGTTACAATGTTCCTCTCCAGTAATGTAAACAAAGAAGTGGTGGTTGGAAGTCATTTCACTGCCATTACTGTTAAATAATTAGGAGTAAGAAATCCCTTGTCATCTACTGCAAAGTCAAAAAATACATCCCAATATCTCTTCCTTGACTTTGATCTAGCAATACGTTCATAGCACCTTCAAAAAATGATGACAGTTGCTCAAAATTCAAGGGAGAAGACAAGCAGCTGAACTTAGTTAATTTCACTTCAAGACTTTGGTTAATAAAACATAGCCACACAGGTTTAGTTGGACACCTATTTGACAAAGTATGTGTCCAGTAGCTAACACCTAGGATTCATTTGCCTACTATTCCACTTCTGCACTATAATTCCTCATTTCTTGGGGGCTATATCTCCATTCTTTTCAAAGAACAAGCACTATTTTTCCTAATTGTCCCTGACACCTCAAATCTCTATTACTTGGCACCAGCATCAGACATGATGCAGATACCTGGAAGATGAGTCATGGTAACTGGACTTCTTTTCTTGAAAGATTGAAACATTTCACTACTCATCCAAAAGGCTTTGACAGTCTGTGGAAAGTTAGTGGCAAGGCCTACAACAGGCATGTCCAAACTTTGGCCCTCCAGATGTTTTGGACCACAACTCCCACTGTCCTTTGCCATTGGAAAAAAATTCTGGGAGTTGTGGTCCAAAACATCAGGAGGGCTCAAGTTCAGAGATGCCTGGCCTACACTGTATAGTTCACCTTAATTTCATATCACCCTGATCTGAATAGGCTCATAAGTTGGACAATGGCCTGAATAGGCTCATAGGTAAACAATGCCCTGAATAGGCTTGTTAAGTGACAGACACAAGGATTGAAAGAATCTGGCAGACAGCTCTCCCTACTGAGCAGAGCTGCCTCTTTTTATTGAGTGGACTTCTGAGGGTCTTCATTATTCATAGATAAGCAAAACAAGTATGATATTTGTAATCATGGAAGAGCAGAACAAGTAGCTTCAGCACAATTTCTCAACATCCTGTTTCTCACAAGAGGCTAGACGTGTTACATTTGTCTATACATTCATTCTGCTAAACAAGGCTACCTTCCTCCCCAAGGCTACCTTCCAAGATTATTCTATGAACAGACAGATGCAGGACTTATTTTGAAAAACAAGCTCTGGATGTGGTACTCTTTCCACCCACAGTCTGGTTCTGATACGTGGATGACACATTTGGAGCCAGAGTGAAGATAAACTGGAAAAAATTCTAAACTACCTCAACAATATCCACCCAAATATACAATTCACCATGGAAAAAGAAATAGAGGTGAAACTCCCATTCTTAGATCTTATGGTCATATGCAAACCAGACCCCCAATTAGAATCATAGAATCATAGAATTATAGAGTTGGAAGAGACCTCAAGGGCCATCTAGTCCAAACCCCTGCCATGCAGAAACCTCCTTCACAGTATTTCCAACAGATGGCCATACAGCCTCTGCTTAAAAACCTCCAAAAAAGGAGCATCCACCAGCCTCCATGGAAGCATATTCCACCGCTGAACAGCATTAGGACACAAGGTCTACAGAAAACCCACCCACATAAATCAGTACCTACATACAAATTCCAAATACCACCCATGACTAAAAAGAGGCATAATCAAAACACTTGTAGACCACGCAAACCGAAACTGTGAAGCTGAATTCCTCGACACTGAACTCAGCCACCTGAATTTGGCCCTACAAACAGTACTTAAACCCACCACAAAAATACAACACATGCTATGGTCAGCAAAGGACAAAAGAACACACTCACCACTGCAGGAGTATACTGGTTACCATGTAGATTATTTTATTTATTTATTTATTTATTTATTTATTTATTTATTTATTTATTTATTTA
>JAHTLZ010000129.1:59512897-59546810 GCA_023846285.1 Phrynocephalus versicolor
TTATTTATTTATTTATTTATTTATTTATTTATTTATTTATTTATTTAGCTTGTATGGATAACATATTTGAAAGTTGTGGCTAGATATATATTGGGACCACAAAGCACAGCATCCAGATCAGAATCAAAGAACATGAGAGACATTGCAGATTAAAATAATCTGAAAAAACAGCAGTAGCTGAACACACCCTTAATCAAACTAGACATGAAATCCTCTTCCAGGACACAGAGGTACTGGACAACGCTACTAATCACTATGTCAGACTACACAGGGAAGCTACTGAAATCAACAAACATAAGCACAGTTTCAACAGAAAAGAAGAAAGTCTAAAGATCAACAAAGCCTGGCTTCTAGTACTGAAAACTACAGAGTACAAAAGTTCAAAGCTCAATTATTCCCACCCAGCCACAAACAACAGTGATCAATTAACACAATAGAACAGCTAAGGACACCATCAACTACACAGAAGGATCGCTGATTGCATTGAAACTTCTTAATCCATTCATCACAATACAATGACTAGCACCTATTCTCCTGCATAGGACAAGCTTCCTCTTTCCCACAACATTAACCCCCCCACACACACACACACCAGTCTCACTCACTTTATAACCCAGAACACAGAGAGAACTCTTTGTTCCCTGAGCTCCTCGCCCTCTGAAGATGCCAGCCACAGAGTCTGGCAAAATGTCAGGAAGAAAAACTTCCAGAACACAGCCAAACAGCCCGAAAAACTCACAACAACTATCAATTTAAGATTTGTTTGTACTGTGTGATGTTGTCCAAGTGTGTTACTAGTGGTCACACTAGAAGGCTTTTTCCTCTGATCTGAGTGTGCCCAACCATCAGAGTGAAAAATACCTGAGATTCTGTTCAGACCTGGGTGTGCCAGACATCTTTATACTTAAGTGGTCAATGGTCTGGGGTGCATGAAATTCCTACCTATGCAACCCTTCCCAACACCAATTAAGTATGGGTCCTCAGCTATGGCCTTGCTGCTGGTGGTGTGAAGTGCTTCTGATTTATTTGGGGATCAATGAAACTGTAGCTTGATAGGTAGCAGACAGATTGTGCCTGAGTCCCCAACTCTGTTGAGGGTTTTTCAGTACACACATGAATGGCTTCCCTGACCCCTCTCTCAAACCACCTACCTTTTCTGTCTAATATGCGTACATCCTCATCTTTGAATGAATGCTCTTTGTCCTTCAAATGGAAGTGCACTGCTGATTCTGGTCCTGAGCTGTAGCCCCTCCTATGTTGGGTCATCCTCCTGTTCAATGGCTGTTTAGTTTCTCCATGGTAATGGTCTGCACATTCCTCACTGCATTGGACAGCATGTACTATATTGCGCCTCTTGTGTTTTGGTGTTGGGTCCTTTGGGTAGATGACTCTCTGCCTTATTGTGTTTGTGGGTTTGATGTAAACAGGGATGTGTTGTTTGCCAAAATTTATTTATTTATTTATTTATTTATTTATATACCAGTCCATCTAGTTGCATAGCTACTCTGGGCAGTTTACAAGGTTGAACAAATATCAATCTAGAGACACACAATAAATAAACAATCCAATAATTAAAACATAATAAGTAATAAAACAATATATATCAGAGCATCAAACAGGAGCAAGATAGCCTAAAAACAAAAATAAAATAAATAAAGTGCATAAACAGTGAATCCTTAATAGCATATATTAATACCCGGGGAAAGCCTTTTTAAATAGCCATGTCTTTAAATTTTTCTTAAAGACCGAGAGGGAAGAAACCAAAAAAATCTCAGGGGTAAGTTGATTCTAGAGGCGATGGGCTATCACTGAGAATGCCCAATTTCTTATCAGAGATTTACAAGTCTCCTTCAGCAATGGCACCCTCAGATGCCCTGCCTAGGATGATCGGGTGTTATGGGCAGTATTTTGTGGCAGGAGCCAAAAAAAATCTTTTTTTCCAAACACTTCAGCCATGTAAGGAATGACCAGGTTCTTCCGTCGGCTCTGGGTCTCAGGCTTATCCATTGTGTTTTTGGGTTGGGACACTGCTATTCAGGACTTTGTCCAACTAATGAGCCTATTCAGACCAGAGTGATGTGAAATCAAGGTGAACTATAAGTCAGAGGACTCCCCACTAACTTTCCTCAGACTGATGAAGGTGCTTGGATGAGTAGTGATATGTTTTAATATCTCAAGAAAAGAAGTCCAGTGGCCATGATTCAACTTCCAGATAACCTCACTTGGATGACTACGAATCTTCACAGACATGATGCAGATACAAACCAATTCCTAATGGAGAGATAGCCAGATGATCTCCATGAACTCCTGGAATGATTATTGTCTCACCTCTGAGGGGAACTTAGATTTTTATTTTGAGGAGATAGCATAGGCATGTGAGAGAATCCTGAAGTATATTCTTTTCTGTGAGGAGAACCAGATGCATGTTCTTGTCTGTAAGGAGATCTTGAGCCATATTTTTGTCTCTGAGGAGACACTGAAGTATGTTGTTGTTTGTGAGATCCCGAACCATGTTTTTGTCTCTTAGGAGATCTTGTATGATATTCTTTTCTGTGAAGAGATCCTGAACCACATTCTTGTCTGTGAGGAGATTGTAAACCATGTTTTTGTTTCTGAGGAGCTCTTGAAGAATGTTCTTGCATGCAAGGGGATCTCGAACTGCATCTTTTCCTCCCAGAGGATTTTGAATTCTCCATGTGCAACTTCTGTGAGGCACAGTTCATGCTGGAATGATTTGAACCACTGCTGCAATTACTCTTGGGTGAAGAAGTATGGCATTCTATCAGTCCTCCATTATCATTTTTCAGGTCACAAGAGAATTGAGTATGAGACAGGGACCCAGAAGGAACCTGGCAAAAAATCTGGACAACAAAGTAAGGCATACAAATAATCTACAGAAGTCTCTTTACTCCTTTAATCTGTGGAGGGCTCACTGAGAAATCAAGCAACTCTTAATGCTAATGGAACAACGCTGGCTCAAAAGGCCAACTGTCTCTCCTGTTTCTCTCCTTTGCTCTGGTGCTCCGAAGAACACTTTTCCCTTGCCTTAGGTTTATCTCTCACATACTTTACCTTCAGAGCCCAATTATAAGTACAGTGGTGCCTCAACTTATGAATTTAATCCATTCTGAATGCATGCTCTTAAATCGAACTACTCTTAAGTTGGGGTACTTATCTAAAATTTGGAAAAAAAAGTTAAAAATGAAAAAAAATGTAAGTCAAGCAGACCCTATCTAAAATTTATAAGGTGGCAGTTAAAATGCCAACAGTTTTCCGTTCTTAAGTCGAACTGCTCTTAAGTCAGGATACCACTGTACTTATGCTGGAACATGCAATACTGCTCCAGAATCTGGCTGAGAAACAGCTGCTTCTCTTCACAATTCATTCCCCTTCCCTTTTCTTGACTCCTTTTATTCAGTTCTGCATCTTTTCCATTCTTCTTTCCTCACCTAGGTCTCATCCATCAACAACAACAACAACAACAACAACAACAACATCTCAGTGAAACCCAGAACCAACTTACCAACACTTTGTTGTTCTCAGATACTTTGTCACCCTTGCCATCTTGTTTCATGCTATAGGGAGGATCTTGACAATCCTCAGGTGCCCATCCTCTCAGGTTGTCAGAAGTTTTCCAAGGTTGATTCTGCAGAGATGAATGATATCAGACAAAGGTATTAGGATGGAAACAAAAGCGAACACTGAATGCAACCAATATTCCTCTTTATAATGAAATGGTAGCCCACCTAAAAGGTTCTATCTATGCCTTGCTTTTACTGGTGGCACCAATCCTATCCCACAGATAGCAATATTCTATGCCTTAGCAAGGAGCTTCTACTTTATTGCCACAGTTGACAGTCTTCAGGGAGATATTTGTACAGATGGCCAGAAAGGGGAAAACTACTATAACTACTGTTAAGAGAAGGTGTCACAGAGGAAAAGATACTCAGCTGGAAGCAATAGGATGCAAATCTTTACTACTCCAAGCTAAGTAAAAAAAAAAAAAACCTATAATGCTATCTTGACCTCTGTTGTCAGCTTGCCTTTGTCAGAGTGGCATACAATGGTCACCTCTATGGAAAGAGATATTTAGACTATCTACAGTTGATACTGTTTACATTATGGTGTTGTTAATCAAACACAATGCCAGCCAACAGATGTGATATATTTACAAATGGGTGCATTCTGCTAAACAAAGCAAAGTAACAGGGACTCATCTATACCAGACATTCTTAATGGGGGAGGGGGGCGTATGACTCCTTGAGAAGCCCTGGTATAAACTGGAAACAACTGTTCTCAAACCACCTTATAAAGTTCATCATGCAACTTGTACATGTCTGGCTTGTCCTGCATTTCTTTTGTATTGCCTTTATGGCCATGGTAAAAAAATGGCTGATGCAGACAAAACCATTTGTTCCTTCTCCATATTGGTTGCTGCCACTTGGTGCTGATTATCTGTGGATCTTATTTGAGTCTCTCTCTATGCTTATGCCCAACTAGGCTTTCAAGGTAGAGAAATACAGCAGGCTACATGCCTCCTCGTTCTTACCGGCCTTTTGTTTGCGTCTCTCACCAGCACAGGCACACAACGAATATTACTGAGGGTCTGTTGGTAGTTAACAGAGTTCACTCTTGAGGCACAGCTGCCTTGTTCATGATCTGAATTCTCACAGTAGCCTGTGATTTTTGTCTGCATGGATTCAAGCAAGATAAGGATCAAATATTCTGGGAAGCACAAATGATTAGTTGACAGCACCCAAATGGGAAGGTACGATCAGCTATCACTTTATTTTGAGAAGTCTTTATCTCTTTTGCCATTTTTTCCCTCTCAGAGCCCTCTCGTTTATTGTTACAGTAATACCTTGGTGTACGAGCATAATCCGTTTGGGGAATATGCTTGTAAAGCAAAACACTCTTATATCAAAGCAAATTCCCCTATAAGAAATAATGGAAACTCAGATAAGTTGTTCTGGGGTCCCATGGACCACATATTGTACACACAAAATGCCAAAATTCACAAAAGAAGTTGGCTAGGAGTCCATGTCTACACTGTGGTTTAGGTATCTGGTTGCGGAATCTGCCCTGCTTGAGACTAATAACTGGATTTTACTCTGTGTTTTTAATGTGACAATAATCAAGTGCAGTTTGTAGCCATGTACACACTTGACTAGCTGCCCCATGACTAGAAATGGTGAAAAATAAGAAAGGATGTTGAAAACTATATAAATATAAATATAAATATAAATATAAATATACAGGAAAAACAAACAAACCTCTAACCTGCATTCTGCTTTGAAAACCTTCATTGCTTCCTCTCACCTTCCTCTGCTTTGGAGGCTTGCCTAAGACAGAATGTTCCAGACAATCACCCACAATCCAGCAGCAAGAGAGTGAGAACCACCACTGGCTCACTTGCGATAATGTGACCTGCTCCAGCACATGTATTGCAAGACGTTGCTTGTTGATCAAGGCAAAATTTAGAAGAAATGTTTGCTTGTCTTGCAAAACAATCTTAAACCAAGGTACTTGTAAACCAAGGTATTACTGTATCTCCATCTTTAATTACACCTTGACATTTTCTGATCCATGATAAAGGGTATATAAAAGGTGTCAGTATGCCTGAAGCACATTTTGTAATAGGAGCCAACTCAGATGTACTGCTGTGCAACTAACATTGGAAATGGCAGACAACTCCTAGATCAGTGATGGCGAACCTATGGCACAGGTGCCAAAGGTGGCACTCGGAGCCCTTTCTGTGGGCACCTGACACTGCCCCTTCATAGCCACCTCTATACAAGTTAAATTACTGCATTGGCAATTTGCAAAAAAAATTAGTGGGTTTTGAATTGCAGTTTGGGCACTCGGTCTCTAAAAGGTACGCCATCACTGTCCTAGATCGGGGGTCTGCAACCCGCGGCTCCGGAGCCGCATGCGGCTCTTTGGAACATTTGCCGCGGCTCCGGGAGGGTTCAGAAATTTCAATACAAAGGCGCCGAATCTTGCGAGGACAGCCCATCCCACAAGGCGGCGCGAAGCCAAGCGCGGCCACACTCTCAGCGCACTCCCTCTTCTTCAGAGCAAGAGAGAGAGAGGAAGGCGTGGTGGAAAGTGCCCGCCGAACGGCAGCCTTTTTTCTTTCTTTTTTTAACTTCAAGAAAACCTCCCAGATCTGGATTGTTGCCCCCCCCCCCAGAAAAAAAGACGGGAGGAGAAAACCCTCCTTCCTTCCTTCCCCCCTTCCCCTTCCTTTCTTGCTTGGGTGTTTGGTGGGAGGGGGAAGAAGCGACGTGTGTGTGTGTGTGTGTCTGTGTGTGTGTTGTGTGTGTGTGCAACGTGGAGGAAGAGAAAACCCTCTTTCCTTCCCCCCTTCCCCTTCCTTTCTTGCTTGGGTGTTTGGTGGGAGGGGGAAGAAGCGATATGTGTGTGTGTGTGTGTGTGTGTTGTGTGTGTTGTGTGTGTTGTGTGTGTGTGGTGGGGGGGCAGCGTTTAGACGGGACGGTTCAACGTGGAGGAAGAGAAAACCCTCCTTCCTTCCCCCCTTCCCCTTCCAAGCATTGCACATGTGCAGTTGGCATCTCTCTCTCTCTCTCCTTTTGCTTCGCTACAGCCCCCCCCCCCCAAAAAAAAAACTACAGCTTTGCACTAACTTGCCGGGATGAAGCTCCAAAAACACGGGGGAGTGGGTGCGCGCGCGCGGCATGTCTCCACGAAAGAGAGAGAGAGAGAGAGATTAGAAATTCCCCTCCTCTCCCTCCTGTACTATTTTTTGGAAGATTTTTAAAAACTGCCCCCCCAAAAGTGGAAGTGGTGTGGGCACGACGCACTTGGGCTGTGCTTCCCTCCTCCATGGAGGGTGGGGGCAAGAGGAGGAGGAGGAGGAGGGAGAGATGGAGTGTGTGTGTGTGGGGGGGGGAGAGTCAGACCATGGCTGCAGGATCCGGGCAGAAGACAGCGAGGGCGGAATGGGAACCTCAAGAAAGGCGGCATGGGGAGGGGGCCACGGCTAGTCTTCTCTCTCCCCACCCACCCACCCCCTGCCGCCGCCGCCCTGCTTCATTGCCCGGTGCTGTCAGTTCTTGCCCAACAAGCAAGGGGTTGGTGGCGGCGGGAGCGGGGAGGGGGGAGCGGCGGCGGCGGCGGAGAGGCGAGAAGCAACGGAGGAAGTCGGCTTTTCTTTTTCCTGCGCGAGATCAACTTGGCAGTCGAGGGACGCGGCGTGACAGCTAGTTCGAGCCCGCCCCCCCGCCCGAGGAGGGGTCTCTCTTATTAGACTTCCAGCGGCTCCCTCCTGGAGTCAGCCGGTTTCGGCGGCGGGGTGCGGGCACCGGGCTCAAGTTGTTCAGGGGCCCCTGGCCGCCCGGGGAGGTCAACGGCGTGCCACCTGGCTCGAGAAGCTGAGCCGAGCCGAGCGGAGCGCCTGTGCGCCTGCCTGCTTGTCTCGCTCGCTCTCGCTCTCGCTCTCTCCGAAAGCCCGCCAGCAACTGCCTTCCGCTACATTCCAACACACAGAACGTGCCTCCTGCGCGCCCAACCACCCCCCAGCCCGGCCCTCCCCGAGGCTGGCAAACACGCAGCCGCCCCAGTTGCGCGCACGGGAGAACTTGAGGCAGGTGTGCGCCTCGATGGAAACCCTCGGGGACAGGGTGGCGGGGTGGGGGGAGGCGGTGGCGGCTCGGGCTCGCCTGCTTGCTCGCTCTCCCGGCACCCGAAGTGCCGAAGAAGCAACTTTCATTGGCTTCCTTCTCAGAAGCCCTTCGGGGGTGCCCGGAGGAGCCGCAGCCGCCGGCGCTCCTTCCCACCCCACCCGAGCCCGGCACTGGGGCGCAGCGTGTCCGAGGAGCGCGCGAAGGAGTGTGTTGCTTGCGAGCGCCCAAAAAGCCAGGAGCGAGGGGAGGGGAAAATATATTTGCAGTGTTATATTTGTTTTAAATGTCGCAATGGTTTTGTGGCTCCCAGTTTTTTTTCCCCGTCAGAAACGGGTCCAAGTGGCTCTTTATGTCTTAAAGGTTGCAGACCCCAGTCCTAGATGTTCCTATCTGGGTTGGAGTCAAAACTGACCTAGCAAACTTGGTTAGTTAACCTAGGTGCTGGAACTTTCTGCAAGAGCACCCTTATCAGGTAAATATCTCATTTGGCCAAACAATAAGATGCCTTCATAAAGATAAAGACTACTTAGGGTTTAATAATATATGAACATGCAGAAAAATTACTTCAAGGGGGGAAAAGCTATATTTTAACATGCTTCGGTGATTATTCATTACAGCTAAGATTATAGTGACAACAAGAAGACAATTATTTTCCAGTGTTTGTCTTAAACATGACTGATGACCCTGTTGGGTCCCAAAGGCATCATGCTATTGATAGGTCTGACCACATCCTGGTGGTATTGCAGGCTCCCATTACTATGCTGGATGGACTGATGAAATTGTAATCTGAAAAAATCTGGAGGGCTCTAGAATGTTTACCTTACCACCAGGTACCCATGAAGCACAAAGGAATTTGTAATGTTTTCTTTTTGCAAACTATTTACATATTAATTATTTATTTGATTTTTATACCAAAGGTCAGTCAGGGGAATTCACAGGCAATAAAAATAAGAAATACAAATGGGACATAATCAAGTGCATTGCATTAAATTTGCAAATTAAGCTAAACAATAAATATTTAATACATTTAAAACAAACTTTATATCTTCATACAATACATGGATTAAATACCCACTAAAAAAACAGAAGTTTCTCTGTAGGAGATAAAACAGTTTCTGCAATGGCTTTCCAATCCTCTGGGCAGAGTTGCATGGTGGTGAGATTGCGCAGGATAGCAATTGTATATGGACCTTGTGTCCCATTTTCTTTAACAGATTTATGAATCTCCTTAATCAGCTTATATTGGAGGGCATGCCATTGTGGAACACCCTGAGCATTGGTTATAATGGGGGAAACCTGAGGGCTATTCGTTCCAGATTCCCCACCTGAGGAAAAGTCCAGCCAACTGTCCAAAAGGGCAGCTTTTGCAACCGAAGGAGGGCCTACTTGAGCCAAGGGTTGAGCCGGGGGGGGGGGCGGACTTTGCCCCTTTTCAGGAGGAGGCAGAGGCAGCGTGCCAGAGAAACCCGTTTGAATAGGATCCGGGGGTCTGTTCATAAATCCCTCAGCCACGGGGGAGGGAGAGAGAGCAGGGGGAGTCTTTGAAGCAAACAGAACTTGCTGATCTTGAATCATGTTCTGTGGGCTTAATTTTGCCATACAAGCTCGCACCTTACACCACGTATACAGAGTTTTTGCCGTTATTGCATGGTGATCATGAAAAATCGACCCAACCCTGTCCCACCTTTTCAAATCATATGATCCGTCTGCTGGGAACCAAGGACAATGCTGGTCTATGGCTAAAATTAAATCTTCAACTTCCAAAGTGGAGGTTTGATTACCATTATCTAACAAAAGTCTCTTTAAAGCATCTCTGAAGGATTGTTGTTCAACAGAGAGAGCAGAAAAAGAAGCACCCATTTTTAAACAGTATCAATAGCCTTAAGATACGAAATCACTCACCAGTGGTCGAAGACGCAGCTTCGATGGTGAAAGTGTAGCACGCTTGAGCCTACTACGCATGAGCAGGAATGCTAGTTATTTCACTTAATTTTCTGTGCATGTGTGAGATCTAGCCTGGGAACTAAATCAGGCTACATACCTTTAGCCAATCACAAAGCGTCTTTTCTCCAAAAGTGAAACATAGTGTTTGAGCATATCTAGGCCTTGGCCTGATTAGTACAATATGCATGTGTTTAAACTGTCCTCGCTTTGCTACGTGATTTCTAGCTTTCTGGTAATGGCGATGCCACAGAGGCACTGTGAGAAAGATTTCCCACACCCTAAGACACTTTTTAAGTATTATGCTAAACACTGGGAAAAATATTCTTGTATATTTACAAAACATGCTGGTGTCATTCAGTGAGGTGGTGTTAAGATACAGAAAACAGCTAACTTCTCATTAACTTTAGAATCCATAGATAAACTATAAACTTCTAGGGCAAGAAGCAGGCAGCTACTGATTAACGAATTAACAGATTATTGAGTTGCACCGATCAGATATTAAATCTGACCAATAAGGTGTGAAAAACCCTAAATAATTCTTGCAAGAACGCCCTGAACAGTTAATAAGCAAGGCATGATTGACAAACAAATGCACAAAAAGCACATCGACAAATCACAAGGAAACCCATTACAAGAGCCATGCAAGTCAGTGTAAACCACCACCACCAAAAAGTTTTACCAGCCCATAGAACATTGGCACCATTGCTAATAAAACTGGAAGAGAAATTGTTTCATACCAAAAGAGAATCTTTTTCTTCCATGCCAAGAAGTTTTTCTGTGGTTTCAGACAAAAAGTGTTCTGCTGTAGGCAAGGCAGCAGAAGGGAAAGAAGCCATCTGTTCAGGAGAGACTTGGGCAGCCTGAATGTCCATGTATTCACCCTGTTGAGATATTTTTCAGAGGGAGGTGAGGATAGGACTCAACTTAGATCAGCTGCATAAAGAAGACTTGTGCAAGAGTATCCTGCAATCTGAAGAAAGCCTTATGTAAATATTAATGGATAAGGTTCCCCTCTCTTCTCTTAAGGACTGTCACCCCACTCAGCTTTTCAGGTCTTGAACTGCAGTTTTAAATTAGTTGTCAAAAAAGGACACAACCAGAGGTTTCACAGGAGGAATAAAGTTTTGCTTCTGAAATATAAATCAAAGAACATAATTTTGTGGGTGTATTCTCAGAGATAAAGACACATCTGGTTGAGATTTAGAAAAAGGTTTCATACCTTTTTAGAAGCCTGGGTTAATATTCACAAAACTCCGCCAGCACATCCCAATTTCCATTACACAAAAGGCTTGAGTATACAAAAGGTTATTTTAAACCTTGCATTCAGTCAATTAACTATGTTGTTGGAAAGGGTAAAGATGTAGATCATACAATGCTAAAAATCAGATTATAATTAAGTCATGGTTACATGTTAACTCAGGGATGCAGTAACTCAAAACTACAAAGACGCAAGTCAATATGTTAAGAAACTAAATCAGGGGACTGTATTTCTATGGCAGGAAGCTTGGTCAGCTTCTTTCTGCCCACAGAACTGTCTATACAGAATTGTAGCCAGCTGCCAATGGAACCTGTTACTGATTAACAAAAGTTAATTCTGATCATATTAGCTCACCTAAATATCTGAGTATCTGGACAATCAGTATTTATTTTGAGCACACGAACTAGAGGCAAAGACTACAGTACCATTCATGCTTTATCCTTATTCCAGCATACAGTATTAAATTTTACAATGCATTTTTGTGTATCTTGAAATCATTTGTGTATTATGCATATTAGTCCACCAATCTATTTTCATGTTTCGTTTCTCAAATTCATCTTTTGTTTTTAATACTTCTTCCTTGAGCAGTTCTTGATATCTCCAGCCTGTTTGTTCTTTAGAATACTACAGTGCCTTGATTTTAGTTCTTATTTTTTTCTTCTGACAGACACATCTCATTTTGTATTCTCAAAGGCTTTCACGGCTGGGATCTGATAGCTGTTGTGAGTTTTTTGGGCTGTTTGGCTATGTCAGGAAGAAAAACTTCCAGAACACGGGCAAACAGCCCAAAAAACTCACAACAGCTATCAAATCTCATTTTCTTTTTCTGGAACTCTTGGATGAAATTTTGGGTTAATATCACTGGGATTGTTTGAAAGAGAAAGCATTCTAGGCAGAATATTCATTTTAATTGTTGCTATTCTTCCCAGCAATTATAGTTGTAATATATTTGGTTTTTTCAGGTCTTTCTGAATATCACTAAAAAAGCCTCATATAATTATCTTTAATTAGTGTGCAACTTTTCTTTGTAATATAAATTTTCAGGTACAGTAGGACCCCTGTATCCACTGATTCATTATCCACTGATTCAGTTATCCACAGTTGGCAAAAAATAAATAAAGCAAGCTACTGTCACAAAGAGCAGCTGTAAAGCAAGCTACTGTCATAAAACTGCAGCTGTAAAGCAAGCTACTGTTGCAAAACAGCAGCTGTAAAGCAAGTTACTTTCACAAAACAGCAGTTTTGGGGACATTTTGGCATTCTTTCTTATCCACAGTTTTCATTATTGGCGGGAAGGCTTGGAACTAATCGCTAGCGGATACTTGGGTCCTACTGTACTTCACTTTTTTTTCCTTCTTGGAATTTCATCCTTTCAGTTAACCTCTGAATTTCCTCTTATCCCATATTGTTCACTAAAATTTTCATTTTTTCACTCTTAACTTTCATCCCTGACATTTCTCCAAATTCCCTTATTGTATTCAGCAAGATATCTGCTGAAGTTTTGGGGTCCTTAAACACCAAATCATCCACAAACACCTGTAATTTGTATTCTTTCCCTATGGTTTTCAATCCTTTTGTCTCTTTATTGATTCTAACTGGTTCTGTGAGGAATTCCAATGTCAATATAAATAGCAATGGTGATAGATGACATCCCTGCCTTGTTCCTTTCTAAATTTGTATCTCTTTTGTACATTCTATTAATTTTAACTTTCAGTTTTGGTTTTGTGTAAATGGTCCTTATTAAATTCATAAATCTTTCTCCAATTCCTACAGTTTCTAGATGTTGCAGCATAAAGTTCCAGCTAAGGTTAAAAGCTTTCTTTGAATCCAAAATTCATTACCATTTGTTTCTCTGGATCAGGCTCATTATATTCCAAAACATTTAAGATTTTTCTTACATTATTTCTCATCTGTCTATTTGGTTTAAAAAACCCATCTGATCAGCATGAATTATATGTGTTTTTGTTTTGTTTTGAGAATCTACGGGCCCTATATGTTGCTCATCTGCAAGGAAAAGTGTGTGTGTGTGTGTGTGTGTGTGTGTGTGTGTGTGTGTGTGTGTTAGAGAGAG
The DNA here is from genome assembly GCA_023846285.1 of Phrynocephalus versicolor. Lineage (NCBI taxonomy): Eukaryota > Metazoa > Chordata > Lepidosauria > Squamata > Agamidae > Phrynocephalus > Phrynocephalus versicolor. Next base: position 59,525,817 of record JAHTLZ010000129.1, read on the forward strand.
AGAGAGAGAGAGAGAGAGAGACTTATTCAGTTATTTAGCTAACTCTGTCCAACATGCTTAAAGGGAAATACAGAGCCCATTCCCTCCCTATTTAAAGAAGGGTGCTTCATGCTTTGTTGAAAGCATAGCTGTTCAGGTGCTTCTAAGGCTGTGGTCACACCTGGGTTTTGATCCTGATCTTCTGAAGATCCGGCTTTTCCTCTTCGTCCCATTACGTGATTTAATATGTGGGACAAGAGTTCTCATGTCAAAAGCTGTTTTTTTAAGTGCAGTTCAGCCCCCCTTGGCCAGCAGGTGGCACTAGCATTTGAAAAAAGGACCACTTGGCTGGGGGAAATTAAAACTTCCCTGTGGAAGGAAGAACTCAGATTTTCTAGGACCGATTAACAAGCAAGCAAGCAAGCAAGTTACTCATACCAACAGAGGCTGTTGTTTTTCCATAGTAGGAAGACCTTTCGTGGTCTCAGATAGCTCTTCTGTAGATACTTCAGCTGATGGCATAGAAGCAGTCTGATTGAAAGAATCTTCAGCAGCCTCATTATCCTTTAACTAGAAGGACAATTTTTTTAAAAATGGACAAATGATAATTACAGGTGCTGTAATCCCAACAAAGGGTGAAACATGACCCAGATGTATCATATCATAAGAACTCATTTTAATGTTGTTACTAAGGAATGAAACTCCCTTCTAACGTTGAAGTCCAATTAGAAATCCTCAGCAAAAACAGGAAAGAATAATTATTACCCAATTATTAATTTGATATTTCACACCAATGTTCCTGTGAAACTGGTGCTAACTGAACTCAAAACACCATTGGTTGAAACAGATTATGTAGTAACAATTCGGGGTCTAGACCAGGTTTGGCATGAAAGCAGTTTTGATCATCATGAAGGAAAGCAGTTTTGATCATCTTTAAGAGAGAGATGAGGGAATGTGGTCCTGATTCATCTTAACGTCTTGGTAGCTTTTTATTTATTTATTTATTTATTTATACACTTTATATGCCGTCCATTGCCCAAAGGTCCTTTGACACCATAAGCTATGCTATCTTGCTGGACCTAGTTCTGTGTACTAGGTGTAGGACACAGGTGGTCAGCAAGCAGCTAGGGGGTTGCATGCAGCCCTTCTAGGCTTCCTTTGATCCCCTGACCTTGAAAAAGTGTTTCTACAAGCTGCCAATGAAAGGGAATTTCAGTTTTCCTGCACTTCAAAAAGTTGAGTTTCTTTTGTTTTGTTTTGTTTTGTTTTAGTTGGTTGGGGTTTTTTGTTTTTGTTTTTTTGAAAAACCACAAGTGACTGGTTATTTACATCTTGTTACTTAAAAGGTCATCTCACATCTAAGCAAGCCTGGGGAAATGGAGCTACCATTACACTTTTTTAATTGCAAATTTTGAGAGTACAACTTGGGAGGACAAATTTTGAGAGTACAATTTGCCATGTAGAGGGGAACATTTTCCTCAGGTCTGAAGGGTATGCTGGAGGCAGACAAGCTGAAAGCCATGAAGGTCTGGAGCAGGGCAAAACAACAAAAATAACCTGCTGGACCCTCATCCTGGTATAAAAAGTAATAGAACCAATTCTGATTGCTGGTTTGGTTTCACACTGTATGCGTGGGAAACTTATAACCCCCCTTTGCATTACATGATCCTGCAATGTTTGTTTGTTTGTTTGTTTATCTATATCTATATATAAATTTAAATTTTTAAAATTATTTATTTATTTATTTTAAAGTTATCTTTTAATCGGTCAAGCTCTTTAACACCTATAGGAAGCTGATGGTCAAGGCCTTCAGGTGTTTGGAATACCTTGTCATCCATATACTGCTCTACTCATAGGAGTCTGGCGAGGCTATGCATTTACAGTAACCCCCCCCCCCACCGATCACGGGGATTAGGGACCCACCCCACCCGCGATGCATGAAAATCCGCGATAGCAGAAAATCCAGAAGCGGGTGGGAAGGTGGGGGGCAATCCCGCGAGGTCGGGGTGGGCGGCGCGCGATTGGACAAAGGCACTTCCCGCTGCGAAGCCCAGCGCTGGGGCTCCGCGTCCGGAAGCGCCTTTACAATCACACACCGCTTGCCCAGACTTCCTAGGAGGCGCGGGCGGGCGGTGTGCGATCCCCCCTCCCTCAAGCCCTTTCCTGGTCCCATGGTCCTGCGATATAGCGGTACCAGAACCGCGAAAGGGTGGGGGACCACTGTATTGAATTCAATATAAGTCTAGATGAGAGTCATTAACTAAAGCAGAATTTCTGACTTGACAGAAACAATGGACAGGAAATTGTGTCTGCGTTGCTCTGCCCAGAACTATATTCATATTGGAAGGAGTAGTTTGATTCAGCATTTTCCCCAGAGGTCCAGATTACTGTTATCAACTTTGCCTAGTTTCCCAGAGAGAGATTACCTTAAGTGGTTTCAGGTTAATTTCAGTTTCATCTCTGCAGGTTATAAGGTTCTCCAGAGTTCCTGGTGATGATGGAGGCACTGTTAGTGCAAAACACAACTGTTTGTCACCACCTGCTGCTTCAGAACCAGGTTTCACCTCACCCTACGCAGATTATTGAGGGGAAAATGTTAGATATCAAAATTGCCTTAGTTTAAAGAAAGCAACCAACATTTTAAAAAGATGTGCACTTGCAATTCATAATTTCTGCATCTCTCACAGAAGTATCATAGATCCTGTAAGGTTTATTCGGGGATCTTAATGCTCTGGACATTAGAGCCCCCTTTCCCCCCTTTTGAGTGCATTTAATAATGAACAGGAAATAAAAAATAATAAATAAATGATTTAGTAATGAATCAATGATTCAATTAGTTTTAAAAACTCTTTAAACAAGTGATATTGATACAATGCCAGATGCTACTTATCACTTGGGTAAAAATGACCAAATTAATACTACTTGTCCTCCTGAGTTTCAAAGTGTTGCAGAAACTATACCAGACTGTGCAACAGACAACCCCGAACATTCCATGTTTTTATAGCTTTCCTATTTGTCTCCGCCATAAAACATTCTTCTGACAGCTCAAGGTATTAGGTTCCACAAGTTCTTGTGAGTTACCCAACTCAGAGGAGGCAACACTGCCAAAATCCCAAAGTGCAAGCTTCCTATCCCATTTCAAGATAGCTATTGCCAGATACTCTAGTCTTCTTCCCTAATTACCTTGGGTGGATAAGTTTTGCTCTCCAAAGAAACCTCCTTGCTTTGTTCAGCTTCCTTGGGTTCTGTGGACAGTGTTTCCACTTTTTGACTCTGAGAATCATCTTCCCTTTTATTTGACTACAGGAGAGAAACAAGGACAAGCTCTTATAACAATCATTGCAAAGAAAGACAAAACAACAAGGAAAGGAAAGAAACAATTCTTTTTCATAAGATCCAAGAAATCAAAGGAAAATTTCAAGCTAGATTAGTGAAAGGTCAGGGAGCAACTTTATCTTAAAAAGACAAAACAAAGACAAGAGGGAAACTAAACAGATTATACTACAGATGTGTGGGTGCACACTATAGGAGGTGGGGCTGGGAAGCACTGAATACCTGTCCAGCCGATAAATAAACCAGCACAAAGTGCCAAACAGGCTGTTTGTGCCCATTTCTAACTGTAATAATTTTTTCCATATGTTGTAGCTTAAGTGATGTTCTCTAGCAGTGGGTGCTGCTTTAGTTCTCCTGCTTTATAAACAAAACAAAATACTAGGAAACTTTTTAAAAGAATAGGTTTGTAAGAACAAACAGACACTGTTTACACTAGACCTGTATTTCTGTTTCTCTGATGTTATTGCTGTTCCATGCTTCAAGTTGCTTCTGCCTGGGATGGGGGGCACAAATGAATTCATGCCCCCCACAGGTGCCACACATATCCCTTCCCGCCCCTGCCCCCCTTGGCCAGCTGCCCCACTGACATTCTAGGATGTGCTACCAGGGTCTTCCTTCTCTAGCAGTGCTCCAGTCTGGGCAGGAACTCGGGCTGCCCTTCTTCACCTTCTTCTGCAGCCAAGTACTCCCACAAGGAGGCAGCCCTGGGATTCTCCCTGCACAGCAGATGAGTGGTTGACTGCCAGAGGAGGCAGGGAAGGGCAGCCGGAGATCCCACCCTTCACCCCTCCATGCATGTGGGGTATCTAAAATCACAATAGCAAATGACAGATTAAAAGGGGGCTGTGTGTGGAACCAAGAAAAATGTGCAAATAAGCATCAACTGAAGAGGAATTCAATACGCCCCCCCCACACACACACCCAGAAATCTTGGTGGATAAAATAATTATAACTGCATGCCAGTTCCTCCTCTTCAGCCCCTAGGACCAAGAGGTGCCCTTCTCACTGAAGGGTCAGCTGACCAGCAGGTGCCCTTCCTGCCAGTGGTCTGAAGCCTCTGGCTGACCTTAGGTCCTCCGGCAGGAGGGCAGCCAGGAAAGGGCACCAAGACAGCCAAAGGATGTCCTCTGATGAAGAGAGAAGATCTGGGCTGCAGGGACTCAAAAGGCCCTTCAGGGCAACACTCTAGTGTGCTGGAGTCAGAGGGCAGGTCCTTCAACCTGTCCTTTCCCATAATTCGCCCTAGTGGATGCTCAAGTCCTTTGCTCTGGCTCTGACTTTTGATCTGCCTTTTTCCTGGGAAATTACCATGGTGAACAGGAATTATCTAGGGAGCTGTAGGCTAGCCCTCTGAAACAAACTGCTAGAGAAGGCTGACTTTTCTCCAAGGGAGCACAGCAGTAAATTGAACTTCCATCCTCTGACTCCACAGCTAGGTACACTAGAACCAACTTTTTTGTCCTTCTGGTGGTTCATGATGTCCACAAATCTTTCCTTCAGCACCACATTGCAAGTTTGTCAGCTTTCTTCATTATCCAGTTTTCACATCCATACAGAGTAACCAGGTATGCCATTGTGCGGATTATCTTGGTTTTAATGTTCATTGACACCTCCTTACACTTCAGCTACCCTTCCAAGTTTCAGTCATCACCTGGTTCTTTGGCTGCAATCTTCATTTGGATTGGTGACTGAACCAAATTGTAGGGAAAAAATTAACTGTACATTTTAAATTATTGAAATTTCTTCCACCAATTGTTACTCCTTCCTCTGAATTGAACTGAGGTTTTTGTATAAAAATGGAGGGGATGATTTATCAAACTGTCAATTAAATGGAGGCAAGTTTACAGGACGAAGATAGGAGGGTTATAAAAGGGGAGAAGGAGATAACCATTTGCCCATAAAGGGTTATGTAGTGGAAGATATGGCCAACTGGATATGTCAAAGATTGTAAAACATCCTGTCTTCCCAGATCACTGCCATCTGATAAGACCTACTTTCTGTCAGGAGGAAGGAGCACAGATAATTGCTTACCTTATCACATGAGGGTGAATGAGTTAACTTCTGGGAACTTCCTGAAAGTAGAAAAACAGAGTCAAAGTGAAAGGCAATACCTTGCCATACCCATGCTTATACTTTTCAAAGATCCAATATTGTTCTATTTTTCATAAACTATAAGCCATAGTCATCACAATTATAACAAATTAAGGCTTGACATATCTCGCTTTGCATGTAATGAGTTTATCTCATATATTAGTTTCACCTTTAAAGTTGCATTACTAAAATAAATGAACTTTTACATGATATTCTAATTTTTTGACTTTCACCTCTAGGATCAAATTCCTCATATCACCCAATCCAACCTTTTGAAAAGCTTCTTTTTGATCCTCTATAAGAACGGCCTTGATAGGATCGTTTGTTATGGAAATGTCCTCGGGGATATCTGGAATTACTGCCTGGATCAGAATTTCTGAAGTTGTCAAAGATGCCATTGTACGCTCTGTGGAGACACAAACATTCATAATGGCCACCTTCTTTCACTCTTGTTAATAAAGGTCAACCATAGGTCTCTCTTCAGCCAGTGGTTATATACATTTGAGAAGTCACTGAAGTAGAGAAATGCCATAATGCCCCGCACAAGGTGATGGCCAGCGATATTAGAAATAGCTGAGTGGCCATAAAGAGTACAAAACAACTAGACATAACAATATGTAGCAGTTGTGTCATGCAGGATGATGCACATGTTGAAGATGGCCAGATGACACCAGACATGTGAAAATATATCATCACTGAGGTCAACAGACAAAAATCATTATCTGTGACAATATCGCCATCACATCATACTCATCCACTGAACCTTAAAGTTTGGTGGGTGAAAGTCAAGGCCTATAACTCCTCAACAATGTCAACTCATGCTCTGGGATGCTTTCTTTTTTTCTAAGGCACCTGGTGTCTACTCTTACAAATTTCAAGCACCAGGTGAAAGCAGCTTTATTTTTCTAAGCCTTCTGGAAAATAGAATGTAATGAAGTTTTCATTTTAGAGTGTTTTGTTTGGAATGTGGGTAGTATTCTGTTATTTTTAAAACAGCTTAATATTTTACAACTCATTCAGGTTTTGCTCTATATTGGAAATGTAATACTGTAAAATAAAATAAAATAAAATGCCACATTGGAAATAGATTGTATTAAAGATTAGGCCAATCCATGTAATATCAAGCAGAAGTCATGTACCTGTTGTTTGGCATGATCCTGGTTCCTGCATAGAGCTGGGCTGGGTTATAGCATAATCCAAACAGTCCTCTGAAATAATTCATTTGGTATTGCTGGTTAACAGAAAACATTGCACAGACATTTAGCACACTGCAATATATACTTCCCCATAGTTATATAGATATCCTCTTCTAGAGATGGAGATGAATCCATTATGAATCAAAAAACGAATTGCATATTTTATTCAAAAATTGCTAATTCATCAATTTGTATTTAAATGAATTGCTATTCCCAGGTGAATATGAATTGATGTATTTTTAGCAATTTTTAATTCACTGATTTGTTAGACTATAAAATGGCCCCCAAGACACCTAGAGACACTGAAATTGTAGGGAACCTTTCCCTGATTCTCATCTACAATCCTTCCAGGTTTGGTGGACTCTGGATTTCTGATGACATCTGGAATCAAAACATCACCACATTTGCAGGCTTCTGGAGGAGAATCAGAGAAGCACTCCTGCAATTTTGGTGTCTCTAGGTGCCTTGGGAGGCATTTAATAGGGGTTTAAAGTCAAAAATGAATTAATGAATAGATTCATCCAGTTATCAGGAAAAGTCATGCATTCATTATTTGTGATTCTGCAACCTTGAAAAATCACAGTTTGAAACATCGCAATTTTTCTGATTCATGTCGATCTCTAATCCTAACAGAAAAATAACTGCAACCATCAGCCAAATTCTGTCATTTAAAACCAAGCCTCCTCTCTTATGGGGTACTTAGCGCACTTAAAGTGTAATGGAGTTTTTGGTTCAATCTATCACAAAGCCTAGAACAAATAACAAATAATAACTTTGAAGCCTAAGGTGTCTGTTAGACTGACAAAGATAATCAAATGGAATAGTCTCACATACACTAAACTGAGTGATGCTGGAACTAACTTATAGGATTTTCCTTAAGAGTTTATTTCATATTGTACTTTTTAATAGATAATATATTCATAACATTCTGCAAGGGATAAAAAAATGAATGAATTGGCTCATCCTGCAAGAGAGAAGGTCCCAGAGAAATATTTGCAAGGCAAAACTAACAGCCACCTTCTGCTGTTGCCTGAAGCTTCCAAAATGTAAATGCTCTAAGACAGACTTAAGAGATTCAGAAAACACTTTATTAAACAATTGTAACACATTTTGTATCTACAGTACTTGGAAAGGGAAGGTTGGTTTCACAGCAGGTACCCTGGGGTCAGAGGCCGGGGTTTGAATCTCCACTCAGTCATGGAAACTCCCTGGGGGGTGTGCAACTGGTAAAACCAGTTCTTATATATGTCACCATAAAAGGTCTATTAGGGTCACTCTAAGGTGGTTACTTCACATCCCGTTCATCCCTCCTTGCTGTCCCGCTTGGGACTGATACAAAAAAACCTTACTTCACGTCCATAGCATGACAACAAAAAGTTGTCTTGACCACGCCACCAGAACCGGGAACAGAGCGTGACAAGCCATACCTGCCCCTGGGCTGGGGGATTCTCTTGTCATGGTTGGTTCCCGGTTCCTGTTCCGAGACAAGGGACCGCGTGGTAACAACTGTCACACAACAACTAGTGTCCACCTAGTGGTCAGCGGCTGAAGCGGCATTCAACATTAGTTTCCCTATGGGAAACATCATGCAGTGCAAATGTTTATTAAAGAAAGTACTGAAAATTCTGTAGCACTGAGGTGTAAATCCCGGAAGACCAGTAACTCAAAATATCGAAAAAGTTTTATTTACGATATTAAAAAAAGAGTTAAGAAAGCAAGACAAATTCATAACTTGTCATGGAACAAGACCGTGAAATAACAGTTGTCACGAGACAAGTAATCACACCCGTGAGTAAATGGAAACAGGGACTGAACAGGGACAAAACCATGTGACCACGAACGCTGTCACGGTACAAAAGTAACCACAGAACAAGGGAGGACGTGAAGTAACTGCCTAAGTCACTTCCAACTTGACAGCAAATTACACCATTGTGCTACACAACACTTATATAAACACTTCAGATATGTAAATATTGCCATCAGACATGGGTGCTTTGCATTAGTATCCTTATGAATACAAACCAGGGCACCATAGGTTTGGCACAGTCACAGTACCATCCCCTCACAAGACCAGATCAGCCACTTACTGGCAGCATGCAGCTCTGCCATCATCACTGCCACACCAAATGTGGAAGGATCCCAGCTGGCAATTCCTCACCTCCCCACACATCCAAACACTTCACTGCTGGGTGGGACAGTCTCCCTATTCAGCTGACAATGGGTTGATTGTGAGGAAAACAAATACAAACTGCCCATATCTAATTGCTATCATAATTTTCCAGTGGGCACATCTGAGCATGTGTGAGAGTATCAAAACATGCTTATCAGTATCTCACAGTTCTTTATATATAGAATAACAGGAACAGAATGTGTTACAGAGAGAAACCACAGGCACCTGGTGTACTTCTGACTTCTGGTCACAGACATTTCCTGAAAGCTACTATTTCCTTAGCAATGCAAGTTAAGCAGTTGCCATGTTTTCCACATCCCAGTGATCACTTCCTCTTTTCCCATAGCTACATGACTTTACAGATGATGGAGGAATATCTTTCAAAAAAGAATAATCTTCTCATCAGCTGGCTTAATATTTCCCAGTAAAACCACTCCCATCCCTAGCTTGAATCTGTTTTAAGCAGCTTCTTAAAAACTGGAAGGGAGCATGCTGTAAAGGATGCCAGGTCACCACCGAGAGGATCCAGTGACCACTTACGTAGCCATGGTACCCTTGCTGTACCAAGTGTGGGTACTTGACAGGCAGGTTCAGTAGGCTAGTGACTGGGAAAGCTTCCTGTGAGTCCCTTCCCCTAACACCTCTGAGCCACTTGCTCCTTGGGTGCCCCAGGGAGACCAGAACTTTCAGGTGGTTGCCTCCAGCTGTAAACCTACCTTGCAAGGTAGGAAGTACAAAATGAACAAAAGACTTCCAAGTGGAAGGCACTTTCTTTAGTACCATCAAGGCATTCAGGCTGTATAAAGCTGTACAATTTTATTTTATTTTTATTGAAGAAACTTTATTTTCCAATTCCCTTATCTTGCTTGTTGAAGTAATTTCAAATGGCCACCTAAGTTTCAAAGCAAACTCAGAAAGTAGCAAGATGATGATGAGGTGAAGCAGTTCCATGATAGTAAAATTAACCTTGTTCAGAGACAAAAGCTAACTAACCCAAAGCTATACTGACATGGTAGCATAGTTCCTGTGGAAACACCGAGCTCAGTATAATAGCAGGCTTGAATTACTTGTTGAAGCAAGTAAGTGTAAAGCTGCTGCTAGAAGCTGCCTGAGTGAACCATTGTTTCCGGATAGCCTAATATCCCCTCATTAGATGGTTCAATACTTTCAACTAATCAAATGGTGTCCTTCCTAAGCTAATTGGAAACTCCTGCAAGGATAAGAGAGGCTTAAGAGATTCAGAAACCAGCTGTGGCTAATTTGAAGACTACAGTATGTGAATTCAAGCAGTTTCAGCTTCTCACAGACACTCCCAAAACTTCAAGGCCAAAGATAAAGTTTGCTCACAGGGGCCACTGGCAGGGTTGCTAATTCGAAGGTGCATGTTGTTGCAATATGCGCTCTTGACTCGTAACTACTAAGAGCAATCAGAGTATAGGAAACGGTTAGAGAAACACAACAACTCAACACAACAACTCAACACAGGAAAGGAAAGTATAAACTTGAACTTATTGTATTAAAGAGTTTAAGCACTCATTGGCAAACAACATAAACACACAGCATGCAAAGAATACAGAGAGGCATAACCTGACTTACAACAGGTTAAGCAGGGTGACCTAACACAGCATTAGAGTGAACTGATCTACATCAGGTGAAGTCTCACTTCTAACTCCTTCTTAATATACAGACTTCTATCCAATCATGTAAGACCACATCATCACCTCATTACTCTGTCCCAGCTGCATTACGCATTGACCTTTACTTTCAAACTCTTCACAGGCATACTCAATCAAGTTATAGAGCATACAATATTAATTTTTAACATACATATACAAATTGTATTGGGAAAACATCTTGACACATGCTTTCTCCCATTTAACTTATTTCAGGGTTATTACAGACTTGAGGGAATTATTCTCCTATTTGCTGGTTTCTTCACAAGTTCCTGGCAAACCTCTACTGTTCATTTATTCCATAGATATGGGGTCACAATTAAAAATGCTTGGGTTTTGGTGGTCTCTTTCTTGGCCTTCTTATAAGTCATAGTTTTTAACAATAATGAGTGTGAGGAATGGGTTAGATAGGTAATTGTTTTGTAGGATATGTGTTCTAGCAGCTATTGCGGTCCTAAACTGTTTAGGGTTTTACAGTATTTACCTGGACCTTGAATTACAATAATATTGTAATTTATTTTATTTTATTTATTTTAGAGTATTTTACCCCACCTTTCTCCTTGGAAAAAGGACTCAAGGCTACTTACAGAATGAAGGATAACATATAGTCTAGAACAATTAAGACATGTTCAAGTATTGAGAACAGGGAATTGAGGGACATCTTACACCATTAATAGACAACATCACTTTAAAGCTACAAGAAAACTCAAGCATTAAAAGGGGAGTAAAGTTCCATGTAAAGTTATGTGTGATGGAAACTAACATTGAAAACATAGTGTCAATGTAAACGCATAAGGTTATAAGTAGTTATAAACACAAAGTCTATGTAATCCTGTAGATTCATATAAAACACGCACGAGTCACTGTGCCCAGAGCTGGTTTCTCAAGAAACAGGCGTAATTTGTGTAATTTGGTCATATAGTGCTTTGTAGGTCAAGGTCAGCAGCACCTTGAATTGTGCCCGATAGCTGATTGGCAGTCAGTTGAGCTGCTTTAGTAGGGGTGTAATGTGATCTCTGTACCCCACCCCAGTCAGCAATCTGGCTGCTGCATTTTGGATCCGTTGGTGTTTCCTGAGACTTTTCATCAGTAGCCCCACATAGCGCATTACAGTAGTCTAGCCGGGACGTCATTAGGGCATATGTCACCGTGGTCAAAGCTGGTTTCCAAGCAACGGGTGTAACTTGCATACTAGCCTTAATTGTGCTCCTGGCCACAGCTGTGACTTGGGCATCCAAGCTCAAGGATGCCTCCAAGAGCACCCCCAAGCTGCGCACCTCTTTTTCAATTCGTGAGTGACCCCCATCCAGTACAGGTTGCATCCCTATCCCTTGTTCTCCCTTTCAACTGACCAGGAACACTTCTGTCTTGTCTGGGTTTAGTTTCATTTTGTTCATCCTTATCCAGTTCATTACTGCAGCTAAACATTAATGTTTAGCATACGCATAGTTGTTTTAAATCTTTTTTTTAAATTATTTATAAGTCACTTTGGGTTCCTTTTGGGAGAAAAGTGTTTTTAACTTAAATAAAACTTAAAAATAAGGCTTCTCCTGCTGTTGCCTCCAGGGGCATATCTGGGGCGTGGCAGAAGGGTTCATTGCCCCAGGCGCAGCAATCTGGGGTCACCTGAGGGGGAGCAGGAGGAGGAAGCCATGCACCCTTCCGCCACCCAGCACCAGGCACTAGGCAAGCAGCGAAGCAGGCAGGCAAGCAGGAGCATGGTGGCCGCGGTGCCCTCCTCCTCCTCTTCCTCGCCTTGGTGGGACATGTATAAGGCGTGCACACACACACACACACACACACACACACACACACACACACGTCTGTCTGTCTGTCCATTTCCCCATGCACGTACCCACCCCACGCCAGCAGGGATCGGCCCCCCATTGCTGGATGGGTGCAATGTGGGGGGGGGCGGCAGCAGGAAGGGCGCAAAAATGAACTTTGTCCCCAGGCACTCCAAATCCTGGCTATGCCTCTGGCTGCCTCTGGTGTTTCTTTTGGTGTCCATGCCTCTAGCACTTCAGCTGAGTCACAGTAAGGCCCAAGTGTCTGGTTCTTCATGGAGCTGGCACCGATGGTGGTGATGATGGTGGGCTCAAGGTCAGAGCTCCCCCTCCTTGTCCTCTTCTCTTCTCAGCTAAAACCTCTACCCTGATCCCTTTAATTTGTGTATATGAAAATTTTCAGCCTGACTAAACGTATGGACATGTTGCCAGATATGAGATCTTTATATGTTGCAAATTAATTATACAGTATAAGTAGACTGGTAATAAATTAGGAAGTAAATAGCACAGCTGATATTTATAAATAGTGATGATGTTATCACTAGGTCATGTTATTTTTTATTTTATTTTATTTATTTTAAGACTTCCCATGCACAGCCACCTCTAGGTTCCAAAGCTCCCTAAGGACCCTTATTGCCTGCAAAAGCCTTTGGGGTGAAGCCTTTATATTGGGACAACACCACTGGCTTCCATGTGATGGTCCCAATGCAATGGTTGAATCCCTGCTGGCAGTTTTCTTTCTAAAAGCTGCCTCCCCAATTTTGAGGCTCCCTAAAGCTTCCTTGTGGCAAAACGTGCCCCTAGGAGCCTTGGAACCTGCGATGGCGCAGGTGGATATGAAGTTTTAAATTTAAATAAAGACTACCCTCACTGGGTGATGACATTTATGCAGTATAGTTATACCAAGCGGATTTAGTTGACTTGACATGTTATTTATTGGAAGTTACATATTATATTCTTGCATACTGTAATTGGGGAAAAATACAGCCACTGATGTCAAAGGATGATCAGGAGATTGGAAAACAAGTCCTGTGAGGAAAGACTAAAAGAACTTAGCATATTTAGCCTTGAGAAAAGCAGAATGCAGGGAGATGTGTTAGCATTTTTCAAATAGCATACTTGAAAGATAGCCATACAGAGAAGAGGCAGGATCTGTTTTTAGTTCATCCCAGAGTGCAGGACATGTAATAATGGGTCCAAGCTACAAGATGCAAAAATTCTGATTGAATCTTATGAAAAACCTCTTAACTTTTAGAGCAGTATGATAATTGCCTTGGGTCGGGAGGTAGTGACTATTGTAATGCTGGAGGCATTTAAGAGAAAATTGGACAACCATCTATTAGATTTATTTAGTTATTTATTTTATTTTAGAATATTTTTACACTGCCTTTCTCCTTGGAAAAGGACCCAAGGCAGCTTACAGTAATGAGGGATAATATACAGTCCAGTATGATTCAAGTATTGAGAACAGGGAATTGAGGAACATCTTATACTACAGCATTAAAAGACAACATTACATGAAAGCTACAAGAGAATGTAAGCAGTTAAAAAGAGAGTAAAAATTCCATGTAAAAGTTATGAGCGATGGAAATTAACATTGAAAACATAGTGTCAATGTAATCACATAAGGTTATAAGTAGTAATAAACACAAAGTCTATGTGATCCTGTAGATTCATATGAAAGACACATAACAGGTAGTGTAGCGTTATTAATTACGCATACACAGGGTTTGGGGCACAACAATCTCTGGTCCCAGGCTGCCTGTCTCTGTGAGTGAGTGTCTGCATGTATGCGTGTCTCTCTCTGTGTCTCTGTGTGTCTTCATGAGCTGAGTGTGTGTGTGTGTGTGAGTGTCTCTGAAAACTGCCTGGGACTCAGAGGTCTTACTCTTTATTGATAACAGTAACACAATAGGGTAGAGGAAGAGACAGAGGAAAGATGGTCTTGGTCACATATGCATTCCATTGGTGGTGGGGGAAATGCACCTTATCTGGGAGGAACATACTCAGCTAGTGGGGGGTTATTGATAAGGAAAGAGAGGAAAGGGCTTTTGGGCTTGGGTCACAGAGCAGATGTGTCCTGATATCCTGCCATTGTTTTTCTGGCATTGCCATCTGCTTTGCTGCCTCCTTGAGCTAGTAGGTCAGCTCAGGGTCAGATTAACCACACACTGGGCTTTCCTGCTTGCTCTCTGGACATGCCTGCCCAGGGCCTAAGGATGATCCTCAGTGCTGCCAAGTTATTGGGGTTCAGAGCCAATTGGGACATGGAATCCCCACAAGGTAGTCCATCATTTAGGGGAAGCTTCGATTCCTGCCTTGAACAAGGGGTTAGACTCAGTGGCTTTATAACTCAGTTTTTCTGTGAAAGTTGCCATGTTCATAATCGTAAAAAAGTACAAATATTGGAGTTTTTAAAAAGTATATAGAGCTGTAAGCCTAAATGTTATGTTATGACCTTTAATATTCTCATTGTAAAATAATTAAATAGAAATGAATGTAAATAGTCCAGTAGATGGCAATAGAGGATTACATTTGACAAACTTTTCTGCTTTAGTGGCCCAACATAGTGAATTGCCAGGTTTGGATATTGACCACATCTGATTCCTCACAGATGTTATCTGTGCAAGTTAACTTCAGAATCAAAAGCCATCTGCCAATGTATCAATCTGACATCTCAGCAGAGCTGTTCACATGAGATGAATATTATGACTACAAGTCAGTTGATAACTGTGACTAGAAGTCATGAGATATGCAGAGAATATGTTGAATGGCACAGAAAAATTAGGCAAGCACTTGGTCATGTAAACAAATCAATATCTTAGGAAATTGCTACATTTGCCAGCTGGGAAAAGTAAAAGCAAATAAGATAAAAACTATAAAATCATGCTGCGCAGCAGATTTTTAGCAAGCAGAAGAGGAGGAGAGCACATAGCAATGGGGAGATACACATCCTGCTGGATAAAAGAACACCAATTTTGTATAACTTGGAATGATAATAAAACCTGCCTATCGCTCTAAAATTAAGAAACTCAAGCTATGGCTTCCTTGATTTTTAATGATTTGTTGATATGTCTTTGAAACTTCGTTATTAGGTTTTCATGCTTCATTTCTTAATAGTCACTGGATAGATGTCTGTGAGGATTCTCAGTCATCCAGGTAACTGGATTTCTTTTCTTGTGAGATCAAAAGGTTTCACTGCTCACCCAAATAGCTTCATCAGTCTGGAGAGATGTAATACTACATAGATCCTTTTTTTGCTCAATATATACTTGTTCAATGAAAATATGAAAATATATAACTCTTTTGGAAATACATTTTGTGTATTCTACATGTATCAATAAAATTAAAAGGTATTCAGAAGAAGGAGTTACTCTTAGTGTGTCCCTTATGAAAACCGATTGTGTCCTTGTAATAACAAAGAAATTGAAACACTGAATCATGTCCTTTTTGTATGTGATTTTTATAGAAATGAGCATACTAAATTACTCAAGCCCATAATGAGTGTCTTCCCAGATAGGACGCTGAACTGGTATTTAAAATATTTATTAAGTGACACAAACAAGGGTACCACTGAATCTGTGGCCAAGTTTCTTTTCTTTGCCCAAAGAATACGGAAGACAACCTTGGCCTCTGTTAGCTCTTAATATAATTATGAATTGCACAATGTTTGTATAATTCACTTTTACTACCTAAACTGTTTTAACTATCTTAAAATTTTGTAATTGTTTTACTCTTTTATCCTTTTAAAACTTCATGTATGTAGTTTTACCTTATTGGTTGGGCCTGTGGCCGCAAATAAAGATTGTTGTTGTTGTTACTCTTAGAACTATTGTAGATTTCAGTGGTTTAGCAGAGCCAAAGATTAGGAATTTGATTCCTCACTTTGCCTCATTGATAGAAGCTGGATGATCCACAGGATCCTTTCCAGCTCTGCAGTTCCCAGATTATTTATTTATTTATTTACTTATTTATTTATTTTCAGATTTATATACCGCTCCTACTTCTCAAGTGAGAACTCAGGGCGGTTCACATAAAAATATAAAAGATTAAAAGGTGGCTAAGAACAGGAGCAGTCACAATAGCAGTCCAAATGCACATAAGTAGGCCAGGGCAAAGGAGGAGGGAAAAAAAATCCCTAGTCATTGTTGAAGGCGTCCTGCCAGCGACGGAGCTTGCCGTAAGTCGCTCGGTAAGCTGTTCCAAATGGACAGCCCCACCACCGAGAAGGCCCGCTTACGAGTGCTCATTTTGCGGGCCTCCTTCGGAGGGACGGTCCGGAGCAAGAGGGCCAAAGATGAGCGGGTGGGTCGGGCCCGATCTAATTGTCAGGAAAGGCGCTCTGCCAGATAATCAGGGGCCAAGCCATGGAGGGTTTTGTAAACCAAAACCAACACCTTGAATCTTATTCGGGAGGCAACAGGCAACCAGTGTAGGTAAGCCAGGATGGGGGTGATGCGGTCAAAACGACGCGCACCAACCACCAACCTGACCGCCGCGTTCTGGACCCGCTGCAGTCGCCGAACAAGGTTCAAGGGAAGCCCCATGTAGAGAGCATTGCAGTAATCCAGCCTCGACATGACCAGTGCCTGTACCACTGTCCTCAGGGAGCTCTCATCAAGGTACGGGCGAATCTGGGCGATAAGCCTTAGGTGGTAAAAGGCCAACCTGGTCACGGCTGACACCTGGGACTCCAGGGTCAGATCCGGATCCAGGACGACGCCCAGATTCCTCACTCTTTGCGCCAGCCGGAGGGTGGACCCGCCCAGACTGGGAAGAGGGCCACAGTACCCATTCGGGCCACCCCCAAAGAACAGAACCTCAGTCTTTCCAGGGTTGAGCCTGAGTCTGTGAGTCCTGGTCCAATCCAAAACTGTGGCCAGGCAGCGATCAAGGGTCTGGACGGCCTCCACTGCACAGGTGGAGAACGAGAGATAGAGCTGCGTGTCATCAGCGTACTGATGACAGCAGACTCCAAAACTCCGGATGATCTCAGCCAACGGCTTCATATAGATGTTAAAGAGCATTGGGGAGAGGGACGACCCCTGAGGCACCCCACAAGAGAGTGTCCAGGGAGCCAACAGCTCACCCCCCCCCCAAGCTCACTCACTGGGTGCGGCCCTCAAGGAAGGAACGGAGCCAGCCAAAGGCCAGACCCCCAATCCCCACCTCCGAGAGCCGCCCCAGAAGGATACCGTGGTCGACGGTATCAAAAGCAGCTGACAGGTCGAGAAGGACCAGCAGGGTAGAGCAACCCCTGTCAGCCCTCCTCAACAGATCATTGTTCAGAGCGACCAGAGCCATCTCAGTCCCATGACGCGGCCTAAACCCAGATTGGAAAGGGTCCAGGACATGGTTCTCCTCCAGGAACGACTGGAGACGCAGGGCGGCAACCTGCTCGACCACCTTGCCCAGAAAGGGAACATTGGCTATGGGACGGTAGTTGGACATATCATCCACAGCCAAGCCAGGTTTTTTAATAATGGGCTTCACCACCATCTCCTTCAGAAGACTGGGAAAAATCCCGTCCCTGAAGGAGGCTGAGGTAATTAGTGAAACCCATTTCGGCATGCTCCCTCCTGCGATCTTGATCAGCCAGGACAGGCAAGGGTCAAATGGAGAAGCCACAGGCCTGCAATGTCCCAGGGCCCTGGAGGCATTCTCAGGTGTAACAGGCCCAAACTCAACGAACCGGGGCGACCGAGGCGGCCCAGTACCAGCCACAGCGGGGACTGGATCAGAGCAACCGGCGTCCAGCTCAGAGTGGATGGCCTCTATCTTAGATTTTAAAAAGGCTGCGAAAGACTCACTAGTGAAATCACTAGGAGGAGGCCCAGGCGGACCGGGATTGGTGAGGTCTCGAACCACCCGGAACAATTCCGCCTGGCGATTCAAGGCCTCACCAATTCTCAGGGCAACAAATGATCTCCTAGCTGCTCTTATCGCTCGAGAATAGCGACTGGTCGATGCCTTAACCGCAGCCCAATTCAAAGCCGTTCGAGCATTCCGCCATCTGCTCTCTAGCCTTCTCCGCTCTTGCTTCATTGCCCGCAGCTCCTCGGTAAACCAAAGAGAAGAGTGGGCTGGGCACCGGATCAGGCACTTGGGGGCAATCTGGTCAGCTACCCCGGCCACCTCCTCATACCACCTTTTGACCAGGGAGTCGACCGGATCGTCATCCAGACCATCTGGCACAGCCCCGAGGGTCTCTGAAAACCGCACAGGGTCCAGGATTCCCCGGGGGCGGGCCCAGATGGAAGGGCCCTTCTCCCCATGGGGTGGGGTGGCGATTGACAGGGAAAAGGTCAGCAGATAGTGATCTGACCATGACACGGGACGGGCCAACAACCTCCCGACCCCCAGATCCAAACCCGCTGATGTGGAGGTAAAAACCAGGTCCAAGGTGTGTCCCCCCTTGTGAGTGGGACCGATGACAAGTTGGGACAGGTTCATGGAGGCCATGGACTCCATGAACTCCAGAGCTGCTCCCGACAGCCCAGCCTCGGCATGCACATTGAAATCCCCCAACACCAAGAGACGGGGGGATCTCACAAGTGCCGCCGAGATGAACTTGGAGAGCTCTGGGAGGGAGCGTGCAGGGTCGCAGGGAGCACGGTACACAAGCACTATCCCAAACCTGTCCCTCTGTCCCACTACGAGGTGAAGACATTCTAAACCTGGACTCACCAACATCGCGGATTTGCTGACATAAAAAGAATCCCCACCCCCCGCCCCCACCCCGGCCTGCCCAGATGCTGCACACAGTAGCCCTAGAGACGAAGCAGCAAGAGGGAAGCTCCTCCCCCTTCACCCACCCAGGTCTCCGTGAGGAATGCCAGGTCAGCTCACTCATCCACGATCAAGTCGGGGATGACGGGGATCTTATTGTGCACCGACCTGGCATTGATCAGCAAACAGGACAGGCCAGGGGTATGATGATGATGATGATGATGATGATGATGATGATGATGATGATGATGATGATGATGACGACGACAATGATGATGTTTCTGTTAACTGGACGTTTATAAAATACTCTAGAGCTTTTAATATCTACTTGGAACACCAATAGCTCAGCCTGACTCTGATGTAATGATATCAGATGTCTAAATAAGCTTTGAACCACAGCCTAGAGACAACATCTGTAAGCATCTTTCTCTGCACAATTGTGCTTTAATAAAAGGGTTTGTTTGTTGCTTCTTTAATTTTTCTCTCCATATTGCATCGTTTCCCCTTCTTTTTCTTTTCTTTTTACATATTCATACAAAGAACACAAAAGTAATTATTATTAATATTCCTGCCCCAGTAATTATTATTATCTCCTTCAGTGAAGTTAAGCAATAACATCAAAATATGCAGTTAACAATTTACCATTTCAGCTTGGCTCACAAGCCCCCCCCCACCCTTTTTTATACCAATGTTGTTATTTATATGAATAAATCTATGAAAGGTTGATACTCCTTAGTAAATACATTTGAAGGATTTGTTCGTTTTGCTGCCTGAAGTTTGTGTTAATTTTTCCTGTCATACTAGTTCAGCGATGTCTCAGTGTCAATGTTGATGTTTTTGTCTGCTTCATTGATTATGAAAAAGCCTTTGACTCAGTTAAACATGATAAACTTATTAATATGCTTAAAGAACTGTGTTAGGACAATTGTCATAACAGATTGATTGGGAATTTGTATTGGAATCAGCATGCTGGTGTCCAGATAGGTGGTCAGATATCAGAAGAGGTGTCAATTATGAAAGGTGTTTATCAATGTTGTATTCTCTCACCTCTACTTTTTAATATCTATTCAAAAATAATTTTCTGGGATGCTCTTGAAGGAAAGAGCCAGGGTGTGAAAGTGAATGGCATTCTTGTTAATAACGTAAGATACGCTGACAACATTGTCCTGCTTGCAACAAGTCTAGCAGATTTGCAAGGATTGTTGGATTCTGTGGCTGCAGAAAGCAGTGCCGTGGGATTGCGACTTAACGTGAAGAAGACAAAATGGATGGTTATCAGTAAAAAACAAAATGGTTCACAGAACCTTCTTAATATTGGCAATGATATAATTGAGAGAGTATCATCTTATAAATAATTGGGATGTTTTGTTAAAGATAACTGGGATCCTTCATGCAAAATTCATTGTAGAATTGAACAAGCTAGAAATTCCTTCCAGAAAATGAGGAAAGTCTTGACAAACCAGGACATATATCTCAGACTTTGTACTTGAATACTTCGATCCTATGTATTCAGCATAGATCTCTATGGTGTTGAAACTTGGACCCTTATAGACACATTATGCAGGAAGCTGGAAGCATTTGAAATGTGGACGTACAGATGAATTCTAAAGATACCTTGGACAGCAAGAGTCACTAATATGGCTGTATTACAGTGCATGAACGAAAAAGTTAGAAATCCTCAATAGAGAAGAAAAATGCACTCTTTTGGACATATAGTGAGCAATAAGAAATACCATCTGTTGCAAGTTATCCTTCAAGGAAAAATAGATGGGGCAAATGGCCCAGGACATAGAAGAACATTCTGGCTTAAGAACTTAAGCCAATGCTCCACATTAAGCACAGCTGCTCTGATTGTCAAAGTTCTACGAGGACATTGCACTTGAAGAAGTTCGCTCTGCTACATTTCGCTGTTCCAAAAAGGTAAAACCTGTTGACGATCCCTCCAGAATTTAGCAAGAACTATTCCGACAGCCACTAACAAAGATGATAGCATAGATTTGCATTATCCCCTAAATGAGCCATGTCCAAAGTCTGGC
>JAHTLZ010000129.1:59554160-59571798 GCA_023846285.1 Phrynocephalus versicolor
TTCTGGTCTGGAGGGGGGGTGTCCCGGCTTCCCCCCCCCTCCGTCCTGGGCTGCTCTGGTCTGGTGGGACTCGCCGCAGGCTCGCAAAAAGCCCACTCTCGCCGAGACGCCGACAGCCGCCGCAAACGCAAGCGGCACGGACGGCGCAGGAAAAAACTTTTAAACTCTCCCCCCACCCATTCCCGGGCCAAAAAGCAGGCGGAAAATGCCTGTTTGACTAAGGGCACTCACTCAGTAGGGCACCTACCGGAGGGGGGGGTTCTGGTCTGGAGGGGGGGTCCCGCCTCCCCCCGTCCTGGGCAGCCGGACTCGAGTCGCCTCGTCGCCATGCCATGCGGTGCGGGCAGGGGATCGAAAATGGGGCGGCGAATGCAATATTGTTTTTGAAATCGTGGTCCAAAAACACACAAGCACAACAGAAACACGCGGAAATGTATGATATGCCAGATTTTTCACAGTAGCAGTGGGTTTTTTCTTGCAACAAAATGTCTCTCCTCTCCTCCTGTGTCCTCCATTGATTTTATTTTAATTTATTTTTTTTACACCTGTGCAGTGTGCAATGATGGGCTGGCCCAGTGGCCTGGCCAGCCATGTGGGAGGGGACGACCATGCAAATTTTTGGAGCCATCTCACCAATCGCATGGCCACTTGGCCACTGAGACTTCTGGGATGTGCCAAAAAGCCCCCTAAAACTTGCCCTAGCCCCCTAACCCGCTAACCCTAATCCTTGACTCCTTACCCATACGTCACAGACTGTCTTCTTAGTGGGTCAGAGAGGCACCCAGAGGTGCAACCCAATAGCCCACCATAACCTTACCCGTCATTAGCCTAACCCTAGCCCTAACCCTAATCCACCTTAGCCCATAGCCAGATCGACTTGCATTGCACTACACACGCAAGTACGATTCCCTTCTGTGGGACGTGATGGCAGGTGCGACCCGCTCGTGGGACAAGGTGCTTGAGCAGGTGCAGTGGCACTGCCTGGCCTGCAAATGGCTGGCGACACGCTCGTACCAGGGTATCAAGTACTCGAGCAGGTCTCACTCTGCCTGCAAATGGTATGCATAACCATATGGTTGTGCATGCCATTTTGCAGCAGCAGCAGGTGAGGATGGGAGACCCCCATGTTGAGGGGTCTCTTGGAGCCTGCTGCTGCTGTCCCTTCCTTTATAGCGGGCCGGCGGAGGCACCCACCCCACAGAGGTGCCTCCAGGAGCCCGCTACCCCCCCAAAAAAACCAGTATAACGATAACGAAAAAACAAAAAAACGAACCGACTAATTTTTGCGGTTTTTCGCGAAAAACGGAAATGAGCCGACACGGGCTGCCTCCGACACACGACAACTCGAAAACGTCATTTTCCCGAGTCGTGCCCATCTCTAGTGGCGGTAGCCAGGAGGTGGCGGTGGGCATCAGCTGCGGTAAGTTTTATTATTAATTTCCCCCCCCCCTCCTTGGCCCCCCATCACCAGCCTCGGATAACTGAATCCACAGTTGGTGAATCACGGTTGGATGCCAGTCATACTGTATAAACAATAATAAATCATAAAATTAAATTTTATTTATCAAATTAAACAAAACTTACAGTAAGATGGAAAATAATGTTTGTTTTTGTATAAACACCCTCATTTTGTAGAACTTGCCTTACTCTGTGAAAATTCTGCAAATTCTCATTCCAAAAATTCAACATAAAAACAAATTCTAGCTCTTGCATCTTATGTGCAATATTATTTGCTTCTCTTCTAGAGTCTCCCTCTTGTAACTGGTCTTCCGCTATATATTCTAATGCTTCTAAAAATTTAAGGAAAGATTTCAAATTTGCTGTTGTTGCCATAGCATGTGCCTCCCATCTGATATCAGAGAGGGATTTTAAGACATTTTCATTTCCAATACAATCTTTAAGAATTTTCCACTGGCTGTTTGATGCTGGAAGATATAGAGCAGTGATGGCGAACCTTTTAGAGACAGAGTGCCCAAACTGTGATTCAGAACCCACTAATTTTCCGCAAAGTGCCGATACAGCAATTTAACCTGAATATAGGTGGCTGTGAAGGGGCAATGTCAGGTACCCACAGAAAAGGCTCCGAGTGCCACCTTTAGCACCCATGCTATTGATTCACCAACACTGGTATAAAGCAACTGCACTGTAGAGAAGACATTAACTGCCTTTTGACAGTAGTCAAGAGCAGTTTAGCCTACCATATTTAGTGAATGAGCTACACAGAGCACATTTATAGCAAACTTGTTTGTTGCTTGTTGGCTGCTGCATCCCCTTATAACTCCCAGACATGTTAGTGGCACTATCATATGATTGACCCTTACATTTTGAAAGGTTTAGCCTATAAACTTCACTTAAGTACTGCAACACCTGATTTTCCATTTCCTCACCAGTATGTTCTTTCATTTCCAGAAAAGTTAAAAAGCGTTCAATAGGCTGTCCATCTTTAAGTACCTATGTACAACACTTCACTGATTGATATGTGATAGATCTGGTGTTGAATCAACTGAGAAGATTTTACTTTGTCAACAATCAGCACATGGACCTTTTGTGCTATTAGTTGAATGAGTTCCACACAGGTGGTTTTGGACAGGTAAGAAGGATTTCCTTTGCCAGAATTTCCATATTTTGAAATGTAGCCTGCTAAAAATGGATCATACTGGCTTATGAGTTCAAGCACTCCTAAAAAAAATTCCCATTTTGCAATAATCCAAACCTTTCTTCTTTTCCTTGAAAAGTCAAGTCACGTTCAGCTAACATACAAGTAACAGCTATGACACACCTCAAGACATGTTCCCATTTATCACACTCTTCCTGAATTGGTTTATCCAAATATTGCCCCCAATCCCGCACCTTGTCTGTGAGTTAAGTATGTTAGCATAGAGTCTCAGTGAATAGTGAGAATATAATTGATTATCAATTATAATGCTTCTCCAGTCACTGAACCCTTCTCTTAAAAGAAAATTTGAGACATTTTTAGGCAGAAACAGTTGGCAAACTATAGAGGTGCCTTCAAAGGCTCTGGCAAATATAGTCAGCCAAGTATAATTAGCCTGTCAGCATAGGTGAAAAATAGTTCAAGCATAACTACAAAGCATACCTTTAGCTAGGTCAAACTGACACGCTTTGTTCCTGACTTTACCTGGCTATGAACAATATAGCGTCAGTAGATAAGGAGAGATAAGGCTGGCGCAGCCGCAGTAATGATTGTTCCATGCAGTAACACGCAAGCGCGCAGCATCAGAGAAACCACAGACTGACAAGTGTACACAGATGATTAGCTTAGCTTAGCACATGCGCAGAATAGGAGTCAGGAAGGAGTTAGCTTACGTGTAACAATGTGAACATTGGAATATAAATAAAGTGCTGAGAGGTGCCGAGAAGAGTCAGATTTTCTGGCCTCATTAGAGCTCTCCCAGTATTGCACCAAACAGCTGTTTCCCGTGTCTTCTTGGCTGAGGCCTGCAGGCAGGTCTCATCCGGACTGCAACAGCAAACAAAACAATAAACTGATCCTCTTGATGGCAAATACAGTAAGCATTCTCTTTTGTATTTCTCACCATTGGCTTTGTGGCAACAAAAAGTTTTTGCAAACAATAACTTACTGGTTTGCCACTACTAAAACACTGATAAGATTTGTCAAATGGCCCGTTGTGGTGTTAGCAGTCACTGGGTCCACAAGCTATCCAATAAGCCACATCATCATTAGACAAATCAAGCCACAACCCTAGATCCTTTGCTACATTGTGATTTACTTCATCTTTTGCAGACAGAATGTTACCACCATCACCCTGGTCCACTAAACTTTCATTTTCAGCAATTATTTCATACACTTGCATTGCTGAGGCAAAGTCTGGGAGGGAGAACCTCTCCTTAAATAGGCCTCCCAGGTGGACCTCATGAGTGGCTTAGTAGCTGCTGCTCAAGCCAGGGCCTGAGCCTGCAAACACCAGGTAATTCCTGAGTCAGGCTGCCCCTGATCCTGCGGTTACTAGGGACATGTAAGCCAGATCCTGAAACAAAGTTATAATGTTAGCACTTCTATTGTTGCCTGTTGGCATGCAGGCTGCTGAGTGAGTTACTAGTGCCCCTGCACAGTCTCATTCTCAGTGGACAACTGACTGCATACAAAGTTTCCCCTGCTTTCATTTATGCTGTATGTGCATTTCAAAACCCTTGGCGGAGGTTTACACTCTGAGTGCTCTTGTTATTACTGTAAATATCTGTATATATTTTTTCATTTAATGTGGGGGGCCCTTTTTGCAGATCCTGGTGCAGCTGCACCATTTGTAGTATGTACCATATGGCCCATGTGTGTGTTGTCGTTACAGTCGTGACTGACTCTTCCTGACTCCATGTATAGAGATATCCCCTTGGAAGAGATTAAAAAGCACCCCAGCCAGCTTCCTAGGCAAGGTCTTTTGAGAAGCATTGAATCCCATCTGTGTGGGGAAACCCCGGATGAGAGGACAATGGGTCCCATGGGACCTGATGCACAGGAAGTCAGGCTTGCTCTTAGATCTTCCCCCCACATTAACCAGCAAGGCCATGAGATGGTATATAGGAAATAACAAGCTGTCTGGTAGTCATTCATCAAGACCCTTGGTACGTGACACTGCTACGTCAGATAAGCCCCTCCCCAGGAATTCATCAGCCTACACCATCCTGACACGTAGACTTTCGACCCACCTCTGATGCTCTGCCTTTGCAACTAATAAGAGTCTGGACTCATGCTGGCGGAGGAAGCTGTTGATGCATGAGGCCTGGCTTGTTGAACCCAATAATGTGCTTATGTGGAATTATTACTACTACATCCATGTCCATGGAGTTATCTTCACAGGAATACTGGATTGGTGTGGCAGTTCCTACTTCAACTATGAAAAATTTATGTGGTGTCCCCTCTTCCCTTGATGCCCCTAAACATGTGTTCATTGTGCTTAACGGTTAATCCACCCCTGGGCTCACCACAAGGTTTCCTGTTTTCGAGTAGTCTGTCAGCTACATCCTGTCTCTAAGGGGGCTTGACCACATTCTGTTGTTGAAACATTTTACAGGAACTGTTTGTTGTAACTTGTTTGCTCAGGAAAACTTGCATGCTCAGGAAGGTAGGAGCCCCACAGTGACAGAAAACATGTCCAATGGAAAATATTCATTGTAAAATAGAGACATTGTCCATATATAGAAGAGCAAGGGATGCAATACTATGTATCTACCCATTATGGGATATGTTAACCAATAAGGATTTTTTCTTTATTTGCTTCCTTGTGGTTAGAAAATATAAAAGCATTCTTCATGCTTAAGGCAGGGTCTCTTTCTGAGGGACCCAGCTGTACACATGTCTGTTCAATAAAACTGCAGTCTTTACTTTCATCAACTGGAATCAGAGTCATCACTTTGTCTGTAACACGGCCTTCTTTTTGGGCCATCCTAGATCCCAATGTCTAGGTCACACATGGTACAATATTATTATTGTATTTGCAAGTATGGAATGCTTTCTTTCAGACCTAAATATTCACTAGTAATTGAATTATGGTGAAATGAACAGCTTTAGTTGATACATTAGGACTGGAGCAATTCATATAATTGATTGGTAAAGTATGTTTACCCCTTTCTGCAGCTGAAGCGCATGCTATGCCCCTAGCATCTGATTCTCATGGTGTAGATGTATTCTATATGATCTTATATAGAGCTTGGAAAGGTTACTTTTTTGGGAACAGTAACTCCAAGAGTACCAAGTCTATGTTGGCTGGGGGATTCTCCTCCCCCTAAAGTAACTTTTCTAAGCTGTGGTAAGTTCTTACAGGAGCCTTGTAATGCATCTGAGTTCAGGTTCAAGAAGCTGGTTCAAGACTGACTCAGCCTTCATTTCTATCAAGTTTGGGAAATTGAGTATCCATTTCACTTGGGACAATGTGTAGTCAGCATAATTAAATGGTAAACAGCCCCAGTGCTTTAAGCACTATGAGGTGGTATGTAAGTAGTATACTTTGCTTTACATGAACATTACATCTCAGGGATCCTCATGTCTCATCTCCAAAGAGCCCATGATAATTCATCCTTCCTATGTTTTCCCAACATTTACCCACTTTTAAAAATCATCACAGCAAATAGGCTAAAAACAAGAAAAACTGGAACAGTTGTATAGTATGTTTTAACTGGTAATGCTAGGAGCTGATTGCATGGAATTTCCAGAAACTTTCCAAAGTTTATGTAGTTTTCCTGGTTGACAAGCATAACTGTAAAGTCACAATTACAATGCAAATGGCCAGCCAGAATGAGATGACTTTTTCAGGGTTTCCAAGTTCCAACTACTGTACTGTGTTTCAGTTTATGCTGAGTATAGCTGGTAACTGATATCTTCAATTTCAAGAAAAAGTTTCAAGGAACAAAGCTCTTCTGTCTATATTTATATTCCATTTCCTGATGAGTAAACAAGTTCTACCACACTTCTTGGCAGCTATGTCGGCCAGCTTCTTTCTTCAGAATTTACATTCTTTGAGTAATTATCTTATTAACCCCAGCTATACTATATTTTCCATGGGGCTACTCTCATATATTTTCTGTCAAGCACAACACATGTCTTCTGTTTGTTTGTCTGTTTTTAATCGGCAGGTTCACTTAGTGCAGTTCATGTACTGCCCCTGCCTTTGTATCATCCTCCACTATACCCCCTGGGGAAGATTCATTAACTTTACCATGGATCATAAAATACATAATGTTGTAATTCCATGTTAAATGTTTTAGATGTGCAAATAAGAACAACATGCACCAACAGGTAAATGTTGAATATATGAATTTCATAGTACTTAATATGAATGCCATGAATGCTGACATACTTGCATTGCAAAATTCGTTAAACAGGCCACATCAAGAGACATAGCATTCTCCAGCCCCACTTGAATTTAACTTGCCTCTCTTGCTTCCCTTTTCTGTACTAGAAATAAAAAAAGAAGATTCAGTTAACTGACCAAAATAAAACTTGGGTTGTGATGGGGAAGTGTTGCAGGCAATGGGTAAAACTCGAAACTACATTTCTTTGGAAGCATATTGGCAGGAAATAATTAAATGGATAGAAACCCTGTTAAATAAAAATTTTTACAAATGAAGCTTTATTATTATTTTCAATATTTAAGGATGGAAATGAAAAATTACTTTATAAAGATCTAATTGCAAATCTAATTGGTGTAGAAACAGCTGAAATTACAAACAAAACAAAACAAAACAAAACAAAACAAAACAAAACCTGGAGAAATGCTCAAGACCTTTCAGTACAAAAATATATGAAAAAAAATTGGCAAATAATCCTTATGGAAAAGTTAAATTAAAATATATAGGGGGAAATAAAACATGCTAAATTTATCAAAACCTGGAATCTTTATTAACATATGGAATTGGTATAAGAAAGGAAGAATGTGCTATGGGAAATAATTTTGGCTGCTGAAATTCAATAATTTAAAATAATTAACTACAGTGGAATCTTGATTTTTGATATTAATCCGTTCCGAATGCACATTTGGAAATCAAGTTATTCGTAAGTCAAACAACAGTTTTCCAAAGGAATGCACTGGAAAACAATTAAATCTCTTCTGGAGGTTGGAAAAAAGGCAAACAAAGGGAACAGATTAATTGGTTTCAAGTGCATTCCCATGGGAAGGCTGTCCCACCCCCACCCTCAATCACAGTTTGTAGATAAGATGCAAAGGAAGGATCCCTGCAATCTGGGGCCTCTAGATGTCATGGGGGGCTTTTCATAGCATTTTAAAGGGAAGATGAATGAGTTTGTTGATTTGTCACTGGATATTCGTTGCTTGGTAGGCCTCAATGAATCACTATGTTTCAACAAAAAAAAAATCATGCTCATCTCTAATTGGCATTTCCCACATCCTACAGGTCACACAGTTGTGAACAATTTAAAAGCCTCTCAATCTTCAGGTGACAGCTGTTGTTAGGAATGTCTGTGACTAATGTAGCTGAGGTAACACAGAGGTGAACAACTTCCAGGGTGGGATCTGGGATCTTTATACTGACCCTCTATCCACCACCACCTGCAAGCTACCCAGTCATTGCTGAATTTGGAGCAACACTGCCGAATGTCAGAAGCATAAGAAAAACAGAATCTTCTTTAAAAGAAGGCAATGAATGAAGAGTACTGTACATCTTGTTTCCGACTGTCCTTTCAGCGGTGGGGTTGCCACTGCCTTGGTCAAATTCAGCAACGCAGGAACAAAGTCGCTGCTCCTCCCAAAACTGGGGTCCATGGGTTGTGTGTTGTCTTATGTAGTAGGAAGGAGCGCTCTCCATCTTGCCTAGCTGGGTGGATCTTTTGCTCTTTCCGGCAACATAAGAGGGAGAAGAGGCTCCAGTCCGGTCCTTCCTTTCTCCCAATGATCTATTAAGGACTAAGCTTACAACGCAGCCCTTTTCTGGCTCAACCGGAGGACACTAAAACGAGTTCCTTTCATCCAAGACATCTGTGAAGGTTCTCATTCTCAGTCATGCAGGTGAGTTTATCTGGAAGTTGAGTCATGGCAACTGGACTTCTTTTTCTTGAGAGATCGAAATGTTTCGCTACTCATCCAAGCAGTCATGAAGCTGCTTGGATGAGTAGCGAAACGTTTTGATCTCTCAAGAAAAGTCCAGCTGCCATGACTTCCAGATTTCATCCAAGACGCCCAGAGGCAAGAGAAAGAGCGCCTACGGGTGCGAACAGATCCTGGGCAGGCATGCGTTCCTTTCCCACCCTACCTCCGTGCCCTTTTTTAATGCCAATTTTACGCCTCTTGCCTAATACCTCCTTTTTTACTGATGTACATGTTTTTTAACTTTTTTGTGTGAACCGCCCAGAGTTCCCTCCGGGAAATGGGAGCGGTATAGAAACAAACAAACAAACAAACAAACAAACACCTAATCCAAGGGCGTTTGTCTGAGATGGTCTTTCGGAGCTGTCACGTTCCCACGTTCGGCGCGCTCCACGTGAGCTACTCACTACACAACATCCAATACTGGAGGGTCCCGTATCAAGCCCGCTAAAGCGAGAAATACTCAGCCCACTTTCCTTTTCCGAAGGATATCAGCTGTCCTTCGGGAAACAAAGCACCGGGAGCCCCTTTTTCCTCCGGCCATTTGGAGGGGGACAAGGAAGGTCGCACCGCTCCTCCAGGCCCGCCTCTGACCCCCTGCATGCGTGTTCCGCAGGCAGCTCCGCTTCTCCAGCGCGGAGGCTTCGGGGCGGGGCGGGGGGAGCCGAGGAGGCCCAAACCGGCCCGCCCAGCTCTCGGAGAGGAAACGCCGTCGGAGCAGCGGGGACGGAAGTGGCGTCCTTTGCCAGCGCTGCCGCGGGGCTTCTTCTGCTTCGGCCGCAACCCAAACCCACGTGTGGCCGGCAGGAAAGCATCATGGCGCCTGGAGCGCAAGCGGGCGGGAGCGGCGGGAGTTCCAGCGTGGGGTCGCCGGAAGGGCTCCGGGGCTGGGTCCGGGGGGCCTACCGCTTCGCCACCGACCGCAACGACTTCCGCAGGTGGGATGATTGTGGTTGGAAAGGAAAGGGCCAAAGGGCTGGGGGTGGGGGGGCAAGGCACTCCTGCCCTCCCCGAGAGCGACCTGCTCGGCGGGTTGCGGGGTGATGAGATGAGATCAGGCCGCTTCGCGACGGGTTTTAGCCCCGTTCGTGCCATTTTCCTTGCTTTTGTCGTGTTCGTTCCGGTGCGGCGTCCAGTTTGCTCCCGTGCAAACAAAGCGTTCTGTGGAACCCAAGGTTAAGGCGTCTTTTCAGGGCGTGAACTGCTGAGAGCTAATGGAGCTTGACAGCGAGAAAACGGCCCTAGGGCTGCTGCTGGCGCTGGAACTTGGCTTAAGAAGTGTTTCTGGGCTCCATGTCTACTTTCCTCTCCTGCTTCCTAAACGTGTTTAGCTTCGAGAGCCTTCTTTGCACGAGCAGTCAGGGTTTTAAAAAGAACATAAGACCAGCCTTGCTGGAACAGGTCACAGCCCATCCAGTCCAACATTCTGTCTCACACAGTGGCTCACCATTTGCTTCAGGATATCCCCAAGCAGCTGCCCAAATAAACAATGGCAACGTTTTTTGTTTATGTTTGTAAACTGCTCTCAGGACTGGCTCACGTTGTCTTTTGCCGATTTTTGCTCCCTATTAGCCCTGCAGGAACTATATTTGTAATGTTCAGCAAACAACATTCCTTCTGTGTGTCTGCATTTAGCCATCTAATTCGAGAAATCTTAGCATGAGACCCACAAGAAAACCTGATTGCTGCTTCTTGCGCTCTTATTAAAAGACTCTGGCTTGCAGAAGCACTTGCATAATAGAGAAGTACTGTACAGTACAGCTAATACAATTACTGATTCACTCTGTTTAGCAGAATCATTTTTATAATCAGCATGCATAAGGTTTTGTATATCACATCCGTTCCATATAATTCAGTGTCTCTTCTTTAATATGGTTATGCTTTGGCACAGTAACTAAAGCTTTCTGTTTTTTTTTTTGTTTTTTTTTTTTTTTGAGAAGTAAGTATTAAAGTAAATTTACTTCACTTGCTCCACTTCTGTGACCACTCAGGAGGGCCTTTGCTCCATAAAGCTTTGCTCTCTTTTTAATACAGTACTTTTCTTTTAAATTTTGTTTCAATTTGCCTCCTTCTTGGTATGTCTGGGGTGGGGAGGCTGTTTATTTCAGTATTTCAAGCAAAACAAGTTGGGAAGCCATGTAGCCAAAAGACAAGTACCAAGAAGGAGACAAATTGAGCATCAATGGAAGCACAAGATTGCAACCACTGGGCAATATCCTTTTTTATTTGGTCTAATTGGCTACAGCTGGTGAATTTTACCTCCTAGTCCCCAAGTGAAAGCATGCTTTTTAGCTGAGGCTCTGTGTCTCAAATGGCCACATGGAAAGGAGTAACTTCAGATGCAGCTCTACATCCCTGCAGCATTCCTGCTTCCTGTCTGCTGAGAAAAAATGCCTAGCATTCATCATCTTGCCAAGAACTAATCAAATGTGAACTATTGATACAGCTTTGAAAAAGAGGGTGTTGTCCTCAAAATATCAGCAGTGTTGTTTTGTTATTTTACTAGTAGCCTAAAAGGTACCACCTAGCCTAGTTTTGGATTTTGATTTTGGCTTCATGGCTCCCCAACTTGTTTTGCTTGAAAGTTTTCATGGTTATGCATAACCACAACACTAAGGATGCTACTAGTAATTAATATCAGTTAACTGGTTGTCAGTAGTTGATCTAATATTGGAAGAACGAGCCTGGTTGTGATCCCAAAGTAGAGCTGCTGCTGAGAGAGACAAACAAACAGGAGTGCTGGTAAATTTCTGGGCTGCTTGCAGTTGGACTAGAGCTGCTTTAGAGGCCATAAACAACAAAAGAAAATAGTCTTACTAGATAGAAAGGTAGTAAAAGTGTACATTTTTGAAGCCCAGAATACTGGACTCATTAAAATGGAGTCTGAGGAAGTAGCTGCAGTTACCTGCAACCCTTGTGCCATGTTTGTCATCTAGCCAAAGCACATGGAGGACTACACTTGCAGCAAGTGCAAGCTGGTTGCACTACTATGAAGTCCAGCATATCTAACCAGCAACAAATTAAGGAGCTTGAGCTGTTCTTGGATAGAGCCTGAACAAAGAAGATACAGGGCACAGTTCTGAGGAAGAAGCCACTTCACCAACTTAGGAGGTAGATGCGTGGAGGAATGTGACTCAAAGAAGGCCAAGGGATCACTCTGAGAGTCTCAAATTACAGAATCAGTTTGAAGCTCTTTCCCTCATCACAATTATGAGGAATGCACAGAGGAACAACTGGTTCCACCTGAGGCTCTCTCTCTCATTACACTTGATGAGATACAGGAAGACAGACAACAGGAACAAACTGAAGACCACTACCTTAATATAGTTGATGAACAGGCTGTAGGAGAGAGGCTCCTTGTACTAGATGATTCAGTTATTAGAAATACAGAGGGATGGATTTGTGATGCGCATGATAACCGTATGGTGACTTGCCTGCCAGGTGCAAAGGTTGCAGACATAATCAGACATCTAGATAGTTTGTTAGAAAGAACTGGGAAGGAGTGAGTTGTCATGGTACACGTTGGTACCAGTGATGTTGGGAAGGCAAAGCGGTCATTCCTGGAAGCCAAATTCAGGTTGTAAGGAAGAAGATTGAAGTCTCTGACTTCCAAGGTAGCATTTTCAGAAGTGCTGCCTGTTCCTTGTGCAGGACCCAGCAGGCAGGCAGAGCTCGGAAGCCTCAATGCCTGGATGAGGTGATGGTGTTGAGGGGAGGGCTTCAGATTTGTCAGGAACCGGAGAACATTTTGGGAGAAGCCAAACGTGTTCAGGAGGGACGGGTGCACGTGAATCATAATGGGATCAGATTGCTGGCACACAACATCAAAAAGGCTGCAGAGCAGCTTTTAAACTGATAACTGGTGGAATGCCGATAGGAGCTGAGTAGCATCTTGTTTGGAACACCTCTTCCCCATGGAATGAGGTTGGAGAGGGTAGAGAACCACAAAGTGATGACATAGTAGGTATTAGCACTGGGAGAATAATGGGATGTGCGGGGGTGGGGGTGGGGAGAGAAAACAATCCCAGGCTATAAACTCTATAGAAGGGATAGAGAGGGGTGGGTTGGAGGTGGAGTGGCCATCTTTGTCAAAGAAGGGGTAGAATCTGGAGACAGGGATAAGAAGTGAGGTGGCCAAATTTGCGGATGACACAAAACTTATCAGTGTGGTAAAAACCAGAGAAGATTGTGAAGGGCTCCAGAAAGATCTCTCCAAACTGGGGGAATGGGCTACAAAATGTCAAATGTGTTTCATTGTAGGAAAATGAAAAGTAATACATATTGGGGCAAAAAAAAAATCAAAACTATCAACTCACGGGCTCAGCTGTCTGTGATGGATCAGGAAGGAGATCTTGGTGTACTGGTAGACAGCTCAATCAAGGTGTCTACCCAGTGTGTGGCAGCAGTGAAGAAGGCCAATTCCATGCTAGGGATTATCCAAAAGGGGATTAAAAATAAAGCAGCCAACATTATAATGCAATTGTACAAAATGATAGTAAGGCTGCACCTGGAATATTGTCTATAATTCTGGTTACAGTAAACCCCCACCTATTGCAGGGGTTAGGGACCTGAGCTGACATGCAATAATTGAAAATCCGCAATATGCAGATGCTGGGTCAGGTCAGGACTGAGTGGGCTCTCTGGGGGCTCTTGTACTTACCCCAGGCCTGGCACTGCCTCAAATGGGCCTGCAAGGGGTTTTCAAGTCCCCCCAGAGGCCCCAAAACTGCTTTCTAGCGACCTGGAGGTCACTTCTGGTTTACCGGAAGCCACTTCCGGTTTGCGGGAAAGCACTTTTGGGGCCTCCGACGGGCCTTGGAAGACCTTTCCTCCTTACCACAGGGGGCCTTATTACATATATTGCAGAACCGCGATATACCGGGACTGCAGTATATGAACCACAAAAGAGCGGGGGAGAACTGGACCACATCTCAAAAAAAAAAAAAAAAGAACTGGAAAAGGTGCAAAAGAGAGAGACTAAAATGATTACTGGGCTGGGGGACCTCCCTTATGAGGAAAGGCTAAAATATTTGGGGCTCTTTAGTCTGGAAAAAAGGCACCTGAGGGGGGATATGATTGAGACGTATAAAATAATGCCGGGCATGAGTAAAGTGGATAGAGGGACGCTCTTCTCCTTCTCACAAAATACCAGAACTAGGGGACATCCACTCATATTGAGGGCTGGGAGAGTGAGAACAGAGAAAAGAATTTTTTTAACCCAGCGTGTTGTTAGTCTGTGGATGGCATCTGGCCTGGATGCCTTCAAAAGGGGATTGGACAGATTCCTGGAGGAAAAGTCCACCATAGGTTACAAACCATAATGGAGATGTGTAATCTCCAGACTTAAAACCAGGGTACTTCAAAGGCCAAATGCAGGGGAGTGGTATCAGGAGACAGATATCTAGTCTTGTGCCCTCCCAGATGTATTTGGTGGGGCCGCTGTGAGATACAGGAAGCTGGACTAGATGGGCCTTTGGCCTGATCCAGCATGGCTCTTCTTATGTTCTTATGAATGCCATTTG
Source organism: Phrynocephalus versicolor (assembly GCA_023846285.1). Taxonomy (NCBI): domain Eukaryota; kingdom Metazoa; phylum Chordata; class Lepidosauria; order Squamata; family Agamidae; genus Phrynocephalus; species Phrynocephalus versicolor. The sequence continues at coordinate 59,568,259 of JAHTLZ010000129.1, forward strand.
CTAGGGAACATGAGCAGAAGAATGTTATTGTTTCATTTTGTATTTAAATACTTTATCTTGGGTCATTTGCTTGAAGAAATGAATTGCTGAACTAGATTAATTTTTGATTTGATGCAGTGGGTCTCTCTTTGTGTTCTTAAAATAGTCATAATTGTGCAATATATAAAATTAAAAATTAAAATCTTCCCAACATGTGTAGTTTAGATACAAAAAGGAGATATGTGGATAGTTAATATGGCAGTTCTTAACAGACAGTAACAATAATCATCGGCTGTCAAGTTGATTCTGTCTTATAGCAACCGTTTTAAAGGGTATTCTGGATATTGAGTACTCGGAAGCATTTTACCACTCTTCTTCTGGAGGTGCCCTGGATGTGTGCAGCTGTCCATTACTACAAAAGCTAGCTGTTCTTCCAGAAGGCATAGTGGGAAATTTAAATCCCAACCACTGATCTACCCAACCAGTTCAGCAGGTAGTATGTGCAGTGTTAGAACATACTCTGCAATTAGAAAATATCAAGTCTCTTAAGCTATGCTTATTCTAAGAATATTCTTGATATCTGTTCATATATTGCATTGGCATTTTTAGAAGGAAAACTGTAAACAGAATTGTGTTATACCAGTTACTAGTAACGAGACATGTGTATTGTTTCAGGAACCTCGTAGTTAACCTGGGTCTGTTTGCACTGGGTGTCTGGGTAGCAAGAAATTTAACAGACATTGACTTGATGGCTCCACAGCCTGTTGCATAGAAGAGAAGGTAAGTAGCTAAGGTTACATAGACTTAAATTGTGTTTTTAAATCAGATGGTTTATTTAATGTTTGAATCAATAGGAAAGGGCTTGTCCTGTTCAAACGTATTTCCTGAATGAGAATGTCCTGAGTTTAAATGTTTTTCTACTGAACTGGAGTTTTATGCTACATTAACCCCGTTTATCGCGGGGGTTAGGGACCCGACCTGATCGCGTTAAAGGGAAATCTCGGTTATGCAGATGCTGGGTCGGGTCGGGACTGGGAAGCCTGTTTGGGGCCTCCTACACTTACCTTAGGTTTGGCTCTGTCCCGAATGGGTTTCCTGGGCTTGTCAGAGGCCCCAGAAGTGGTTTCCAGCAGCCTGGAAGTCACTTCTGGTTTACCGGAAACCACTTCTGGGGCATCCAATAGGCCCGGAAAGCCTGTCAGATGCTCCAGAAGTGGTTTCAGGTGGCCTGGAAGTGACTTCCAAGTTTTTAGAAGCAACTTCCGGTTCTCTGGAAGCTACTTCTGGGGCCTCTGACAGGCCCGGTAAGCTCATCGGAGGCCTGCTCAGGGCAGCACCAGGCCTGGGGTAAAAGCAGGATGCCCCAAGCAAGCCCACACAGCTTCAATCAATGAATCTTTATTTACGGTCTTTGACCAAAATATTACAGCAACAGTCTAAATTGGGAATAACAATAATACACACGAGCAAAGAAGCCCAAATTAAAATTAATAATCATGAGGTACATAAAAATAAATTTAAAGATATAAATGTCAATACCAAGGCTTAACATTCCTATATTTAATAATTTAAAAATTTAAAAATATATATTTTTTAAAAAATAAATTTTAAAATTTCTATTTTTTTAAAATTAAATCACAAACTATAAAAGGCTGAAAATGAGCACACTCTAGGGATCAATGGTGGACAACATCTTACATAAAGCTGTGGCTGCTGCACAAAACTTACCCGCTGCCATTGTAATATTTGGGTCCCTATTGGAAAGTAAAACAAAAAATATAAAATTCCAGTGATCTCCCTGGGTACTTTTGAAGGACTAGATACAGAGTATCTTTGCATAAATCCTTATATAATCCACAATAAAGGAGGACATGCTCCACAGTTTCCACCCCACCACTAGTGTAGGGACAGAAACAATGGCAATAGGGTACCCCTTGAAATCTTCCATCCAGCAATTTAGAAGGAAGCACATTCAGCCTTGCCAGAGTGAATGCTCTTCTGAATATTGGGGGAGGGGAGGGGAGAACGGTGTTCAGGTAAGAGGGGGTGAGCCTACACAGCTTGCCCCAGGAGCTCTTGCCTTTGTATACTGCAGTCCTGCAATATACTGGGACCACAGTATATGAAATACAATATAGCAGGGGACGACTATACAGATCTTTTGGAGAGAAATAAAATTGGCATGATTAATATCACTACTTAATTCCATTTTTCTCTTATCTAGAATTGGACTAGAATGTCAGAAATGGAAGTCATAAAAACATTTTTATGAAAAAATTATTCAGATCAGAATCTGATTCTGGATTATAGTTGCCATTAGAATGGGATATGCCTGATATGTGATCATACGACCCCCAAATGGAAAGTTTTGTACTGGTCGCCAGTTGTTTACCAGGCTCAATGCAATGTGTTAATTTCAACCTTTTAAAGCCTAAACAGCTTGGGGCCCAGCTATTTGAATGTTACAAGGATCTTAAGAAGAGGCAGTTTTAAGATTAGCAGTGATTTCAAAAGCTCAACTAAAAACATGGGGGGGGACCTGCTCCTAGGCTATAAAATGCACTCTCTACTCTCTGATTTCAGCAAGTAAAAAAACCCACATCCTTATTTAGAATGGCACTTGATGTTTAATCTAATCTGCTGTTTTTTCATCGGTATCCTTTGCCATTTTAACATTGAATGTTCTTTTTAAATTTTATGGTGAGGTGGGTTTATATACTATTAGAGTTTTAGCTAAATTTGGTTTTTTCTTTGTTTCTTTTAAAAATGTTGTAAGCTGCCTTGATTAGCTATCTTTTAGTAGAAAGGCAAGGTGTAAATAATTGTCTTTAAGCACCTGTAATTCAACAGGTATTTCCACAAGCTCTGGCATTTTATATACAAGAGCTTTTCATATTTCACTAATTTGGCAGTTATTCATTTACTGCTCTTTAGATCCTTCATCATTTTAGCTGCATGCTTGAAATTCATCCATGAGAAAATCATTAGGCAGTTAGTTCTGCCTTTGCACATACTAAACAATGTTTTGACCTTGGTTGGGAATCAGGATACTTTGTGGAAGTTCTAAAAGCTTGTTGTGTCATGAGAGGCTATATTTCGTCAAAGCCAAAGCAGGCATGTTACTTTGATATGCCTCACTTATGCCACTTTTCAGGGGCATAACATAAATATATTTTGTGTTTGTAACTGATTTTTAGTAATTGGGTATAGCTTGTATCTCTGTGTCAGTATTCATATATGCCAACTAGACATGGGCACGACTCGGCGAAATTGTCGTTTCCGTTTTCGGTTGTCGTTTCCGTTATGTAACGGAAACGGTAACGATAATTAAGCCGTCAGAACTCGAACTCGAACCGAAAAAAGAAAAATTTGGTCGGGTTTATCGTTGTCGTTCATGGCATCGCGGCGATCGCGCAATGCCATTGCCAAGCAGGACAGAAAAAGTTTTAAAAAGTAAAAAAAAAAAAAATCCAACTCCCGGCCAAAAAAGCAGGCGAAAATATGCCTGCCTGAGGACACCTACCTGAGGGGTGGTTTCTGGGGTGTGTGTGTCCCCGGCCT
>JAHTLZ010000129.1:59571838-59616120 GCA_023846285.1 Phrynocephalus versicolor
TGCCCATCTCTAATGCCAACATATAGCAAATGTGTCTTTCAAATGAGTGGACTTAAAACCTTGGCTGAATCAGTAAGATATTATTACAGCAGTTTACAATTCCTTACCCTTCTAGGAAAGTGTAAAATGTGCAGACCAGTGTTTCCTTTTCATCTATGTGATTCACATCCAAATCATTTTATTACTGAAATGATTTATTGCATCATTAGATGTAATCTTAAAATTGAATCTAATGTCTATGTTATTACGACACAGACACTTAAAATAATTGTATACAGTAGGACCCCCGTATCCAGTGTCATTAACCACTGATTCAGTTATCCACAGTTGGCAGTGGGGAGAAACAAATAATTCAGCAGCCGTAAAGCAAGCTACTGTCGTAAAACATCAGCCGTAAAGCAAGTTACTGGCACAAACAGCAGCCATAAAGCAAGCAATTGTCGCAAAAACGGTTTTGGGGCATTTTCTCTTATCCACAGTTTTTGTTATCTACAGGAAGGCCTGGAAGCGATCCCCAATGGATACTGGGGTCCTACTGTATACCCCTCAAAATCCAGAGGTTTTAAAAGAACAGCTGTGTTATACAAAGTTTAAAGAGCCAGATCTACTTGTGGGAATGCTCTGTATTAGCTCACATGCAGCAGAGCAGCAGCTTAACCCTAATGTTTCTAATTTTTTATTACAGGTATCAGTAAAGTAAAGCTACATGCACCCTGAACTTTTCTCTTGCTATGTGACAAAATGAGTTGCAGCTGATCTCTGTATTCACTGTACATGGAATCTTCTAAACAGCTTCTGTTCCAAGTAATTAGATGCACTGGCAGATATAGAAGTTGAATTCAGGTATAAAGCAGTTGGAGAAGATATAAGACACAGCCCTTTCTGTACTTTTCATAATGGCATGAGGAATACATTTTGAGTCTGAGTAACAATGTAGCACCTTGTATACTAATTTTCCCAGATGCACATATTCAGAATGTAAACAGTTGTTTTTCAAATAGAATCAGATTCTGTGTAAAGAGTTGAACAGTGAAATGAAAAATAAAGACATTCCAGTGCATTGGACTTTTTCTTTTTAATAGGAAATTTCAGCTTACAAAAACAAGGTAAAAAGAGTAGATTTACAAAAATCATAAAAACATGATTCATATTTCACACTTAAAAGTAGTAACAAGCCTCAATCCTTTGTTTGAATAGGACATGGTAACTATTCAACAGGAAAATACATTTTAGAAGGCCTAAATAAGCCTTAATTATACTCAGTTTTTCAGCCAGTGTATTGATTATGTTGTGTATTACAGTTTTATGTTGTGTGGAAAAGGAACTGTTTGGTATTGCATAGTATTTTGGTAACTTGGATATTAATAAAAAAACCACCTGCTAATATGAATTTTACTAGGATGCTGTGCCACTTGTAGTATGGCACTACCACTGCAGTGTCTCTTTTAGTGTTTCTATTGATAACAGAAAGATGATTCTTTATGAGAGCCATCTTTTCTTCACAAGTGAGATTTAAAAGGGAGCGGAATCTGAAGGAGAAACAAAATGTAGCTAAGGTTTCAGTTGCCACCAAGGGGGAATTAAAAGTATTGGATCTATGGTGATAGTATTCGGCTTCGCCATGATTCAAAGTCTTTTGAGCAAAAGGAATATAGGGTTCTGCAGATTCTTCACAACTTCATTTGTTCATAATTTGACAACCTCCAACCTTCTACTAAATTAGAACTCTTAGTAACTTGTATTTATAATAGTTAAATCCCAATTAAGAGATAGGGAATTAATTGTTTCATTTCCAAAATGTTGGTAGAATGTTGGTTGTTAATATTTTCTATCACAGTCATCCTTCAGACCCCTCTGGGAACAGAAGCAGCCTCATCCCCACAGTGTGTTTGTTGAGTCAGCTTACATAATTAACACCACATAAGCAACTATAAAAATATAACTGCAGACAGTATTAATGAAAAAACAACTTCCAATAACTAGCAGCATGTGTGTACTTAAAAGACTGACCCAAGAGACAAAGCTACAACAAACTTCGAGAATAATTTACCACTAAAGAAAACCATAGATTATGAGAGCTCTTACACATTTCTGAATTTTCTTGTTAAAATAATCTTTCACCATGAAATATGGATGACAGTACTGGAATGTTTTCAGAGAAAAGCTTCATACATGTTCAGTTCAGAAACCTCCTTTATATAGTTTAGAATACATTGAAGATCACAGTACCTCTGTACAGCTTCTGAAAAGCAAGTGGCAGTGAAGTTTTTTTCTAAGTTTTAGACAGATTAGTACCTTAAATCTTAAATGTTATTAAAATCTTCCCTTTTTCGTTGGAACATCCCTGTATATTTATGTTTACATGTTAAGTAAACAGTGTCCAATAAGCATGTTTTTAAAATCTGAATTTTTCTTAAAGAAAGCTGCAATGAATACTTAAGACTAATATATAATTGTGGCATTAACAGCTGTATACTAAGAATAACTGTTGAAATTTCTGTAATTCAATAAAAAGAGAATGTCTCATCCATGTTTACAATTCAGGCTCCTTGCATTCTAACATCTCTGCTACTAGTAGTTGTCAGAAATACTAGACTAAGATACAAGAGGCAGCTCTTATGGATGAGGAAGGTTGCTAGCTCAGAGTTGTGTGTCTGCAAATATTGATTGGATGATCCACGCTGCTCATGTTACCACTGCAAATACCTGCCACTAAGGCGCCATTATCCAATTGTTATTGAACAATGCATTTGATAGTACAAATTGCCCGATTTTAAATTGAAGTTTACATACTTCATTCCCAAATTACAGAATAGCAATATTTTAAATCAAAATGACATGGTCTAGATTCAATTCTGAGCACTTCATTGGCTTATCTGGAATTAAAGGAAATTACAAATGAGGAACTGCAAGGCAGTGCTGCTTAATATAGGATGGCTGGGTTGAAGTGTTGGGAATGAGAAGTTTACCTTTAGATGTAGAGTGGCAGTAGCTGTGACTTTTCCTACCTGCTCCACTGCTTGCTGCATACATTTGGAGAAAGACAGAATTAGGAGAAGATTGCTCCCATTTTGTTTTTATATCTTTGTAAGCCTGACTTGACTTTTCCTTCTGCAAATAATAACAGAGCAGTATCTTTTCGAAGCTACCTATTTAAAAGAAAACATTTTGCCTTGCAATTAAAATTTTACAGTACACATCACAGTACAGGTACTTGGATTTACTTTTTGTGTGCTTAGCAAGTTATTTCCCCGCATCCCCTCCTAAATAGGTTTTGGCAAATATAATGCAACCTATACTTTCAACACAGCCATTTTATTACATATTACAGGGCCTTATGCACTGAAATAGGAAGTCCGTTTTGGGCCTACTGGGATGTGTTACCACTTCCTTCAAAATACGAGTACTGAAACAATGTAACAGCAACCAAATTTTGTCCAAATTTTAAATGGGTGTTATATATAAGAAGACCAACCATTTTTAGGTATTTGGCTGGATAATTCTGGCACCATGAAACAGTGTTCAGTGGATGCTGAGTTCTGATAATCATTTCTGCTTAGATATATTTAGCCTCAAGGAACTGTACATATTTTACACATACAGTTCTACAGTATTATCTGCTTGAAGATGGGGTTGAGCAATTGTTTGTCATCTTAAAACAAGTGGAAGCAATATCTGTAGTACACTGGAGAACTGTTATCCTGCAAGGCACCAGTGTGAAACTTTCACAGCCTTTTACAAATTGCTTTTTAGGCAGGTCGCTCCAGGCCGTCTTCTCTTATCATAGTTAAATTTGTTTGCTTAATTCAGAAAAATCCTAATCTGACAAACAAAAATTTAACATAAAGCCCAAAATTATGATCTACCTATAACCAAGTTCTGTGCATTATTTGAAATACAGTTTTTAGACATAAAGTAACATACATCAAATTGCTGGTAGGTAGCTTTTTGCATTTAGGTAGATATGAAAAAAAGCCAATGCTAATAAAGTACTGTAAAAACAGATTTGGGAAGGGCAGAACTTAAAATTTGTGTTCCATGCAAAATGTATTTAGAAACAAGGCACCAATCTTTTATCTTTAAAAAACTGTTCACAAAGCTTTTAGTAGGCAAAACAAATCCTACCCCAAAACCTTCAGCTTATCTTAAAAATTATTTTCAGTTGGCAATACTGCTGGAACGTTGCTGTAATACATGTTCCTGATAAAGCTTGTTAACATTCAACACTCACTCCCAATTTCCTCTCATCAGACATTTGTGGCACACAAAGGACCTTTACAATCAGGAGGCCTTTTCACTATCAAAGAGACAACTTTTTTCATTGGTCTCCTTGTGAGTCCATTGGACACATTTAATACAAAGTTACTGTACATCTTAGCTTGTGGGTGTTTTATGGTTTCCCTGAAGTGAATGAAAATACCTTTAGTTCAAAAGCAGTCAATGATTATGCACCTGCACAGTTCAACGTTGCAGTTCAATAGAGAGTGGCCTGCTGGGATATTCTAATTGGTTAGTAGAATTAATACTTTTCAAGCGCCTGCAGTAGGCTGAAGTAAAAAAAGTTGCATTATTTGTTTTCAAAAAATAAACAGATAATGCTGGTTGCAACTCGATGCAAAATGGACAAATTAATACAGATCTCTGTGTGTTTGTTTTGACAAATGCAAAATTATGAAAAGTTTCTTCTCTGTTTTAGAAAACTATGGTTTATGGAACCTGCAAGGGAGCTAATCATTACACTTGATGTGGCACTATTCCTGAAAATGAGCAAGTTCATAGTTTTATCCCATTAAACATTTAAGCACATTCAACTCATGAAACTGTATATATTTTCCCATTGATGGGAGCAAGGAAATGCAGTGTAAAGATCTCACAATGTGGATTTTATACCTAAACGCAATGGGCGGGTAAATATTTGTTCATTTTTGCCAAAGGCAATATATAAGTTCTGCCTTTAACTAGGGAAATGGCAGTAATTAAAGTACCCTGAAAAGTGATAAACAGCATTAGTCACTATTTCAAAGAGTTATGTGCTTGCTTACTCCTTTATAGCTTTCTGAGAATACTTACATAGTTAATAAAAGTTATTTTACTGAAGGCCCATTCTTAAACGTGTACTGATTTGTTCCTGTTAGTGTCATTTTCTATAGCTACTGTTACGTATAGGCCAAGAACGAGCTTTGCTATGTTTAACTCCAAGACTGAAACGTTTAAAAGGATTGAATATACCTTTTGGTTAAATATGCAGACTGGTGCCAGCCGTGTTTGCTGAAAAGTAAGTTGTACTGAGACCAGTGAGCTTCCTAATCAACACGTTTAGAATAGCTAAATCTCAAGAAGGATGGAAGTTCATGGATTAATGCATGTGGCTGTGCTTTCTGACATACAAGTGAATGTTCCTGGTTGAAATGAAGCACTATATAGTGATGAGAGCCCATTAGTCAGCTTTCAGTTAGCATAAATAAATGAAGTAGCAGAATATGTCTGGGAACATTAATATGGGAAGACATATTGTCTCATTTGTTACTCTGTTAGACTTCCATTATAATGACAAGGTAAAATGCTGCCAAGAAATACCAATAATTATTAAATTTTCTGCCAACTAAGACACTTTAAAACAGTGTACACAGCATAGCAGGAGTACTGCTTGCAGTAGACAGATATAAAAAACAGCATACAAATGCTATACACTATCGCTTCCAAATAAAAGCTAATTATTACAGAAACCTCAGTGTTGGAAACAGCAAGCTCAATTCACAGGACAGTTCCTTATCAAGGTAATTTAATTGCACGTTTTCCAATTCCCATTTCATTTCATCGTTCAAATGAGAGGCTACTACCATCTGCATCTGCTTGAGAAATGTGAAACATTCATGGCTACGAATAAGACACATATTTTGATTTCCACATTATCTAATTTAGGTGGTAGCTGTTCTTACTTAAAATTAAAATATAATACTCAGTCAAAAGATGAGTATTAATGGCAGGTATGTCAGTTTTTTAACTGACCTGTGTAGCTGCGTCTTTTCCCCCAAATAAGCTCACAAGCGTAATGCAGTCTTCGGTGTTCCTGCTGTATGTCCTTGCTAGTCATCAACAGCATAAGAACAAGAAAAATGGGCAGAGTTGAGAAATCAAATCACAGAACACAGCCTGCACACAGAAGCATTCTTCACAAAAATTCAGCTTTCATGGTCTGTGGTCAAGTCTCTGAACTTGTAAATCCTTCTTCTTGACATGGTGGCACCTAAAGGGCTGCAGGACACAAGTGCTCCATGAGACATGGGTATGTGTGTGAATAAACAAAAAGGGGTGCCAGAGAAAGGATAGAAGTCATGGAATTTTGATATTTCTTGGGCTTCAGCCCCAATAATTCAGAAGGAATTCTCCCCCCTCTGAATTCTGGGTCTTTAGTCAAGATAGTAAAGTTTATTTAGTAAAGAAACTTCACCTGAGTTTTCAGTGAAGCACAAGTGAAGAACGAAGACTCCAACAGCCATTGTATGTAAATATTAGAGAGAGAGGGAGGAAATAGCTGTGGGAGTCAGACTCTAAGCTCTGTGGCAGCTGCAAGGGATTTGAGTACTGCTTTTTGAGAGGCACTCTGTACAGATGCTAATGGACAGAGAAACTACTAGTACCCTAACCCGATGATTGTTACTGAAGATCAAAATGAGTTTCCATCTAGCCAGTTGGCAGCATTGCTGGTGAAAACTATGCTTTGAATTCATTACTAAGGATTCTTTTCAGGGAGATATTTCTGGAATATCAGCATGGTAATCCACAGTACCCCATACTTGCAAACTACATGAAGAGTATGGTAATCTAATTTTAAACAGTAGACCATGGTCTGCTATAATCAGAAACTCTGGCCCTGTGCAATACTGCACTGGATACAGCAATTCTATCCTTTCTTCCACTTCCAGTTTATTGCTGCAGTGGAAAGAGAGAAGCCCTTACATTTTTGCTGTTCTACTGTTTTCTTTTGGTTATACTGTACAAGAAAGTTGGCAAGGAAAGTGAACTGAACAGTAGCCATGGAAATATACACCATATCCTGTCCCTCTTCTAAAGTCCAACTACTCACTCATCCATATTTTAGGATCTGGCTTCAGAAGGCCATGCACATGTGGGGGAACTACCAACTTAAGTGTTATGCTCTTTTTGAAAGTGTTTCTGGAAGTGCCCAACTTTTGCTCTAACAGAGGCTCCCAGTGGTATACACATATTTAAACCCAATGAGTACAATAGAAAAATTAGATCTCTCATCCAACATGACTTAAAAGTTCCATTTGGCATAAGCTTTCATGAACTCTAGCCAACTTTAGAAGAAGGTGGATACAGGCTACAAATGCATGTGCCAAATAGAAATTTGTGGGTGAGTTTTTAAGATGCCACAAATATTTTCGTTTATGATGCACCATGCTCAACACAATTACTTGCTTGGAAATCATATACTGTATAATGCTCAGCTCCTTTAGCAGGTTGGTCCCAGTCAAAGTATGTTGACTTTACAAGAAGGCAGCATTCACATCTTCCAAACTTTGACTAGTTCATTTCTCTATGAGAAATGAGGAATGTGCTTCCCTATAAAACAGTACCTTCCGGCAAAATTCTGCTGCATTTTGTGTGCTCTACCTTCGGCAAATAATGGGAATTTTATGATATTAGTCAGTGTATCCTAGTTCAAAAGGACCAAGCTGTTCAGTTGCACTGAGAACTATGTACTTGCTGCAATGGTAGTAATCAAAAAGGCTCAACTGCAGCTCTAACTAACCACCAGAGACAGAATATTAATTATATTTAAAATCAAGTTGAAGTGTTGATGCAACCCAGATATTCAAAGGGAATTACAACACAAACAAAAATAATAATAATTTTACAGCTGTTTGGGAATTGTGTTTCTAAGGCTCCATGAACTGGGGTGAAGGAAGAGAAGAATGAATACATCCCCATCATAATTTAAGCACAAACACACACACTCTTCCACCCCAAAATATTAAGATGCAGAAGGACGATAGTCATAACATTCAGGACATTGTAAGTTGTGAGTTACTTCCTATTTATCATGTATGATAACAGATATATTCCTGAACATTCCTCTTTGCACATGAGATGTTGTGTATGTAGGACAAAAGATATGTTTAGACAGCAGCAGATGAAAAAAATGAGGCAGTAATATAAAAACTAACCCCTCTATTAGAAAACTGGGTACAGTGATTATTATGTGATAGCCAATATATAATGAAAACCTCATAAGTCATGGCTACTGTATACCAAAACACAATCATTACATAGGAAAATAAAGACTGTGAATTCAGTTTCAATTTTTGTCATATTTGTTGAAAATAGAAAGGTAGGAGGGAAAGAAACAGTTGTTTGTGTTTTTTTAGCACAGACTTGAAATGTGACACATTCTTCACTGTTCTATATAATTTCAGTGTTTGTTCATTCGACTGAATTGGAATTACTACAGGGCACAAAAGATAACAAGTCTGTTACACAAAATAACATATGGGCCAATGAGCACATTTTCTTAGTCTAAAATAGCTCAACATGGGTTTTTAGCACAGTACAATTCCATTTACCCAAATTATGCTGGACTGAAATGATGGCTACTGAAAAATAAGTAAGAGCTGCAATAAATCTTCACATCAGGAAGAAAAGATGAAATGAAAGTCTACCGTACCTACTTTTTCCTTTTCTGAAGGAATTTATATATTTGTGGTCAGTTTTTGATGGCTTTATATCCTGGTTGTACACAGAAGTTTGGATGTACCTACTTTTCCACACCACATTAGATTTCTCTTTGACAGAAGATCAATGGTCCTACACATTGGAGGCTGTTACTCTTTGCTTTAGAAGAGGGAAGGGTTTACAAATACATCTGTCTTTAAAAAAAAATAGATGTTCTGCTACAATCTCATAGAATAGAGTTGCACATACTAGGAGGCCCACTTCTCCAGACCATGGATCCAAATAATTCCTGCAGCAGTATTTGTTCCTGCCAAGATGAGTGAACTCCAAAGGCTTTTTGTAAAAAAAAAAAAAAATGAGCCAATTGACTGAGTTAGAATTTTTCCTTTCATGGGAGAGTCAGTCTTCTATCTTCATCATTGTGTTTGGACAGCACCTGAGCTTGAAGTTGTGTTTCTGAGATACTTGCTTTGCCCTGCACAGTTCTTTGAGTATAAAAAAGAATGTAGGCCTGGGTTTTGCATACCTCCTCCACACTACATACATTCAGTTTGGAGTCATTGCAGTGGACCCAAAAACCTAAAAAAAAGGGGGGGAGGGGGAGACAAACACAGACACAACAGTATATTATTGCCACGACCATTTCCCAATAAAGCAGCTTTTAGATTGCAGCATATGAAAAAAATCAAGAATTCCAGATCCTCTGTAAAAACAGTATTCTAACAAGAATTTGGAATCCAAACAACACAATCCCATGTAAAATTGAACTGATTTTAAATGATCAGGCATCCTATACGTTAAAATGTAGATCACTTTCAAAGCAAACGAGGTTATCAGAAGCAGCTACTGTATGTAATGGTTCTTCTATTCAAATAACATGGGGGGGGGAGGGAAGGATCCCGCTACTGACAGCATTTTAAATAAAATGTGATTGTTTTCCATTTTGACATTTACAGCTTGGGTTTGGCAACTATATCTGAGGGGCAAATTGTCATTTGGCAAATGAAACTGCCATCTGGTGAAGGATTTGATGAATGAAATAAAAAGCCCAGAGTAATCTCTAAAATACAAATAAAGGCAACCCCAGGACATTGCTCTTCTGCCTAAAAGGCACTGACTAGCTTTCAGATTCCATATTTTATACAGTTATTCTTAATACATGAATAAGATTACTGTACTTCTGGCTCTTCCCAGGTGAAGGAAGTATTGAAGAGTACTAACGAAGCAAGAAGGTGCTTTAAATAAGGAAGAGATATTTTCTATTCATAGCGAATTTACTGTCCGAACAAATTAATTTTACAAAATAGGAGTAGCAATTCACCAAAACAGCAACTATGCAATGTGGCTATAAAGTAAAGAAAAAAAGAGAGCCAAACTCTTCCAGAAGACAGGCAAGAAAGTAATTCTGAAGAGCTATAAGCAAGAGAAAGGAAATGGAATATATGATTCCCAGTGTTACTAGCAGATATAATACTACCAATGAACTCTGAAAATTATGGTATCACAGGAAAGAACAAGTTGTGTATGTGTAATTGTGGTTATCTGAGTGTTTCTGCACCTGTTCTTGTCAGAGGATTCTAAAGCTCAAAGCAAAGAGCCCATCATAGCAACACATTTCTACTATACATGTTCTGTGTTTAGCAGTTGTCCCTCAGTACCCATGTCTGCTACTGCCCATAAGTGAACAGCAATGTGGCAGACCAAGGGGAGGATGTATGGGTGGTGTGAATTCATAGAGGAGCATTAGAAGAACCCCCGTTACAGGTAGGCAACCTGTTCTTCATCAGGACATTTGTGAATCACACATATAGGTGACTGACAAGCTCACTTACCAGGTGGCGACTATCATGGCAACACAGATGAAATGATCACTCTTCCAAATTCAGCGTCACATTTACCTCTGAAATCCAGCCTATAATGTGTGATGAATGCCAAGGGTTGGAACCATGCTGCTGCTTTGAAAATACATATTGGCAAGTATCTGTACATATTTGAGAAATGCTGTGAAGGCTGCAAAAGCCCTGCTAGTGTCTCCTTTCAAAAGTCAAGAATTGATCTCTTTGCCAGCAGTAAAACAACTTGATTTTATTTACAAGCCATTTCAATAATCTTTGTGGAGTGATATGCTCATCTGTTTTTGAACCTTGATAGCTAACAATAATTTGTTGGATTTTTAAAAAGCGTTTGCTTCTGGAGGTGTAGCTCTACAAACATCTGGTGAATGAAGGGCTTTCTCCAATTTTGTTGTAGGTGATGGAAAGAAATTCTGGAGAACAAGAGGATGGTTAAGGTGAAAGTCTACTACCTTAGGTAGAAAAGACGTGTCAGGAAAAACAGTGACCTTACCTTGTGGAACTGTAGGTAAGGTCGATCTTGCTGGAGAGTGCAAAATACACTTGCTCTTTGTGATGAAGTGATAGCCACCAAGGTGGCTATTTTATAGGCAGGAAGTCTCTGGTCTGCCATAGCCATCAGCTTGAAGGGCAATATTATAAATTGGTTAAGCACTAAAGAAAGTGATCATCATGGCAGTGGAGCTCACATACCAGGAATGTCGTCCTGGAGACCTAGCAACAACTTCTTAAGAGTTGGATTTCTGAAGTATTATGGTGCTTTGGAACCTGAGCGCTGCTTTGCCACTATGATGGACAAATTGGACCTTTATGGAGGAGTGTAATAAGCCATTCTCTTTCATTTAGAGGGGAAAAACACAATGCTGTAAGTAATGAGGGTTGGAGGTCAGATTTCCTGGTTGAGTGGGCAGAGGAAGAAAACCTCCACCATTTGTATTTGTAGCAATACCTGGTGAATAACTTCCGGGACTCATGCATGACTCTTCAGTGTTGAAGAATTCTCCACATTGTAAGCCTCAATTTGGCTAATCTTGCTGGTGAATTGCTCCTCTGTTTTAAATGAGGATGCGAGGAAGCTGAAGCAGCTGATAAATTCTCCTGACAAAGCTTCACAATCATTCTGATAGCTAGCTAGCTAGATAATCTTTAATACGGTCAAAAACCAAAATCCAAATATGCAGAAAAAACAAAATGCAGAGCACTACATTCTCCTATATATAATATTTCTGTAAACTATAAAAATATCCTTGTAGCAATAGAAAGTATTACTTTCACAAATGTCATTTTGAAATTTCCATTGGTGGCTAAAATCTAACATTTGTTTGCTAAAACCTTCCCCCCACGTATTTTAATAGCAACTGCTATAAATTTTGCTCCATCATTGAAGGAGGCCAAGTACCAGGCCTGACGAGATCTCATTTTTAAAAGGGCATGGAGGATTAGTGTCATGGTAGATGTCATGTGACCCAGTTGTTAGATGACATCTGGAGGCATAGTGTTTCTTCCTTTGGTGCAGACTCAAGGCACACCAACTGTTCTTGTCCTTTCCCCACAGATTATGGAGGAGATCCAGTTTCTGGTGACGGAGCAACAGTTTTCCTTGATTTATCCTTTGAAGGTTTAGGCTTCTCCTTTGGCTTCCATTTCTTAGCTGGGGTAAAAATACAGATGTTACACTTCAAAATGGATGATTTCAGCATCAAGGACATTTTGGAAGTGGTCACCTGTACAGATGGCACTCTCTGTGTCACACCTTCAGTTTCAGTTGGCATTTGTGCTGACTCTACTTCCCTGGATCTCTGATTGTTCTAGTTTTTATTGCCTGCATTCAACTAGAATAGATCATCTCCATGATAAGTTGTCTAGAAGATATCTTATACGTGGATACTGGAGAAAATGAAAAAGTTTGTTGCAGCAAGAATCTCACAGAATGCCAAAATTTCCCTGAGGTGGAATGTATGTTTGGACTGTCTATTTATAATAGTGACTGTGCTGGAGGATCTAGGTTGGTGTCCCTCATTAAGGCAATACAAACGCTTAGAATGTTTGTAAGGAGATGAGTCTTGTTGCCGCACACAATTTATTTTTAAAAGGGCCTATCTGTGCCATAAAAAGGCAGGAAGGCCCCAAATGAGAATAATAAAAAAACATTTTTTTTCTTAAAAGGGGAATTCACAGAAGGTTGAAGAGGTACAAAAAGATGAAGATTTGAGATTTAACTGTGGAAAAAGCCCTAGGAACACGTTACGAGAAGTTCCTCTGTGACAGGTAAAGGACAATTGCTAGGCCCAGAGACATGTGCAGTGGAGGGGTTGTCCTAATAGTCTTTTTGTGTTAACCTCCAGAATGTTCCAATGAGCTTTGTGCAGGTGCAGAAACACTCACATATGTGATCCACAGAGACCACTATGAAATACACATATATACAATGAACACTAAGTCATTATCACAGGAAACACATATATTTTATAAAAAGGATAACTTTTACAAGATGCAATATATTTTAAAAAATCCCCTGTAATAAAGCACACGCACCTCCCTCTGTGTTGTAGCAATATGCCGTGTAATGTCCTGAGCCAAACCCTTTCCCATGATGCATCACCACAGCCGAGAGGTCATAGACAAAGGTCTCTTTGTCAAGAGAGGAGAGAGTGTCCCTGCAGCAGTAAGGTTCCATGTTTAATACCTGGTCAAAGAGGACATGGACCCCAATCTTCTCACGGTGATTACGCCCAGACCACCTACGAGACATAGACATGCAATCAAAAGATTTTAACAAAATGGCAGTGAAGTTAATGCAGTAGCAAAGCTACTACATCATCTGCAATGGTTTTGACATTTTGAGACATTCAATGAAGATTTTCATTTGTATGCTCTTTCCAATTTTCCACAGTATACAGAATCCCCCAAAATATTTTCTGAAATTAATAAATAAACTGCTATTTAATAAAAACATTATAACTATTCTATGACCCATTATGTTTCTGCTGTCCTGGGACATTGCCAAACACGCTTCTCTTGTCAATTAGAGATAACACATTACACATTGGGAAGATTATAATCCATTTCTCTCTCAAAAAGTTAAGATGGACAAGACAAAGTTTGCATTGTTAGTCATCCATATTAAAAGGCCGCCATCTTGGCTGATTATTCTATTATTTTTGTTTCTCACTATTATTGTTGTATATGTTTGATATTTGTTTTTTCATTGATATTAATATGACTGCTGTAAACTGCCCGGAGTTCCCCCAAAAGACAGGCGGTATAAAAACAAAGAAAGAAAGAAGGTTTTCCTGTCCTCATTGGCATCCTTCAGTCTCGAAAGACTATGGCATCATGCCTGGAGTAAAGATCCTAAAAACAACACCTAGTGTGACTAAGGGCCTTTTTACACAACCCCTAAGATCCGCTGGTCCCTTAAATTCGGACCAGAGATCTTGAGGGTTTGTCGCTCTCCCTGCGTTCCCACCCCCTCTGCACTTCCTTGTTCTGTCTGCGTGAGGGGAGGGAGAAAAAAAGGGAGAAAAAAGGGAGAAAAGAATGCACTCTTACCTCCGAGTGCCGGTGGAAATTGCTCCGAGCCCCGGTCACTTCCTGGTTCCTCTTAAAGGGGTGGGAGGCAAAAAACAACAACAAAAAGAAGCGAGGAGAGCCCGGCACTCTGCGCATCAAAAATTTTCACTCTCCCAGAGCAGGTACTTGAAAGGTGCGCTGGGTCGCACTTAGGTGGGCGGGGTTGCACTTAAATTTCTGTTAGCTCCGGAGCTGGTGGGGAAACATTTTTAAGCTCTGGAGCTTGCAGCCATTTGCCGCGGAGCTTAGGGGTCGTGTATAAACGCTCTAAATCAACCAATTCGGGAATGGCAGTCTCTACCACACTGGGGACAGATGTATTATGTTTCTTGCCCGGTCCTTGAGTTTCGTTCTTTCCGTGCCTGCCTCTTTTCCTCTGCCTGTTGGACAAATGCCTCTTCAAATTTATGTAGACCATGCTGTATCTCTTGCCTCCAGACAGTGAGATGGGAGGTCAGGGTTTCCCATCTGTTGAGGTCCATTCCCAAGGCCTTCAGGTCCCTCTTACAGTCCTCAACTGCTCAGCTAAATTTAAGTCTGTGGCTTCTTTTAGGGAGTCAGTCCATCACATATTTGGCACAGTATTCCTCTTTTCCTGCTGCCTTCCACTTTTCCAGCAATATTGTCTTTTCCAGAGAATTGTGCCTTCTCATGATGTGTCCAAATTAGAAGAGCCCTAGGGCTCACTTATTCATCTGGCAGTTAGATATCTGTACAGCAGTCCTCAAGCACCATATTTCAGACAAATAACTTTCTCTTTGTCAGCCTTCTTTACTGTCACTTTCAAACCTGTAGATGGTGATGGGTGATGGGAATGCAACAGTACAGATGATCTGATTTTGGTCTCCAGTGACACATGCACATCCTTATGCTTAATGATCTCTTCTAATTCCTGCATTGCTGCCCCTTCTAGTCTCAGTCTTCTGATTTCTTGGTTGCAATTTCCATGTCATCTTCTTTGCTATCAATGTTAAAGTTCTATAGTCCTTCAGTCATGATTTTTGTTTTGCTAATGTTCAACAAAAGCTTTCAGCCTCATACCCCACCACCCCTTCTGCCACCATTATCTTCAGATAAGAGCATTTTCTCTTATCCACGGATTTCACTATCCACGGGGGATCCTGGAACTGATCCCCCACGGATACGGTGGTCCTACTGTACTCACATTATAAAATAACATAATAACTGAGTTGGAAAAGGCCTATAAGGCCAATGAGTCCAGGCATTTGCTCAGTGCAGGAATCCAAAGCAAAGTAGATTTTAAACACTTTCCTGCTTTCTTGGAGCATGTTAAAACAGAGGTAGACCAGTATCAGTCAAAAGACTGAAAAGATCTACCCAAAAAAAAAAATACTAGTTTAGCTTCCAAGTAAAAAAACCAAAGCAGGTTTGGATTCCTTCTTACCACATTCCAGTTTGAGAAAGAGCCATTGATAATCACTCTCTGAGCACAATTCTGTACCCAACTGTGTATCCACCTGACACTTGTTCTATCCAGTCCATGCCTAGTTATCTTGTTAAAGGCTTTGTAAAAGGCTTTCCTGAAGCCAAGATATATTATAACTACAGCACTCCTGCTGTCTACCAGGGAGGCTACCTGAGCAAACAGTGAGATTATTCTGGCAGAATTTGTTGACAAATCTGTGTTGGCTTCTAGTTCTTACTGCATTGTTTTCAAGCTGCTTGCAGAGTGGTTGCTTTATAATCTGCTCCAGAATTTTCATTGGGAACAGTCTGTTGTTCTTTGGTTCCTCTTTTTTGCCCTTTTTGAAGATGGGGACATTAGCTCTATTCGAATCATCTGGTACTTCACACATCCACCATGATTTCAAGCAAATGATAGTGGTTCTGCAGTCCCTTCAGCCAGTTTCTTCAATATTTTTGGATGTAGTTCATCTGGTCCCAGTAGAAAGGTATTCATTGACTATTTGTTTATCAATCTGAAGCTGCAATCCTATCATCTCCTTTTGTATTTAACATTTGCCTGGACGAGTATAGAGTGTCATTTGGGAGAAGACTGAGCTGAAGTAGGAACTGAGCACTTCTAGCATTTTCCCATTCCTATTGAGTACCTGAGACACTCTTTTCTCTTTCTTTTGCTACACGTGTACCTGAAGAATGCTTTTTTTATGCATTTAGCCATCTCATGCTAACTTGGCTGATTCTCAGCATTTGCCTCTGAATGCAATTCTTTGCTACTTGTCTGTACTCTTTCCTTTGTAGGCAGGTCTTCTTTCTACTTCCTATATGTGTTCTTTTTGTACTCAGAGTTTCTCTGAATGTTTCTATCTTTTCTTGTTGAAACTGTTTGTAGTTATGTCTTTAGAAGTTTCCTTTTGAGACACTCCCATCCATCTTGGATCCCTTTTCCTGCTAGTATTATCATACACTATGTTGCAGAATAGATATCACAACAGTAAGGAGTCTTGTCATATCAATTGTGCAATACTCTACAATCCATATTGCTCTGTTCTGGGGACTCAGGAAGGGAAATGTTGCCCTCTTCATACTCCCTTTTAGTTGTGTCTCTGCTTCAGCCTCCTCCTTAGACATACTTCTTAATATGGTGGCAGTGCATGGCTGAGGCAAGGAGGGGGCTAAATTGCTTCAGCGGTGGCAGCAGCCTTTTCCTCCTCCACCACCATTTCTCTCCCTCCAGCCTGACATTGCCTCCTTGCCTCTCAACCCCTGCCTCCTGCTTCTCCCTGTTCTGGTCCACCATCCACACTAGATAGCCACCAGAGCCAAAGAGCAGCTGCCACCAATACAAAAGAACAGCATGTAGCCACAGGGGCTTGGGCACCAGGTGCAAGTCAAGAGAAATGGTCCACCCTCTGCCAAAAACCATATAACCTATAGTGGCTTCAAATTCATGATCTGCAGCCCTTGTTACTATTTGCCCACTGATGTTTATTTTGATGTATCCAGGTTGACACGTCCAGGTTAATGGCTAAGTAAATTTCTCCCACATCCATATTCCAAAATGACACTGACAGGTTTAATTGCCAAGATGTTTTTTTTTAAAAAAGGTCTCATGATTGCTCTGCAAGAATATGATTACTTGGAAGAATTCCAACTTCCAATAGGATGAAACCATTTATAGCATCAGAAAAAGAATCCACAGATTTCTAAGTATAGATTTTGGATTTTAAAAGTGGCAATATGCTTTCAAGGAGACACACATTAAAACTGAAAACATAGTAGATATTATTTTATCAAAATTGTTGAAAAACATGTACAGATTTTTTATTATACACCACAAAGCCATGGTACAAGTAGTGTTTGTGCTTTGCATCTGAGAGAGTCAAAGGATAAGGGGTTTTATCCCCCTTCTCTTCAAAAGTAAGACTATTTAAATATGCTATTTAATAAAACCTTCAACAACAAAGGCGTACAGTCTTCCCTCGCTATATTGCGGTTCATATGTGGTCCTGATATATTGCGGGACCGCAGTATATGAAGGCAAGGGCTCCTGGGGCAAGCTGTGCAGGCCTATTCGGGGCCTCTTGCACTTACCTCAGGCCTGGCGCTGCCCAAGCGGGCCTCAAACGAGCTTCTCAGACCTGTTGGAGGCTACAGAAGTGGTTTCTGGTAAACCGGAAGTGGCTTCCAAAAACCCCGGAAGCCTATTGGAGGCCCGCTCAGGGCAGCGCCAGGCCTGGGATAGGTGCAAGAGGCCCCAAATAGGCCTCCCCAGTCCCGACCCAACCCACCATCCACATAACGAGGCTTTCCTTTTACTGCGGGTCTGGTTGGGTCCCTAACCCCTGTGATAAACGGAGGATTACTGTATCTACAACACTGCTTCATAAATATGTACAGTATATAAAAGCAACCCCTTATCCCTACTACTGAAATTTACCTGAATCGTTTAAGGTGCAGCCTGAGGACCTGAGGTAGCCTGTAGATCATTAACTGTTTTTTAGCTTCACTTAAAATAAGAGGTTTTGGAGAAGACTTCCGTCGTTTGCCTACAAAAGATTAAAGGAGGATACAAAACAGGAGGATAAGTTACAGGCTTGGGTCCTCTCTTTCTACTGTCACCAACAGCCATGGTTTAAACAATAAAGATGAGAACTTCAGCTTAGTTTTTCATGAGCAAATTATAATGCAGAGCATAAGAATAACATGAAGCTGTTGTTGGAACACTGAGATCAACTTTCTGAATGCCAGTATTTTTTCATCTCTCAACTTCTTTTGATCATAAGCTTGGGGACAGGAATGGCTCTTTTCAAAACTAAATAAATAAACAAAAAGTAAAAAGTAAACTGTACCTAAGCTACAGTAAGAGCATGTTTGACTGAGAGGCAGGATAAAATGATATGAATAGATCTTCTTGAGATTTATATCTGTACTATTCTTACCATATATACTCAAGTATAAGCTGAGTTTTTCAGTCCTTATTTTTGGCTGAAAAAAACACCCTCAGGTTATACTCGAGTCAATGTTTCCATTTTCGGGGGTAAAATTATGTGCTCGGAAGGCTTGGGAAGGGCAGCGGAGGGCAAGTCCTGATCAGGCGAGCAATAGTGGTGCCTCTGCTTCCCATATAATTCCAATGAGAAGGTTTAGGGGCACCCCCTTTGGAACTTCATAACTCAGTCCCCTTACCCCCAAATGTTTCCAAATTTCAAAGGATTCCTTAAAATCGTTTTCTGAAGGGATCCTTGCTACTTTGGTGCCACAAAAGTAAGTAACTTTTGCGTGCATGTTTTTAAAAAATATGTACTCAAAATCATTTTTAAAAATATGCAATCAAAATTTACTTACGTTGGGACTCCAAAGTAGCAGGGGTACCTTCCCAAAGCGATTTTAAGGAACCCCTGAAATCTGGAAAGATTTAGGGGTAAGGGGACTTAGTTGTGAAGCTCTAAAGAGGCTGGGGGTAGTATTGGCAACTGTGCAGGGAGTTTACTCTATGGTATTAACTCCCTAATTGCCTCCACAGTCCCGGTACATGTTGCCAATTACTACCCCTGGCCCCTTTAGAGCTCGGCCAGTATACCGTATATACTCCAGTCAATACATTTTCCCAGTAATTTGGGGTAAAATTATGCCCTCGGCTTATACTCAGGTCGGCTTATACTTGAGTTTATATGAGTATATACTGTACTGAAAATTTTCATCACATTTCACATAGAATCAAGTCACACCAAGTTGTTGGATGAATTTTCTTGCTTAACGGCTAGTAAAGAAGAAATGAGAAACTGAGTACATAAACTTATACATATTTACTTAGAGAGAAGTCTCATAAGGTTCAGTGGGGCTTACCCCCATGTAACAGTATAGGGTCACAGGCTAATAAAACCACAAGATTAAGAGCAATGAAAATAGTCTGAAAATTTTGTTTTTCACACCTATTTTTATGCTGATTCATGGTTGTATAAGGCAACTCATGCTAACAATTGGTGGAAAATCACCATTCATTAATGAGGTGCTGGTTATATTCCTGAGGATGTGCATGAGATATACAAAGAACACATCACTATTGAATGGCAATTTGCTGCCAAGATTTAAAATGATTTTCCCTATGATAACATAAATCAGCAAGAGGAATTTGACCATAAAATCACACAGCATCACAAATCCTGGAAAAATTAGGCTCTAACCATCATAAACTCTACATTACATTTCCTAATAACTTAAAATGTCAAAAACATCCCCTAGAACATATGTATATGCTTTGCTCATTCACAGTATATTTTACATCTTTACAGTATATTTTACATCTTAAACATTCTAACAAAATTATCAGTGTTCCCTCTAAGATGAGAGACTGAAACTCATTTGCATGTACGGACAAGGTTTCTGCTCAGTGCTGGTGGAAAGTTGAATGTAATTAAACAGGCAGCAACTAATAAGGAATGCAGTGTATCTGTAATCTTGGAAGAGTCTGCATCCTTTTTATATTAACTCTTTCTTCTGAATATCACTTTGATAACTATAATGAAATGAATATTAAGAAATAAATCTTCTTTTCTAAAATTTATTTATTTAGCAAACACTTAACCATGCAGGCATATATTTGTATTAAGAATATTAGTATTTATGGATGAGTATTTCAAAATTTTCTTATACTTCATGTATATAGGCAGTATTCAGTGTAAAACAAATAACTGTGTGACTAATAAAAACAATATCTTCTGTAGCATAGCATAAAAACTAAGCATGTCTTTCTCCATCTCAAAAGAGCATGTACCATATTTTCCATCTATATGATGCTGCCATATATTAGATGCTCCCACTTTTAAGACCACAAATTAATAAAAAAATAATGAATCCTCCTTGAGTTTTCCACCACCCCACCCGTTGCTGTTTCATTTTCTTTCCGTGTTCTGAAGACTTCTCTGTGCTTTGCTTTCTGCAGGGATCAGAGCCTTCTTTTCAGCAGGGAAAGGAAAGGCACTTTTTAATGGGCTGCTCAACCCCACAAGCCTGTCCTAACTGAAAAGACGGCTCATATACCTGGAGAAATCAAAGCACAGAGGAGTTTTCAGGACACAGAGATTAAACAGGGCTGCTGGAAAGGAAGGGAAGCAGCAAGGTCAGGTTGGGTTCTTCTCCACCCCACCCCAACCCCTCAGAAAAGTCTTACTTCCATGTATACGACAGCCCTTAATTTTTATTGAAATGATTTTAGAAAAATATAGCATTGTATACACAGAAAAACATGGTAATCTCCCAATACTCATATTCTGCATTCTGGGTATAGTCAGAACAATATTTTCAGCAAACTACTGGCTTCTCATCTTCTGAGCAGCTCAGAAGATGAAGGCTACAGAAGCTAATGACTTCAGATTTTGCTGAGTCCAGGCCTTAGCTTTGTCCAAGTCTGGCTATCTCAAGGTCTGAGCAGTACTGGTCAGTATAATGCAGCATACTGTCAATATAGTGCAATACAAATGCATATTACATTCATTGATGTTATAGAACATACACATACTATTTTGTACACTCTTATTTCAATAAAATGTTTCCCAATTTAAAACCTTTTATTTTCACCCAGCATATATTTTATTAAAACCACCAATTAATAGTACTGAGGAGGAAAATGCTTTCTCTCTCTCCTCAGCACATGATGTTATTGCCCATCAACTACATTTGAGGCCTCCTTCCCATCCTGTTGGAGAGGAGAATGGGAGAAAAAGGATAAGGAGGGCTTGTCTCAGGTTCATTAGCCCTCCTTTCCAATTTGGCTCTGCAGGAACTAAAAGTGCAATTGTTATGTGTCTTTCTACTGAGTTTATGAATTGAGACAAGACAGGAGTCTGGTCACTTGAATGGTGCATCTGTGTTGGGTAGTTTGATAGGTTTATTATTACAGCATCAAGCCAAACATAAGATAAACTAGAATAAAAATAAAATGTAATATGCTTGACATTGGTTGTAAATTTAAAAACGGGCGTACACTATAGTAACTTATATTAAATATAAAAAGCATGAAAATATTTTAAGACAGCAGATGTAGCAATATATAGCAATATAAAACCAAGGTTTAAGAATTTAGCTGTCTATTCTGGCTGCTATGACATATCACCCAAAATTTCGCCATCAATTCAGTAGTAGTCCAACTTTGGTCAATTAGCAATTGGTTACAATAGTCCGAGTCAGATTGGCCTGCCATACCTGTTCCCTTGGGACAGTCTTAAATCTACCTTCCAACACCACAGAAGGGAAAGCCTCACATCTGGCCAAAATAAAGGCTTTCCTAAACTTAAAGTATACGCCTCTAGTTGTCACAGATAGATCTGTGTGCATCTGTGTTGTGAACCACACAGTAAAAACTTTAAAAGCAGAAAATTGGAAATAGCCACCTCAACATGCATTTCTGTTTGAAAGAAAATTCCTTTCCTTCACAATATTAAAGACCAAAAGAATGCACAGTAATGTAGATTTCCTAAATCCTTAAATGCTACACTAAGAAGGTATGGGGCTTCCTATAGTGCCAGCTCTCTAGATCTCCAAAATGTTCTTCTAGTTTCTGTCAGCATTCTGAACAAACAAGAGAGAAAAACCCAATCTTTGAGGCAGAGGAGACAAATCATTAGAAGAACACATAAGTGCAACTGCAAACAAAGATTAGTGATCAGCTAGCTCTTAGTAGATGGCATTCTCCAGCCTTGTTACTTTGGTTGGTTATATGACAGAAATGTAACTGATTAATATTATGCACATTTCAACAAGTGAAATAAAAGGGGAAAGAATAAGGAAACCATTCTTGTCTGCCTTAAAGTATTCAACTACAATACTTTAAAGATGGTAAAATAGTGTTCATTTCTGCATACCCAGTGATGCTTTCCTACAATAAGCCCTCTCTGTTTTTTTAAAACATAACATATCCTGTAAGAAAAGTTCTTTCCTTAAAGAAAAGTCAGTACCTGGCCAGTGAGTTTCCTGCTATTCCAGTGTCTTCAATGCACCTAGTTACAAAGACTCTGTCTTAATAATCCACCAAAATATAAATTGCTTCCTTTTATTGTCCTTGGTTTTGAGTGGTGGGAGGCAACAGAGAAATTGTTGTGTTTATTTTTAGTAGATAAAAAGTACTAAAAGTATTAAAGAGGTTGAATCAATTCTAAATAGGGTTAAATCTTGCTTTGGGAGGTAAACTGTAGCCATCCCGATTTTCTTTTTCTCCTAAGCAGAAATTCCTATAAACCCTTATCAGTAGCTAAATTCGTGACAGCTTAAGGGAGTTATACATCAATAATATTTGGGTGACTAAAACTGCCCTTTGGTTTTGAGATCTATGGGACTATATGAACAATATTAACTATTTTCTTGTCTAAAGGGTTCCACAGGGATTCAAAAATTATAAAAAGGAACTGTGACATTGTTATACTAGCCCACAAACACATATCTTTCTGGGTATAAACGTAACATTGTATCTGCAAGTAACAGAACAAAACTTACTGTTGCACTGGTCACATGCATAAATCCTCCCTTCCAAAGCTTCTGTTTCTGTGAATTTTGCCAACATTTCAGTCAACATGCACTCAGTCTGATTAACTGGCAGAATCCCTTTATTGATGGAGTGGTAGCGTTCAGGAAATTCCAAGGAAAGATCCCAGAAGGGTTCCACAGTATTGGATTTATAGTTACATGTTATACAGGTGACCTGGCGGGGGAAAAAATGATATTTACTAAGACATCTCTTTAGGAACATTCTGAGGACAATGGCAACCCGGACAGTGTGGCTTGTTCTGAGTAGAGATGGGCACGAAATCAATTTTTTTGTTGCATTTTTCATTTTGTTCCCTAACTAAACAAAAAACAATCTGCCCTCTCAAAGAAAAACAAAACCAAATGGAAATTTTCATTTCATTCTGCTTTGTTTTTCGTTTGAAGCAATGCATTCCTATGGGAAACCGCTTTAAAAGGCCAGTGCTTTTCGCCCCAACACGCCCGATGGGGTGGGGGAAACCATGGGCTTTTAAAACTTTTTTCCCATCCCAAAGCAAACACCAATCAGCTGGTGTATGGGGCTTTGGCGGGAAAATAAAAGTTTAGAAAGCCTGCGGTCCTCCCCCCTAGTCCCGCATGCCAGCTGAATGTCAGTGTGAGAGCCAGGAACTGCCCACCTGACCATTTTCAGACGGCTCCTGCTGAGCTGTCATTGGCTGGGCCCCTGGGGGGATCCTCTGGTGCCAACTGGGCCATTTTTAAAGGGGCCCAGCTGATGACAGCTTGGCAGGAGACTTCTGAAGCCTGGAACATTTTTTTGCCGCCCCAAGCGCCAATCAACTGGTGTGTGGGGCTTCGGGTGGCAAAAAAGTTTAAAAATTCCCCACTTTCCCCTAGATAGGGTGGGGGAAAGTGTAGGAGTTTTAAACTTTTTTTGCTGCCCAAAGCCCCCCACGTCAGCTGATTGGCACTTGGGGTGGCAAAAAAGTTGCACAAAACAAATAACGAAAAACGAAATCAATTTTTTAAAAAAATTGTTTCATATGAAACAAACCCCCTCCCCGAATGATTAAAATGAAACAGATTTTTTCCATTTCATGCCCATCTCTAGTTCTGAGCTCTAACTGACCCACATCTGCAACCATCTGTGAAATGGGGGCTGACTTTGATATTCTTGTGTAAGGAGAAAGATGCATCTTCAAAAGAATTTCTAGTAGTGTTATATCTTATAATCTTATTTGTTTATTTCATTTGTCTATATTTTTACCCCGCCTTTCTAATATTTATGTCTTTTAATACAAGATTGGATGAGATCTGTGGTAAGTGTGCATTCAAGTTACAGTGGGACCTTGTATAAAGGAATTAATTCATTCCAAATGAAATTATGTTAAGCAATTTTTCCTTTATACAAATTTCCCATAGGAATGCATTGAAAACAGAGTGATCCCATTTTTATGTTGTACAGATTTGCCCCATAGGTGATTATGTTAAGCAAATTTCACCTATCTCTGGAATTTTTTATGTTGTAAAAAATTTATGTTATACAAACCATTTGTTATACAAGGGTCCACTGTACTTGTTCAAATTATGTCAATAAAAATGTAAGTTAAATGAATCAAATTAACAGAGGAATTTTACCAAGTTGATTAACTGAAGTCTATATCTTAATTTTAAAGGACTCTGTTGTTTAATTTTCACACAATTTTGTCCTTATAATAAGCCATAGAGTCCATTATTCAGTTTATTTGTATGAGGAAGGGCACTTCATGTTGCACAATGTCAAAATGGTTATACAGTGGAGTTACTTGGTTTTCTCAATTGTTCAGAAAGGAAGAACTGCTGTACTTTATTCCATTTTCTGCACCAAAAAAATGAAAAAAGAGGCCATTTGCAGCAAAAATCCAGCTTATGTGTAATTCCAAACCATGTGAGACATAGGTCTGCCCCTTCCCATGCATTTTCATATAATCTCTGACTGGCATGATCAGGAAACCCATGACTTACTGATTTGGTAATAACACATGGAAAAGGGAGCTCGTGAGTGAACAATAGGATTTGCAACCCTGAGGATCAGTCTCATACAATGCCAAACCACCATGGTTTAATGTTATATAAAAACCATCCCATGAGAGGTCTATAGTCAGGTCTCTCTGCAGTAGTGGAAATTGAATTAATGTGGTGCTTAAACTGCACATTCCCACTCATTCTGCTAGAAGTCTCCAATGGACTAGTATTGCAGATTACATAAATAATAATAGTTGTGCACTATCAAGTTGATTCTGATTTTTGGCAACCCTCCTCAAGGCTGCCTAGGTATAAACTACTCAGAAGTAGTTGACCAATTTATTTGTGAACTGTGTAGCTTACTGAAGGGCACATAGGCTGGCTCTTCTCCCTGGAGGAATGCTGCCTGTATAAACCTATATATATTTGAGTGTATAACAGGGTGAGAGATTTAAAAGCTTCGGCACATTTACTGGGCATTGAATGTCTTGCCAGTCAACTGACACTCCCCATAACTAAAAGATAGTTAGATACTGTATTTCTTAGGCATAAACAACAACACCAATACCTGTATAACAAAGGCAGGAGAGGGTGAGGGTGACTTGACAACCAGGAGAAAGAAAAGAATGTAAATAATCTTCCATACCTCTCCAACAGTCTTCTGCTAACCTGATCTACACTACTGTTAGTATAAACAGAAAATGGGAGAAATGGGAGTTGTGCAACAATGTGCTGTTTTGTTCTTAAGTGTTCTCTGGAAAAAATGTTGAAAATACCAACCTCACCCTAAGGAACAGTAACAAATTTTTTTTTCTTTTTTTTTTTGAAAACCATACCCATGAATATTTACTAAGAAACACTGCCAGCCTAGACAAAAGAAACATAGAGTGAATGCATACCTGACTGAGTAGCTGCCCATGAAAAATGGTGTTCACCACCTTCAGAACCTGCTTGGTGAGCTTCCTCTGTGAAAAGGGGATGAGGATCCTGCGTTTTGTTCCTTCCGATTCCAGCTCCTGCTGCACTTTGTCCAACAATTCACAGAGAAATTCCTGAGCATCTTGCTGGTCGTAGCCTCGAAACGCTGGAATCAGACTCCACACAGAATGCAGCATGGCAAAAGGAGACACTGAAGCCCACTTCCCAGACCACATGACTCTGAAAAGCGTGTGCAGTTCATGACACAGAGAGATGTGCTTTGAATTTGGCTCCTTGGGCTGCATTAGTTCTAAACTTTTGCTTATCGAGGACCCGCCATTTAAGCCAGCTGGCAGGATCTGCCTGCCATGTGAACCCAGCTGATCATTCCTCCCTGACTCAGTGGGAGCAGGCCCACTGATCAGCTTTCCAGACATTCTAGACTTTCCATTCACAGTCTTAGCTAACAGTTCTTCAGTTTCACAAAGATCCAGCGTCAAGAAACATTCTCTAAACTTCTGGAGGTGGCTTAATACTTGGAGGATGGAATTCATGTAGCATGTATTTCCTAGATTCTTTAGTCCAGTCACCCCAGGAGTCATAAGAGGCTTTCGTCGGATGGAGTAGAACTGTTTGAACTTGCTGTTTTGCACCCGTCTTGAGGTAGGGGAACTTCCTTCCATATCTCTGAACTTTCGAGGAATCAGATTCTCTCTGCGAATGTGTGACAAAAGCCTGGCACTTTTTCTTGGAGGAGTGTTTGCCAATTCTTCCAACAATCTCCGCTTCATCTCTTGTCGCCGTTGCCTAGCTACTTCTTTTTTTCTCTCCAGTTCTTCCATTTGCTTCTTTTGCTCTAGTTTTCTCTGGCCTCTAGAACTCTTATCAAACCAGGTCCGCAATGCTTTTGCAAGCAACGACTGCCTTCTATACCAGAGAGCGGTAAGCATCTGAGGCTGTCCCTGAGGGGTCCTCTGATGGTTGCAAACATCCTCCCCCAAAGCCATTGACCGCAGCGTCCTCCCACTTCTAGCTGCTGGATCATGCTTCTGACTTTTAATTGCTGACAGAGAACTTCTTAGTAATTTCAAGTCACCCTCGGGATTATCATTCAATACATAGTCTTCACAAAGGTAACAAAACACATAGAAATCATTTACTTCCATAGCCAACGGATGCCTGGTTTCTTCAAAGTGTTTAAGTGCATGGTCCTCAATGTATCTCCCACAGGCCACATGGGAGCATTTTAGGCAAGCCCAAATCGATTCTGCGGTGTTGCAGTCCATGCAGTGCCACTTCTGGGGGTTCAGAATAGAATGGTCCTGGGCAAGTCGTAGCCGCCCAACATGTTTGCATCTATCCATGTCTTACATAAAGCTCCACTGCTTTAACCTTTAAAAAAAGACAGGAAAAAATCTAGTATTATGCATTGAAAACATCAGCCGTATAGGTACCCTAGATTCCCTTCAAATTAATAGGTTTTTCTGCAATGTGTCATACTTTGCAGCAAAGGAGGGGGGAGGATTATACTGACCAACCTGAGACACAGGAACCCTCAATGTTTACTTGACCAGCACAAACTTTGAAAAGAGGCATTTAAAAAAAATAGTGAGCATTTAATAAACACTATAGTAACAGCCATATTTTATATCTATTTTTGTTTTATGCCATTAAGTATGTTGCACTTCCTTGAAACTTTCTAAAAAGTGAGTCTGTGACTGCATAATATGGAGATAGAGAAACAGAAACTTTCAAAGGTAGTTGTATATACCAGCTATTCAAGGCCTTCCTCCACATTTTCAGTAGAATATATTATTTTCAAAAGCCCCACAAAAATAAATATATTTTGAATGTTTGTTATGTTTGCTATATTTGATTGTTATATGTTTATGGCATGAATTATCACTGAGACAGCACTGGTTGCATTGGTAGATGACTTACACAGGGAAATGGATAGGGGATCTGTATCCCTTTTGGTTTTACTAGACCTCTCAGCTGCTTTTGACACTATAGACCATGGCATCCTCCTGACTAGTCTCTCTGAAATAGGAATTGGGGGTACTGCATTAAAATGGCTCCGGTCCTTCCTGCAGGAAATAATGCAGGAAGTGGTGTTAGGTGATTCATGTTTGACACCATGGTCACTGACCTGTGGAGTCCCCCAGGGTTCTATTCTGTCTCCTATGTTAATTGACATCAATATGAAACCAGTGGGAGAGATTATCAGGTCTTATGGTGTAAAGTGCCACCAGTATGCAGATGATACCCAGCTCTACCTCTCACCACCTCCAGATTCTAAGGGAGCTACTGTTTCAACTTTACATGAGTGTTTAGCTGCAGTAATGAACTGGATGAGGATGAACAAAAAGAAACTAAACCCAGACAAGACAGAGGTGCTCCTGGCCAGTCGAAAGGGATAGGGATACAACCTGTACTGGATAGTGGTCACCCACCAATTGAAAAAAGAGGTACACAGCTTGGGGGGGCTCTTGGACTCATCCTTGAGCTTGGACGCCCAGGTCATGACTGTGGCCAGGAGTGCATTTGCACAATTAAGGCTAGTGTACAAGTTACACCCGTTTCTTGGAAACCAGCTTTGACCACGGTGACATATGCCCTAATGACGTCCCGGCTAGACTACTGTAATGCGCTATGTGGGGCTACTGATGAAAAGTCTCAGGAAACACCAACGGATCCAAAATGCAGCAGCCAGATTGATGACTGGGGTGGGGTACAGAGATCACATTACACCCCTATTAAAGCAGCTCCACTGGCTGCCAATCAGCTATCGGGCACAATTCAAGGGTCTAACTTTAACCTACAAAGCACTGCACAACCTGGGTCCTAGCTACCTCAAAGATCAAGGCTCACAGTATGAGCTGACTCAGGTGTTAAACTCATCAGGAGAGGCTCTCCGCTCCATCCTGCCACCCTCACAGGTACATCTCATGGAAACACATAAAAGGGCCTTCTCAGCTGCTGCGCCCAGACTCTGGAACCCCCTCCCACTAGAGGCCAGGATGGCCCCATCTCTGGTATCTTTCCGGAAACAGCCAAAGACCTTTCTCTTCAGGCGAGCTTTCCCTGAATGATGGACTACCTATTATGTAACTTTTATATTAATTTACCATACATGATCACGTAGACTTTGTTTATAGACTTTGTGATTGCATTGACACTATGTTTTCAATGTTAGTTTCCCTCACTCACAACTTTACATGGAATTTTACTCTCTTTTTAACTGCTCACATACTCTGGTAGCTTTAATGTAATGTTGTATTTTGATGCTGTATGATGTCCCTCAGTTCGCTGTTCTCAATACTTGAGTATGTCTTAATTGTACTGGACTATATATTATCCCTCATTACTGTAAGTTGCTTTGGGTCCTTTTCAAGGGGATAGGGGGTTAAAATATCCTAAAATAAATAAATAAATAAATAAACCTTTAAAATTATTAAAATAAATGTATTTTTCGAGTCCAGATACAAAATGGTTGACAGGATGCAGCCTGCAAGTGTAGTTCACATCCAGCTTCTGCTCCAAATCCACACAACAGGTTTTCCTGAGCAAACTATGAGGTTTTAAATAAATCCATACTATTTGGTCCAGACGTTGTTACAACATTCTAATAATCTATGTTCCGGTTCATAAAACAGGTTTTCCTAAGAATGAATGAAATAGATACCTACACTATTAAAGCCTTTCCATCTCTCTGTATGCCTAATTTTACTGCAAATATCCTGTATTTTAAAAGCACGGTATCCTATGACATTTGACCTTGAAAACTGAGATTTATAGAGTTGCATGCTGACATGATAAGGTTTAGAGACTGGAGGTACTGTAATACAATGGTTTTGCCTCAACTGATTAGTTGATCCCTGACTGTGTGCTGGGATATTTTACTTGGCCTTGCTTAATGCTACAGGGTCCCCAAAAGTTCAGTCCTCTCTTTTATGCTTTTTGACATCCATATGAAATCATCCGTAATCAGACATGTACTAACCGGTGAGACGGCTACAAGGATAGTGCCTTGTTTGTGAAACATTAATGCTAACTTTGCGATCTTTTTGGCACCAGGTAGGAATGATTTACATTAAACATTTCCTATGTTTTTTACATGAATTTACGATTGAATATAGTATCGTTGCCAGTTTTTATCTACTTACTACTTTTAAATTTTGTTAAATTGATTGTTAAAACTGGGGGGGGGGTGGGAGGCTCTTGGGTGACGAATACCCAGGAACTTCCCCCCAATAGGTTCCTCTCTATTTTTCCAATGAAGAAACACTCCACCAGAGAGTCTGTCCATTCAGTAGACAATTTCTCTCCATATTTGCCTTTTCTGGTCAAAGAGGAAAGCTCCCTCCCCCTTTGCACTGGTATGGAAACATAAGAAAAGGGCACAGGAAACTGAACTACCAACATGAAGCACACTCTCCAAGTTAGCAACTCTCATATGTCCCATCTCAGTTGAATTTCACAACAGTAAGAGCTGTTCTGATGGTGGAACGGACAGATTTAGAGGGCGGTAAACTCTCATTTACCATAGATTTTTACACAGATTAGATGGCCACTTGTCAAAGATACTTTACCTATTTATTTTCTCCTTTGGAAGGGAACTGGACTTGATAACCCTTAGGATCATTTCCAGCTTTACAAATCTATGATTAATGTAAGTTATTGAAATCTTGCAAAAAAGGAAGTTACAATAATTAAACTACACTACTACATACAGCCCTAACAGAAGAAATGTTTTAAAATTCAATGTGTTCCAAGACTAAACTTGCTACAGCAAGCATTTCCAAGTATTTCTCAATTTTAATAAATTTATCAATTATCTCAAGGGTATTAAACAAAATCCCTCAAGAAGACAGCAAGCTGTCTTTTTATGTACGGTAATTCAAATCAACAGTTTGGCTAGGATACAGTTTCAGCAGCATATACAATAGACACACCAGCCTATGCTCTCAAAATAATGTTCCATTGCAGTAAAATAGATGTTTGGAGCTGTGCCGCCATTAAAACAAAAGCAAAACTAGACTATGGGTGATACCATAGTTCTTGAGAGAAACCATGGGATGCCTTAGGCTAGAGTAGCCTAGCATCCCTGGCTAGCTCCGGCCACATTCACTGCTCAAATCTACCATATCTTTCGCCCTATAAGAAGCACTTTTTCCTCCTCAAAAGGAAGGGGAAATGTCTGTGCACCTTATAGAGCAAATACAGCCAGCCCGGGTGGAGGTCTCTGTGGCAGTGGCCACCAGGAGTCCTTTTGGTGCTTTGAGCTGAACAGCGCCTGCAGTGAGTGAGTGAGCCAAGCTGCACTGTTCAGTTCAAAGGTGCAACCACCACCACCACCCTCGTCTCCCCCTGGCCTCCCCCTCCCACTCTCTTGCTTTGCTGCTTTTGGCTTGGGTCCACCCCAAAAGCAGGTGGATCACATCCCTGCCACCACCACCCACCATTGGGGGGGAGGTGCCCAAGCTAAAGGTAGCAAAGCGGAGGTAGAAGCCTTCGCTTTCTACTTTGCTGCCTTCTGCTTTCGGGCACCCGAAGCTGACTGTCAAGGCAGCAAAGTGGAGGGAGAATCCTTCCTCCTCCACTCTACTGCCTTCAGCTTGGGTGGTCCCTGAAAGGAGGAGAGTGGCAGGGATGTGATCAGACTCCTTTTGAGGGGTGCCAAAGGGAGGTGGGTGGCAGGGACAAGCCTGGCACCACAGCAGGGACAAGCCCAGGCGGAGGTCTCTATGGCAGTGGCCAACGGGAGTCCTTTTGGGAGGTGCGCCTTGCTGCTTTGAACTGAACAGTGCCCGAGGGAAGCGAGCCAGCCAGCCAAGCAGCGCTGTTTGGCTCAAAGGCGCAACCACCACCACCACACCATCTTCACCTCCCCTGGGTCTCCTCTACCTGCTCCCTTGCTTTGCTCCCATCGGCTTGGGTGCACCCCAAAAGGAGGTGCATCACATCCCTGCCACTCAAGTGAGTGCCCAAGCCGAAGGCAGCAAAGTGTGTGTGTGTGTGTGGGGGGGGGGGAATTCTTCCTCTGTTTTGCTGCCTTGACAATCAGCTGGGCTTTGGGTGCCCGAAAGCGGAAGGCAGCAAAGCAGAGAGGGAAGGCTTCTACCTCTGCTTTGCTGCCTTTTATCTTGGGCACTTTAGCTTTTTGACAGCCATCTGGCTTTCGCTGCCCAGAGCACCAGAACAACGCAGTATGCATGTGTGAATATTTTTTTCATACACACATACCTCTAAAAACTAGGTGCATCTTATGGCCCGGTGCGTCTTATGGGGAGAAAAATAGGGGTAATCCCTCCCCAACTGCCATCGACCACCAGATGACTGTGAAAAG
Source organism: Phrynocephalus versicolor (assembly GCA_023846285.1). Lineage (NCBI taxonomy): Eukaryota > Metazoa > Chordata > Lepidosauria > Squamata > Agamidae > Phrynocephalus > Phrynocephalus versicolor. Next base: position 59,604,137 of record JAHTLZ010000129.1, read on the forward strand.
ATTCTTCACACTTGATATATAACCTGCATGATCATACAGGGTGCTTTCCTCTGTAGCAACCAAAAGAAAAGCTCTATTGTGCAGTATGCATTCTGGCATGCACAGAAGTATGCATAAGTAACAATCTTAAAACAGAACTAATACTCACTGATTCATATTTAAATAGTCTCGCAACTCAATGATCAGAGGCTGGAACATCCCCATTTCAGTCAACTGGAGTTTAACCGTTCTTCTGGAATTTAATCATAACTTGTGTCTTCAGAAAAAGGCCCTAGAGAAAAAAAATAATCCTCTGAAACATACATAAACAAGGCCTGGGCTGCATAGCTTTACAATATAAATCATTTGACTACGCAAGAACCACTGCAGAGAATGTATTTTTAACAACAGACAAAAAACTAACTAGAAACCATAATACTAGCACAGCCACTGATGGAGAAAATTCACTCTAGATCTTCCTTTCTTCCAGACCTCTCACTTTATAAAGCAGTCTGCATTCACATAGAGTTCATTAATTCTATAAATCCTAATAAATTACCAATTATATTGAAAAGAAAAATCTAAAGAGACCCCCCAACAATAAATATGCTTTACCACTTTGATCTGGAAGACAAGGAGAAATAAAATAGCTTTCTGTGGAAAAATTATGCAATTAATTGTTTTTGATTCTCTGTAATTTTGGAACATATATGTGTACGTATAAACAAACTATTATATAGGCCTGCACAACGCGGCAACTGCGGTGACTGGTAGCCCGTGGGTGCTAAGAAGTCGCCCACCAGGTCCCTGCCCGCCTCCCGACCTGGCAGCGCTCCTCCTCCGCTGCCGCCAGCATCGTGGAGCTTGGTGAGTGGAGGGGCGAGTAACAGAATTACTTTCAAGTTGTAAAAGGGGGTAGTGCTGCTGTAGCATTTTTTTTCAATTTTTCCAAAAATTTCCATATTTTTTCCAAATTAAAAAAAACACCTTCAAAAAACCTGTCCCCACCCCCCACCCCAAGCTTCAAAATTTCCAGAAATTTTACATCTCTAATCTTGGAGAAGTGTTTTGTTATTTCCTTATCAGTTTTTGGTATAAATCTGGGCCAAACAAGGTTGACCTAGGCTTATTGTCAGAAGTTACTAGAGAAACAGGAATCTGCCAAGAAGCATGAATACAGTACAGAAAGCCTTTGTGTTAACCATATTGTTATCATCCCAAATGAAACAAAATCTAATAGGTATTTCTCTCATACCTTTCTCCAGTTGTTATTCCTTGCTCCTTCCAACCAACATTCCACTTCATTTGCTTCCCTAACATTTAAATGGCTATTTCCTCATAACAAAGGCTTGTTTCCATATGTTGTGATGTGAAGTGCCATATACAATGCTGAAGAATTTTTAAAAAATGAATCCTGTAGCACCTTCAAAATTACCACAGTGTGTTCATCGTTAACTTTCATGGGCTGCAACCCCATTTCAAATAAAGCCTTTAAGATAAAACAAGACCCTTGGTTTTCATTCAACAGACTACAGTTTAACATAGGTGCCTTTCTGCAAATAAATACAGCACAGTGATGACAATGTACAGAAGCTACAACAACAATAAAACACCAAAGTGTCAGAACCAAGTATGACTATTTTGGAATCAGTGGTATTAAACTACATCAGATCTCTCACTGCACACCACCCCCACTTATTTTTGGCATGAAAAGCCAATGCACTGATTTTTAAAAATAATCGGGCTGGCAACTAGCAAAGAAACAAGGAAAAAATCATTTTCACAGCTGATGAATTAAAAAGCAGATGCCCAATGCATATGCTGTTTTATATTGCTCATTAATATTTCCAAAATCATGTGGAAAGACAGCAAAACTTGTAAACAGTACAAAAATAATCAGAGTTATGTCTAGAGTGCTGTGAACAATTACAGATTATGTAATATTAGCAAAAGAAGAATTTTCACAAAGTGTAGAGAATCATTCAAGTTACAGGGCAGTGGTGGCAAACCTTCGGCACTCTAGATGTTTTGGGCCACAACCCCCACAGGCCTTTGTCACTGACAATATAGGCTTGGAATTCTGGGGAGTTGTGGTCCAAAACATCCAGAGTGCCAAAGGTTCGCCACCACTGCTATAGGGAAATGATTCCCAACTTTGGGTAATCCCGGTGTTCTTGAACTGCAATTCATAGACGCTTTTGCCATCCGAGATTTCTGTGACTTACAAACCAAGAAGTGTTCTGCTTATATACCGCCCCATACCACTACAAGTGGTTTCTGGGCGGTTTACAATTTTAATTACAGTGTGCAGGCTACACATTGCCCCCCCAGCAAGCTGGGTACTCATTTTACCGACCTCGGAAGGATGGAAGGCTGAGTGAACCTTGAGCCTGCTACCAGGGATTGAACTCCAGGTCGTGGGCACTGTTTTACCTGCAGTACAGGCATTTAACACCTGGATTATCCAAGGTTGGGACCAAAGATCTAAGAAACTGAATAAAAAACTTGTTTACATTTGTATTCTTACCTTCTTCCAAACAGTTCAGAGCATTTCCTTTCACCCACTCAACTGTTCTGTTTAGATTAGCTGAGAAAATAGTCCTACTCAGACATTATATCCCTGAAGATAGATAAGGCTGCAGTGGTGATGGGAAACAAGGGGATATAACCAAACCTCATCCCCTGTGTTCTCCAGTCAATTAGGCTGTCACACATTCAGTGAGATAATCTGAAAAGGCACTTATAGGCACATTCAAAAAATGTCATTACAGCTGTTCCATGATCAAGACTTCCAGTAAGGAACTTATGGAAGCACTGTGACCATGTTCAACTGCTAAATGTATGGAGGTCTGATTGACATTTAGGTGACATGTTGGAAGTGAGCTGTACACGTATGCCACCAGTCCCACCATAGTTAGAACCCTGCCTGCTTTCAGGCTATAATGCTTGAATAGGTCTAATGTCACTTGACTAAGGCTACCTTGGGGGCTTTCCTGGTGAGCACAGATTTTGATTTGTTTCACCACACAACCTATATTCTAAATACTGCACCAAATAAAACTATATTATAACAATGATTCAGAGCTTGGAGGAAATACATGAAAATAGTTGTTATCATCATTATATGTTACTTTTATGAGCAACAAAGTATAGTAATGTTCCTTTTTGAAAGCTATGGAATAACCTGCTGGAGAACTTATGTTTGAATGAAACAGTACTGTTGCATTATCAATTCTGCTAATCTTCTAATGTTATCATTATTGTTATATCTGTCACTACATCATCGTTATTACTTATCGTTATTCAGGATAGAAGAAGGTGTGCATTCTGTTCCATTTTAATTTGAAAATAAGGATCTTGCACAAGGCAGGCCAGGACAAAAACTTGTTTCTTCCTTCTCCAACCCAGCCCATGAAATGTGAAAGATAGCCTTATTTTTAGTACCCAATGCATTCCTTCACTCTGCTACTAGGAAATTTTGAGCATGCCAGGAAGATGTTGGAGCTGCTCTCATACTTCCTGGACTAGGTAAAAGAGAGAAGGGACAGCTCATGCTACTCTTAAGTGATGTAGAATAGTTATTAACCCTGAGGTTAAAAATAAAGCTGAACACAAATTATTTGCCCTACATAAGTAAAGATAAGGGATGATGATGACAATGCAAGAGTTGCTTCTGGAAGCCAGGTAATGATAACAGCAATGAATTGGCTTTGGAAATAGGTAATGTCTCTCATTCACAGGGTCATCATAAGCTGGAGGTGACGATGGCATATAACAATAAAAACAATAATACAAGGAGTTTCTCTGGAGGGGTAGTTTTTAATAAGGTAGCCATATTAGTTTTCTTCAGCACACAGAGCAAAAATAAAAGGATAGTTGAAAACTTTATTGTAATCAATAAAAGTACATACCGAAATAATTCTGTTAATGGCATCACTGTTTTGTTTTGAAAAGTAATGTTTTAAGATCTATGACAGCTACTACAGCTTAATTCAATTCTTTAAAAAAAAAACCTCTGGTTTATTAATGTGGGATGTTGTGCTTTGGTTGATGGCTGATGGTCAGATTCCAAAAGATGTTTTGTATGGAGAATTAGTGCAGGGAAAGCCCCCAGAGGGAGACCACAGCTGTGATACAAGGATATCTGCAAGAGGGGTCTGAAGACTTTGGGAATGGACCTTAACAGATGTGAAACCTTTACCTCCGATTACAGCATGACCTTCTACGATTCAAAGAGACACTTCTTGAACAGGCTGAGGAAAAGAGACAGTTCCAGAAACAGTGAAATCTGGGGACTGGGCAAGGGACCAACTGTATTTGTCCTAAATGTGGAAGGGATTATCACTCTCGAATTGGCCTTTTAAGCCACTCTAGATGCTGCTTTAGGACTTCTATACAGAGCACGATACCATAGTCTCTCGAGACTGAAGGATGCCTATACTATGTGATTTGGTACGCACAATTCAAAAAGCCAGGAAATGGCCTGATACTCCTGCACATAGCAAAGGGCAGCCCAAATGTTGCACCAATGTCAGTAATCAAGATGGTCTATGGCAGAGGTTCTCAAACTGGGTGCTGCTGCGATTCATCCAAACAGTTTCATTCATCGCATTAAATAAAGACAACTGAGCCTTAAAGTTGCAATGTTTTTTCTTCTTTTCCTAAGTATTCAAGCCGCTTTAAGGGTATCTGTGCTAGAATTTTTTTTTTTTTAGCACAACAAGGGTGCCATGGTGAAAAAAGTCTGAGAACAACTGGTCTTTGAGATAGTGGCATCATGCAAGGGAAAAAACCAGAAGCTGGGTCCTTTTTCATCAGTTAACTACTTCTCACCCAATCAAAAAGGAATTATCTGTACTGTTTTTGAACAAGTTTGAATCGTAGTGAGCAGAAAAGTGCATCCTGGAAACCATCTTGACTGCTGCCATTGATGTTGTCAACCTTCAGGATGCCCTTTTTGCCTGCTGACAATGCCAGCACTATATTGTTTAAGGACTAGAGTCTAAATATACATACACTACCACAAATTAAATCAGAAATTTCCACCGTACAGAATTACCCAGCAGTGGCAGACAATCTCACAAGATGAAAATATGATCTGTACTATGTTTACAGGGAGAAGACAGAAGTGAGAACAGCTGGGACATGGCTGTAGTCCTTCTATGGCAAAATATTTTTAAGGGCTGTTTTGGACTTAATGAAGTAGCGATGCAAAGGTGTGAGTAGATGCAGCATAGACAATGGAGAAACATAAACACTGTTCAACTTCTCAGTTAAACTAATGTTGCCATGCCAGCTACACCAAATTCGGACTGGAATGTTATGGTCCAATTTCCAGTCCCTGTATTTGAGTTAGTCAAGCTGATGAAGAAAGCTATATTGAACCAAAACCTCTACAGCTGCTTTGTGTGCATGTTTTCCAAAAGACATCCTTTTGAAATAACAAAAAAGGAAGATTTAGGAGTTAGCAAAGAATGGTGCTGGGAACCAAGTTAAAATCATCTATGCTATGTGAAAGAAAGACAGCAAGGAAAGACGGGGACAAAAATCAACTCATTTGACATGTGGTGTTGGTACTGATAACTAAAGACATTTCTATGTTGGTGCTTTTAACCAAATCACACACAAGAGAAGTGGTGAAAAATGGCAATCACTTTCCTCCAGTTAGTGAAGTGTATATAATAAAGTGTGTCCAAAGAAGAGTCACAAGCTAGTTTTGAATATACATCACATGAGAAATAGCAGCACTGTCCTCTTCTTACATATTAAACGCCTCTGGCAACTTGCAGAAAGTTCAGAATTGCATGATAATTGGAATTGCGGGTAGAGGAGGAATTTGAGCCATTCAAGCAGCATCCCTACTACTGAGCAGTAACTACTGAATACTGAAGAAATATTATTTAATGGCTTACAATACTTTGCAAAACAAACATGATCTTAGAAATCATGTATTGGTATAAAACCTTTACACTGATGAAACTGTTGAGGATCACTTCTATGCCCCTGATTAGTTAATACTGTTTTCAAGTAATAGGCAGAAGAAACACAGACTTTTCTGTGGTCTCCTCTTTCAGATACAGGACATCATTACAACCACTGAAAGGGTTATTCCACATGAGATGTGATAAATACATGTTTGTCACTCACTATAGGTACACATAAAGTGCAGCCATTCCTGTCTGCTGGCATATGAACCCATGCATTTCAAACATGGATTTTGTGGGATAAGAACTTTAACCATTGGCTGAACCCCAGTTCATGTCCGTGTATCATAAAGTTATTCTTGAAGAAGTACAATGGCCACTACACCCAAGTAGCTATCACTGTTAAATTTGCAATAGCAGCAACAGTGGTGTCTGTGGAGAGTCTCAGTCATCCAGGTGAGGTTATCCAGGAACTGAGTCAAGGCAACTGGACTCTTTTCTTGTGGGATGGAAATGTTTCACTACTCATGTAAGTAGCTTCTTCAGTGATTTTGAGACTGAAGAAGTTACTTGGATGAGTAGCAAAACATTTTAGAAATAAATCAGGAGACTGACTCACAGAATTCTGCAAGCCAACTATTTTTTTATCACAAATTAAGTGATACAGGCAAACAAGCAGAAAATCATCTAGATGGACTTCACCAGACAGCCATTATAGAAATATATTACATAAATGGAAGTGGAAGGTAAAGAAGCTCTCTTCTCTGTGTCAAAACAAAACAGAGAGTAGATTGTGGAACCACTGGTTGCAATCCTGTTGCCTGGTGCAGTCAGTTGCAGTAGAGTAGGCCCACTGAACCAGAGAAGATTTTGTGATTAAACACTTCCTTAGTTTCTACTGATTCAAATGGAACTTATAGAGGAGTTGACTCACTAAATCCCCACTGATTCGATGGGCCTACTTTAGTGCATATTACTATGCTAAGCAACTGGATTTCAGCCACTGATAGTATCAGGGATAAATGTAAAATCAAAACATAAACAAAACAAAAAAGCCTTGACAAATGAATGGCAATTTTTAAAAACCTATTAATAGTGTGTGAGGAAACAAAGAAAAGAAAAAGGAGGTAAAAGTAGGACCAGAATCTCACATGCAACTTTTTAGTGACCAGCACAAAGTGTGAGAGAGAAACATAAAAAAATTCAAAGGGAAATATAAACTTGGATTGCAGATGCAGGAGGATCAAATAAGAGAACATATCTGGACAAGATAAAACAAAGAATGTACTCTGTAACCATATACTGAATACAAAAGATACAAGAAAAACAGATTCCTTTGAAGAAGTAACCTATGATGAAGAATCTCTAATTTCAGAATGTGAAGTGGAAGCTTTCAAAGGAATTAGGGGGGAAAGCAGGAACCATTAGAACTGTTTAAAGCTCCTAAAGATGGATCTATCAAAACCCTGACAAGAATATGGCAACAATACTCCACAGACTGGAAATATGTAGTGTACGTACATTCCAATCCTATACAACCCAAATGATGCTCAAAAATTGTGACAAAGATTCCTACCATATAATAATAAGCCACACAGGCTGGTTCTTCTAGGATGCAGAATGGGGAAATGAACTCCCAACCTATGGCTCTGCAAGCTGCACACTAACAGAATAATGCCCGCCCTGCAGCCCCGCAGAAGGGAATGGTAAATCACTTAGAATTTATTTGATTCCTAGAAACTCTGAAATGGGTCACTATTAGTCAGAATTAACTTGACAGCATATGATTATTATGATTCCTATTACTGTACATATAGAATGGGAAATACTGTTTTTTCAAGATAGAGGTAGAAAAGGCCCTCGAGATCAGATTGCAAATATCTGCTGGAAAGGGAGCATATCACAAATGCATATCCCTCATTGGATTATAGATCACAGCAAAGGTCTTTGAATGTGTCGATCATGAAACATTGTGAACTGTTTTCTGTTACAGTCTATAAAATAAATCCTCAAATCACAGGAACCTCATGCCCATTCTATAATGACTCCTTTTGCTACAGGGGGAAGTAATTTCAGGACATCCACAAGGTCTCCTTACTAGATCTCTCCATGATGTTTCTCTGTGGTTACAAGCTTAATTGAAGAGTTCAGACGGATCTTCAGATCGGCATGGACTTACTTGTTTACCAAGTACACATATCCAAAATCTCTATACAAGTTCTATTTGACTTCACATATCCAAAATCTCTATGCAAGTTCTATTTGACTTCCTGCATGCTCCTCTCCCAGCTGCCTAAGACTTCATACAGAAAGCCTGAGTGGAACACCATAAGTGTTTTAAACCTTGTATTGTTGTCTGCTGGGAAATGCCAAGATCCCACAAAAAATTCTGATCCAAAGTTAGCAATAATCTCTAACTCTAGCAAGGGAATGAATGTGGGTGAGGAGGTGTCTAACTCAAATGGCCATTAGGAACTACAGTACAAAGAAGAGGGATGAATTTGATCTCTTAAACCTGGAGATCCTGCTGTAGTAGCTGAGGTACCAGGGATCCCCACAGTGCATTTGCCCATCATACCTGCTGTGAAAGCCTCCTTAATTGTTGTGTTTAGAAGTCTTTAAGGAAGAAATGATAGATTAAAAGGAGAGGCAGATGGTACATTTCATGATGTTCTTCATTTTCTCTCATAATTATGTCACTAAATATTACAAGCCAATTTTCCCTTGCATCTAAGACTGTACTAGTGACATATGCAAAGCCAACAAATCCAAGTCATATCTTTAATATCTATGTTCTTTGGATGCATTATCTGTACCTAGAAGTTGAGCATCATGAATTGAAATTTGTCTCATGAGCCACATGTTTCTCAATAGTTTCAAAAATAGATCACTACGACTTTCCTTAGCATTTTTCATTGAAAAAGTTTCAGAAGCCCCCAAAAAAGCAGCTAATTATATTTATGTCAGCATACTGCTACCTTGAGTAAGAATGAAGCCAGTGTATTTCAGTCAGATATGGGACACTGAACAAGTTAATACATGAGTCAATGTTCATAGAAAAGCAACAGCATATGTAAACCATGCAAAAGAAATGGAATAGTATTCCCGAAGGCTTTCACAGCTGGGATCTGATAGTAGTTGTGAGTTTTTCGGGCTGTTTGGCTATGTTCTGGAAGTTTTTCTTCCACGTTTCGCCAGACTCTGTGGCCGGCATCATCAGAGGGCAAGGAGCTCAGGGAACTAGGAGTTCTCTCTGTGCTCTGGGGCACAGACAGAACTCCCAGTTCCCTAAGCATAGAGCACAGAGAGAACTCCTGGCTAAATGTCAGGAAGAAAAACTTCCAGAACATGGCCAAACAGCCTGAAAAACTCACTATAGAAACGGAATAACTTTGACAGCAGCTCTACCCTCTATTCTTTGGTAGGTGAACAGCAAGGGACCTAGGGATGAACACAAGTTCCTGAATTACATCAAAGCATTTTGAAAGCCTGAATTGTCATCTAAATAAAGTACACGAACAACCAATACACCACCAGGCTATTTTGATTAGGAGGAACTCTTTCTTAGGTGTTCTGAAAATCATTCTAGCACTCAGGTGGCTTACCATTCCCTTCTTCTGGAGTTGCTCTGAAACTGTGCAGTTTGCCCAAGGCTACACAAGCTGGCTATTCTTCTGGGAGGCAGAATGGAGAATCAAACTCCCATCTTTGACCCACAGCTAGGGATTCAACTAAATGAGCTATCCATTAATCACTCATGCAAACCAAATGATGTATGAAACAATAGAAAAGAGAACTTAGGGCAAACTCCTTTATTACATCAATTAATGTTAAGTAAGAGTATCTCTTCTTCTTACTAAGTAACAATTTAAGATTAAAAGGATACGTGAAAAAGGAAACCATATATTTCTAGGACTGTCACCTAATCTGAAAAGGAAGCAATTAATTGATACTGAAAGATACCAGCTGGTACTGCAACCTAGAGGTATGCAGATTGTTTATACACCATGTCTCACAGAAATCTAAACTTTTCACACTACATTATATTTGATCTAATTCAAGAAATCAACAGAAAAACTAACAAATGCTAATTTTCTAGATTTTATAGCTCTACATAATTTTTGGTGTCACAGTATTATTCTGGCAACCAACAGTAGTAATACTGTTTCTGTGGGTAAACTATGCATTAAGCCTTGAATCGTCAATAGATTATTTCAGCACACAAACTACTTGGATTTAAATTTTCTATATGACAATCTATGACAGGCACCAACAATTTTCTTAAGAATGCAAATATTTACTTATTTAATTCTTGTAGGTAAAGAACATAACATTCCAGAAATTTTATCCTCAGCTGGTAAGATTATAAGTGGTTTTGTACATTTTCTTGCATTTGGGACTCTCTTTTGGGCGGGGGATCACTTAAATGTGTTTTTGGCCAAAAGCTTTGGATTTATTTTAATTTCTTATACAAAAGACAAGGATTTTGTGATTTTTTTTCCTGTAAGAATGGTGCTGCTGGTGAAGGAAAAAAGCTCTCAAACTGAGCTTTTCTTACTTGCAAATGTTATTCTCAAAATGAATAACATTTGCAAGTAAATGTTCGTAGTCTGGAATGTTAACAAATTCACTGGGCTCTGTAATTATACTAAAGAATACATAGTAATCAACATCTCACAATTCAATACAGTACTTTCAAAGTTTCAGTAAAATCAACAGTGCACTGCATGCTGTTGGGAACAATGTTATTATATTTAACACTGTAGTGTAAATATACTTGGCTTTGCTCCAAGTCAGGATTTTCCTCTCCTAATATGATAATGTACAATTATTTTATAATATACTACAACTATTTGAATATATATAGTAAAAAAATCTTGCAGGCATTATCATTACAGTGGTACCTTGTATAAAGGAATTAATTCATTCCAAATGAAATTCTGTTAAGCAAATTTTCCTTTATACACTTTTCCCATAGGAATGCATTGAAAACGGAGTAATCTCTAATTGCGACCATTTTTATGTTGTACAGATTCGCCCTATCGGCGATTCTGTTAAGCAAATTTTCCCTATCTTTGGAGTTTTTTATGTTGTACAGATTGTATGTTATAAAATCTGTACAAACTTTCAGAAGGTTATCTGGATTTTCAGAAGGCTTTTGACACAGTCCCTCACCAAAGGCTGCTGGGAAAATTGCACAGTTCAGGGATAAGAGGGCAGGTCCCCTTATGGAATGAAAACTGGTTGACATTCAGGAAACAAAGAGTAGGTGTCAATGGGAAATTTTCACAATGGAGAGAAGTGAAAGCAGTGTGCTCCAGGGGTCTGTCCTGGGACTGATGCTTTTCAATCTGTTCATAAATGACCTGGAGACAGGGATAAACAGTGACATGGCCAAGTTTGCAGACGACACAAAACTTTTCTGTGTGGTAAAAACCAGAGAAGATTGTGAAGAGCTCCAGAAGGATCTCTCCAAACTTGGGGGAATGGGTTACGAAATGGCAAATACATTTTAATGTAGCCAAATGTAAGGTAATGCATAGTGGGGCAAAAAAAAAATAAATCAAAACTTTATCTATCAACTCAGGCGCTCTGAGTTATCCATGACAGATCAGGAAAGAGATCTTGGTGTGTTGGTGGACAGCTCCATGAAGGTGTCTACCCAATGCGTGGCAGCAGTGAAGAAGGCCAATTCCATGCTAGGGATTATCAAAAAGGGGATTAAAAATAAAAAAGCCAACATTATAATGCCATTATACAAAATGATAGTAAGGCCGCACCTGGAGTATTGTGTACAATTCTGGTCACCGCAGCTCAAGAAAGACATAGTGGAACTGGAAAAGGTGCAGAAGAGAGTGACTAAAGTGATTACTGAGATGGGGCACCTCCCTTATCAGGAAAGGCTAAAACATTTGGGGCTCTTTAGTCTGGAAAAAAGACGCCTGAGGGGGGATATGATTGAAACGTATAAAATAATGCAGGGCATGAGTAAAGTGGATAGAGGGAAGCTCTTCCCCCTCTCACAAAATACCAGTGATGAAAATTAATTAATAAGAATTAATAAGAATTAATAGAATTAAC
>JAHTLZ010000129.1:59616130-59643838 GCA_023846285.1 Phrynocephalus versicolor
GAAGAACAACCAACACCAATATTTTTAGTTTAAATTTATTCTTATCACCAGAACTAGGGGACATACACTCAAATTGAGCGCTGGAAGAGTAAGGACAAAAGAAAATATTTTTTCACCCAGCGTGTTGTTACTCTGTGGAATTCCCTGCTACCGGATGTGATGATGGCATCTGGTTTGTATGCCTTCAAAAGGGGATTGGACAGATTCCTGGAGGAAAAGTCCATCACAGGTTACAAACCATGACGGAGATGTGTAACTTCCAGGCTTAAAACTGGGGTACTTCAAGGGCCAGATGCAGGGGAGTGGTATCGGGAGACAGATATCTTGTCTCATTCACTCCCAGACGCATCTGGTGGGGCCACTGTGAGATACAGGAAGCTGGACTAGATGGACCTTTGGCCTGATCCAGCATGGCTCTTCTTATGTTCTTATGTTCTTATGTTCTACAAGGGTCCACTGTATTCTGGCAATTCAATCTGGAAATCAGGTATTCACTTACGACGTAGCAGTAAGCATCAGTGGACTTAGTAAAGATTACTACTGAATACACAAATGCAGGACAACAGTGTCAGCACCTGAATAGAATTGCACAGATATACCATGGGAGACACCTGACTAAAGAATAATACCTGTGAAAGGGATCTGGGAGTCTTGGTGGACCACATATTGAAAATGTCAGCAGTGTGACGCAGTGGCCAAGAAAGCTAATGTGATTCTTGGTTGCATCAACAAAAGCATAGTGTCTATATCAAGGTAAGTGACAGTACTATTTTATTCTGCTCTGGTCACATTGCCCACCTGAAGCTGAACTGAGGAAGGAATGGAATTTTAGGGACAGGAAGAATCAAGTTTGCTAGTGAGCATCATTCTGTCAATATACACTAAACAGGAACAGAACTCTGACTGAATACAGTGGAACCTTGACTTACATACTGCTTGACTTACAGCATATTTGACTTGCAGCAAGAAGGGGCCTGTTTGACTTGAGTCGCAGGCTTTGACTTACATCTCGGAGCCCCGGCGCAAGGCACCAGAATCGGGCGGCATCCACGACCCAGCATCGCGGCTGCCGCCTCCAAACTGCTCCTGCCTTCTTCTTCTCCTCCAGCAGCGGCAGCTTCGGCGAGGCCAGCTCAGAGCACCTGGAGCTGGTCCTCGGCCTCACCGAATCCGCCGCTGCTGCCGGAGGAGAAGAAGGGCCGGGAGCTCGGGGCTGGCCTTGCTGGTTAGATAGTCAGCTCAGTCTTGTAAAAAATCTGGCTACAGAAGTCTGGTCCACAATGGAAGCATTTTAGTTGGGGAGCTGTACATTGTGGGACTCTAATGGTAAGCATAGGGTTGTTCAGGACTTGGAACATCAGGTTAAAAATCAGTAAAACTTAAATGTTAGACATTGTTGCTATGAACATTAAAAAGTGGAGGCATATAACTTGTGGACTATAATTCCACGGCCTCCCCCTCTCTTTGAAGAGACATTTCATTTACATCCCCGGAAGGAATCTCCTGTCCCAGTCAAATTTGTGTTCAATTGCTGTTTTTGAGGGTCTTTTTCATCATCTGGAATGGATTAATCCACTTTCCCATTACTTTCTATGGGAAAAGTTCATTTGACTTAAGTCATGTTTGACTTAAGTCTAGACCACTGAAACGGATTAATGACGTAAGTCAAGGTTCCACTGTACTCTCATAAACATAAGGAGGCCAATGTTCTCTTCAACTGTCCTGATTACATTTGCTTCTGATCAGTCAAATGAATTTGGTAAAATACCACTCTTTCTCGACTGAACTGCTAACTTCTCTTTATTGTATATGAATTCCTATCAATCTCTGCAAAATCCTTCAAAAGATAATTAACTCATCTCCAAAAGATGAAACACAATAAATCCTTGGTTAACAACATTTTTAAAAGCTTGTCAGAACAATGCTCTGATGTTGTTAACAACACCACAATCCAAGCAAACTAGTTTTATTTTGTTTAAATAAATAATTAACAGTAGCACCTTATTTCAAAATGCATAATTTACTTAGGAAACATTTTACCGAAAATTCATTAATTCCAGGAGAGGCCTCTTGAATCAGTTTATGGGCCACAATTATTTCAACAAATGCAAACTCTTAGATTTACAAAGGACTGGTGTTTCTACTAGGCTTGACAAAGTAGTTTTTTAGTTTGTTGAAATAAGTTAATTTTAACTTTTTAGGAAGTAGATTCTTTGTTAATGTACAAAAGAGGAACACATAATTATATCTGTATTTCTTCACTTATTTCTGCAATGAAATGCTGCTCTAGTTGTTAAATTCATGTAAAAACCTTACTTCAGGACTTAATGACAACAAAAAGAAATTCAGAGTACTTCAGCTGCACCCATTCAATTTGGCTCATTTTGTGTAACTGGTGCAGATAGCTTATTTACTTCTCTATCAAAATGAAATGGGAAAAGAGTAAACCTAATGACTACTAAATAAATAACTTTTTCTAATTATAAGTCTTTAGATGGGACTGCTGTTTCTACAATACACCAACAAACCTAATACTCCCTCTGGAATATTAACATTTGCCTCATATAACCACAAATCATGATGGTGTTACCATGCCTGCACAAAGCTGATGATGTCATCAACAGGGGCTGTTTTTCTGTAATAAAACAATTCCTGCTTTTGTCCTGAGGATCCCATGTAATCCTTTTCATTGTATGGAAGGTGTGGACGGCACAGGATGAGAGGAGAAAGTCTTTAATTACTGGAAATCATTATACTGATAGTAGTGATGTTCAGTAACTAAAAACTTCCACCCTGTGGTTCCCAGTGCTTCCACATGTGAAAGGATTACACCGATAAGAGTTTTGAGAAGAAGGAAGAATTTTAATTTCCAAAACTTTTTATCTGCATATGACATCACCATTCTTCTGCAGGTATAGTTACACCTAGAGGAGTTCAGCCACTCTGTGGCAAAAATCTGCTGCAATTATCTCTTGGATAGTTAATAAACCAATACAGCTGCAATCAGTCGATGTTTACATTAACGGGTGCTTTATGAAAGTAAAGTATTTTTTCAGCTTTGTTGCCTTGGGTTAAATCGCCTAAGTAGTGCCTTCAGTGTTATTTTAACGGATTGTAACAGAACAGATGGAATTCCTTGGCAATTCATTTTAACAAACTGGTTGAATTCATCACAAGAGAAAAAGAGAGTGATAACTGCTTTAAGTGCTAGTCAACAGCTTCTTTACTGAGGGCCTCTAGACAGAGTTTCAACATTTTCAACAACATCAGTCCTAGTGGTCATGCAAACTAAAATACTTTTGGGAAGCTTTCTCAGTTCTATGACCACACTCGTGAGGATCAGAATAATGTTTAAGCTATGAAGAAACAAATGCATTAAATTTTCCTGCACTTTTAATGTAAATGTAAATTTCAATTATTGTAAGTTTCAGTTATTGATACCGTGGACTGTCAGTGAAGACAAATGCTTCAATTCTTCCCCAAATTTTCCTGAACAAGAAACCACAGAGGAATTCCTAATCAAAGACTGCAGTCAAGCACACATAACTAGGGTAGTTAAATCACTTTGAAATACTGTATCACAGAATTATGAGATAATAAAAAGCATACCCGTTTGTCTCTAGGGTCAGAGTGGGGGGAAAGTAATTCTGCCAGTTTGCAGCAGAAGCCAGTGATGCACAGTGCTCATTGGCTAGAATCTGTGACATCACAATCCTTCCCCAGAGCCAGTTTTAAACTTTTTTAAGAGTATACAAAAATAATCAACCAATCTCAAGTATCAGCAGAAAATTATTTCTGAAACACTAGGGTAGGAGAACAGCTCAAGAAACCTGAAAGCTCACCAGTACTGCGATTGTAAGCAACCTTACTTATTTATTATTTATTTATTTTATTTATTTACCAGATTTTTTAGCCACCCCACTACCAAGAGGTCTTGTCATAGGTTGGGGAACTTGGCATCATGCACGGGGAATGGGAAGAATCTGCCTTATACAACTGTGCAAAATATACCTTTCTTATATAAAAATGCTTACAAGGCAGCATTTTTATATATAATTATGACATGGACACATAAGTCCTGGCCGTGGCGGCCACGAAAGCCTATGCAATTCTTGGTTGCATAAACAGAAGCATAGTGTCTAGAAGATCAAGGGAGGTGATAGTACCAATCTATTCTGCTCTGGTCAGACTCCACCTGGAGTTCTGTGTCCAGTTCTGCCCACCTCAATTTAAAAAGGATGATGACAACCTCAAGCGGCGACCAGGATGATTGAACGTCTGGAAGAAATGTCTTATGAGGAACAGCTTAGGGATCTGGGAATATTTAGCCTTTCCAAAAGAAGGCTGAGAGGGGATATGATAGCCATGTTTCAATATTTGAAAGGATGTCATATTGAAGAGGGAACGGGTTTGTTTTCCACAGCATCAGAGACTAGGACTTGGGGCAATGGTTTCAAACTACAGAGATTCCATTTAAACATTAGGAAGAACTTCCTGCCAGTTAGAGCTGTTCGGCAGTGGAATATGCTTCCAGGGAGGGTGGTGGAGTCTCCTTCTTTAAAGGTTTTTAAGCAGAGGCTGGATGGTCATCTGTTGGGGGTATCTTGAAAGGGGCTCCTGCATGGCAGGGGGTTGGACTGGATGGCCCTTGAGGTCTCTTCCAACTCTTATGATTCTATGAAATCTCTCCTTTTTGTTGTTGCAATAAATATACACAGATCATATGATGGACTCTGTCTGATGGCAGACTAATCAAATAAACATTTACCTTTCTGAGCTCAGTAAACTTGATCAGTACTGTGACTTGATTTTGTTGCTTCATTGAATTGTTACAACTGTGTCGCAGTTTGTTTTTTAAAAACACTATGATAGTATTCTAGCAAGATGCCATGCCTTCTCTCTGGTGGACCCTGAAATGTGGAACCACCTGCCAGCAGAGATAATGCAAGTGCCCTCCCTATTTTCCTTTAGAAGGCCCTGAGGACTTAGTAATTTGCAGAGACCTTCCCCACTTAGTGGTTTTTCTCCCCCTTCCACCAGAAGGGGCACATTTTATTATGATTTCTATTTTGGCCCCCTGAAATCTATGGATATGTCATTTTTAAATTCTCATAGACAGGATGAGGTGTCTGCCATCTAACAGGTTTTCCTAATGGCTGTTTTAAATTTTTTTAGAATATGTTTTAATTGTACAGTATTTTAATTGTAATTGTAACATTTTTAAATTTCATTTTATGAACAACCATTTTGTAAACTGCCCTGGGTAGTGCAGTTTGCACTGGGGGAATAGAAAAATAAATAAATAAATACTACAAAACATTAAAATAAATTCTTGTAATTCTTTAAATAAATATAATAAAAGAACAAAAAACAAAGAGCTAGAAGTTTTGATTAATTTTTCTTTAAAGTTTGTTAGAGCCTAATGTCTATACCAGCCTATTTTATCCAGGCATCGATTTTTATCAATCACTGCTTTTACAGTAATAGATAGCTATAATGACCAGCAGTATTCATGAAAACGAACTTTGCTATCACATTCAATTTAATTTTAAAGAAAAACTCCATCCCTTGAAATATTTTAAACCCATTATTGAAATGCTACTTTTTATTCAATGCCCGTAATAATTACAGTCTCAGTGTGAACCTTACTGCTATCTTAAAATAAGGCACATTTCAATGAAAAAGGCCATCCCTTTGCAGATGTCAGTCTTCCAGACTTGATGTAAAAAACAGATCATAAGCAAGTGTGCACAGATTACATTAGGATTAGACCTCATGTCTAAAGGAAACAGGTATAGCAACAGAAGTCCTAACAATTTTCTTACAGATGTATAGCATAGTAGTTAGTAGAACACTATAAGCTGGTAAATACAGCTTCAGATCCCCACAGCCATGAAACAGAATCAATGTCCACTGACATATCATTATATGTCACCTAACCTATCTCACAGGACTATTCTGAAGATAAAATATGATACTTTGCATTCCTTAAAGGAGAAATGGGACAAAATTGCACATCACTACAACAGGACATGTTGGCTAAGGTCAACTTTGAATTCTAGACCAAAAAGTAAAATTTCCAAATTATTTGCAATACTGTTGGAGAGCTATCTCATAATAGAGTGGTACTACCATTTCCCTTGATCTAGACACTATGGTTCTGTTGACGCAACCAAGAATCACATTGGCTTTCCTGACCGCCGCATCACACTGCTGACTCATGTTCAATTTGTAGTCCACCAAAGTAACAAATTTAAAAGACCAAAACACAAACAATATAATTTAAACAAAATATACATAAAGCAACAACAATAAATTAAAATAAAACTAAAATGAAAGTAAAAATAGCCAAGTGATTGCTTAAAATAAAATACAGGGGGGAAAGAAGATAAGTGGTAAAAAGAAGAAAAAGAAGATAAGCGGTAAAAAGAAGAATAGTGTCTTATACGATGTTAGGGAAATCAGGAAAAGCCATTCTGTACAACCAAGTACACAATGAGAAGAGTCCCAAGATCAAGCAAAACAAAAAACAGTGTGCTGCTTATATACCATCTCACAGCATTTAAAGGACTCACAAGGAGGTTTACAAGTGTAGGCTACACATTGTCCACACAGCAGATTGGGTACTCATTTAACTGACCTCAGAAGGCTGGAAGGCTGAGTGAACCTTGAGACAGCTACCTAGAATGGAACCCCGGGTCATGAGCAGAACTTGGCTGCAGTACAGCAGTTTAAATACTGCACCACAAGACTCTCATATAAAAGTAAACAAGCAAACTATAAAGGGTTATAGTGGAGGGATGAGACTAGAAGATGATGGTCCTATTTAAATCATTTTTGGCAAACAGACATATTACAAATTGGCAATATTTCAGAAAAAATGTCAAAGCCACAATGTATAATCTAAGATGTAAATTTGTTTCAAACAGCTGGTACAGCAGATGGACACATATATACTCATCTGTTTTACACACACACACACACACACACACACACACACACCTCTGCTGACAGAGGAAGAACAATTTTTCCACAAATCCTCACTTAAATAAGGATTCCATCTCTTCCAGTGCAAAATATGTGATACCTTTATTAAACTACAAATATACGGTAATATAATACAATAAAAACCAAACCATCAGCAAACTTCTCCAAATATGAAGCATATTTTACATTTCGTAAAAACTCTGGATGCCATTGATACGCTAAACTGAAATGAAAAATGAATTCAAAGTGAATTCATAAATGACATAACCCAAGGAAAATAACACAACGACTGAGCTGGAAGGGTTCTATAAAGCCATCAAGTCCAACCCCTGCTCAATTCAAGAAACCAAATCAAAGCAGATTTTGTTGTCCAAAATGCAAAAATAAATGGTGATGATAAGGATAGAGCCTAATGTGAATATATGTATATTTCAGATCCATGACATCTAACCAATCTCCACTCTTGATAAGTGGTCTTCAAAGTCATCATTCCGAATCTTCTGGTATTTACAGTATGCATGAGTTCACATCTCTCATGTCTAGAATGGGCCTTCTGTAGTGGAATGTATATCACTAGTATCAATGTCTGGAACTGGTGTCTGATTGATGGTTTCCATTAAAACAGCTGGCATGTGCTAGCTAAGGTCTAGCTTTTCTGTGTGTAGGGAGTTGCGGTTTAGGAACTTCTGGATGCAGAGGTATCATAAGGAGTGACTTAGGTAACATTAGCTGTATTGAAACAGCAGGAACCATAGAGGTTAAGCTCAACGTCTCTTTGGCAAATGAATTACAGCCTCAAGGGATTTCTCCCACAGATAAGATTTCAGTCAGAACAGGGTGGTTCTTGACAGACACTTTAGTAAAAAAAATTTTATAAAATTGAGTCTGGCGCCCCTCATTTCAATATAGACAAGTGGAATGTCTTCTGATGAGGGGAATATTATTTTTGCAGTTCACACACCATTTAAATGGGCCCATGGATGCTATGAAAAGGTAAGAATGCCATTAACTGTTAACCAATTCTAATATTAAAAAATAGGAACAACAATAAAGGAATGAAAGCTTGTGAGAGTAAGTTAGTAAAAACTATATACAAGCTTAATAAGCAGGTAGAGAAATAACAATAGGTTCTGAGGAAGAGTCAAAAGGAATGCCTTCAGAGCGGAGATCATGTATGGTTGAGAGGGTGTGTCCTAGCATTCTTTTAGAAAATTTTCTTAGAAAATTCCAAAGATGCTCATGGAGGTGTAAAATAAATTTATATGTGTGCTTCACAGAGATGACAAAGAAGAAAAATGCATTTTTCAATTCAGAGTTTTATTTTGAATTGTGAACCATATAGCTACTTTCTACTATGTAATGTATAAACAATATTCCCACTCCACTTCTGCATTTCTGAAAAGTTTCTTCATGGTGCAGAGAGAAACCTTTAATGACATGACTTACAGAGCGAAAGTATCCCACACTGCATAGAAGAAAGATTTCTGAACAGAAATGTGCTTACATAACATACATTCCTCCATCAAAGTTTGGCCAGTGGCACTCCCTTCCACTACAAGGTCTTGTGTAAAACGAAGCTGTGACAGACAATACCTCTTGTTTGTCAGTTAAAAATACTTCATGATTTGCAACTATGCAGTACTTTATTTGGTATGTCAAAAAAGAAAATAAGATATTTCCAGGAAAGAGATCTATGGAAAAATGTCTAAAAATTCAACATGAAGAATGTATTCAAGTCTAGGATTTAAAACAGAAGTAACCATGTTTAACCAATAGATTTCCACTTTCAACAGGTGCCACTCCTCAATGGCATGACATCAATAAAGGGGTGCAACTAAGTGATTACAGTCATGTGAAAAAGAAGGTACATCCTCTGGGAATGCTATGGTTTTACTGATCAGGACATAATAAAAATCTAAAAGTAAAATATCTTAGATAAACAACAACACATGACATATTACATTGTGTAATGATTTATTTTCCAATAATAAAGCCAACATGAAGACGTCATGTATACAAACCTAAGTACACACTTACTGATTCCAGAAGCAGTAACCTAAGTAGTAGCCATGTGCTGTTAGCCACATGCCCTTGAGTAACCTAATCATCAACAAGTATGACCACCTCCATAAGAGCCGAAGTTTTAGCAGTGTGCTGGTCTGGAACATTCAGATCTGTGTCAACACAATGCCAAGGAAGAAACATATAAGCAGTGATAAGAGGGAAGCAATTGTTGCTGTTCATCAGTCTGGGAAGGGTTATAAGGTCATTTCCAAACAATTTGAAGTCCATCATTCCACAGTGAGGATGATTATTCACAAGTGGAAAATATTCCAGACAGTTACTGACCTTCCCAGGTTTGGGTGTCTGTAAATTCTCCCAAGGTCAGAGCATGTAATGCTCAGAGAAAGTGCAAGAACTCCATGAGTTATACCTCGGACTCTACAGGCTTCAGTTAGCATGTTAATTAAAGTTCATGACAATTCAATTAGTATTGTTTGTTTGGAAGGGTTGCCAGGAGGAAGCCACTTTTTTCTAAAAAGCACACAACAGCATGACTTAGATTTGCAAAGTTGTATCTGGACAAACCACAACAATTCTCGAACACTGCCCTTTGGACGATGAGACCAAAGTGGAGCTGCTTGGCCATAATGCACAGTGCCACAATTAGCAAAACAAGGCAAATATAGCATATGAGCACAAACACCTCATACCAACTGTCAAGTACAGTGGTGGGGGGTGATGATTTGGGCTAGTTTTTCCTCTATTGAGTCAACCATGAACTCCTCTGTATACCAACATAATTTCAGAGACAAGTGAGGCCATCTGTCCGACAGCTTAAGTTTGGCTGAAACTGGTTCATGCAACAGAAAAATGATCCCAAGAACATCAGCAAATCTACAACAGAATGGCTGAGAAAGAAAAGAATCAAAGTGTTGCAGTGTCCCAGTCCAGACCTCAACATGATGGAAACGCTGTGGTGGAAGCATAGGAGAGCTGTGCATAAACAAATGCCTGCAAACCTCAATGAACTGATGCAACACTGGAAAAAAGAGTGAGCCAAAATTCCTCCACAATGATGTGAGAGACTGATAAAGCAATACAGAAAATATTACTTCAAGTTATTGCTGCTAAAAGTGGTTCTACAAGCAACTGAATCATAAGGTGTTCTGAGTAGAAATGAGCACAACTTGAGCTGCCCCACATGTGGCACCAAAGGTGCTGCCCCCGCCTGCCCCCAGACAGCTGTCGTACTCACTTTCTGGCATGGGGAGCAAACGTTAAAGATTTGATGAAGAAAGCACAGCAGAGATTATATTTCTTGAGAATCTTCAGGAGAATAATCTTTTTTTAAAAATCTGCTGCTGGCTTTTTACCACTGTGCCATAGAAAGTGTGCTGACCAATGGTTCTGTGTGTGTGGTTTGGGAGTTGTACAGCCAGAGAAAGAACAATGCTATCCAATGTTGTTAAGACTGCAGAGAGAATAATTGGGTGTACTCTCCCTAATTTAGACCAAATCTATGATTCCAGGTGTTATAAGAAAGCTGTAGAGATTGTGCAGAATCTCACACACCCTGGAAATGCTCTCTTTCAGCTTCTGCCCTCTAGGAGGAGATACAGGGTCATTAAGACCAGGACTTTGCCTCAGTCTGGAATATCTTATAAATGGGGCACATTTCTACTTTTGTGTCCCAGTTGATCAGTGAGGCTACAAAATAAAACAGGCTGAACTATGCTTTCATCATTGTAAGGCTAATTACACTGGTGACAATGAGGCCTGTAATAAGACTTCCTGGGGTAGGAACTGGCAAGCCACCCCAGTATCCCTGCCAAGAACATCCCATGGATAGAAACAAAAGGCTAAAAGATATGACGATGGAAGATGATCAAACCTATCCATTCTGAAAGAAATCAACCCCGAATGTTCACTGGAAGGACAGATTTTGAAGCTGAGGCTCCAGTACTTTGGCCACCTCATGAGAAGAGAGAACTCCTTGGAAAAGTCCCTGATGCTGGGAAAAATCGAAGGCAAAAGGAAAAGAGGACGACAGAGAATGAGATGGTTGGACGTTGTCATCGATGCAACCAAAATGAATTTGACAAATCTCCGGGAGGCAGTGGAGGATAGAAAGGCCTGGCAAGCTCTGGTCCATGGGGTCACGAAGAGTCGGACACGACTGAACGACTGAACAACAACAAGAAGACCAGGACTAGCCGCTTGAGGAATAGTTTCTATCCAAAAGCGTTTTTGGCTTTGAATGCAGTTTCTGGGGGAGCTTCTGTAATTAGTTTTTAGAGTTTTGGGGGTTTTTAGAGTTTTTTAGTGTGTTAGTGGGATAAATGTTTGTATGTGGGATGGGGATAGATATTTTTGTATGGTTGTATCGTTAGGTCCCGTAAAAGCTGATGTAGATTCTTTGAATCTCGTTGTTCTGCATAGGACAATGACAATAAAAAATTATCTATCTATTTATCTATCACTGTTTGGGTTCTACTACTACAGTAGCTTGTCAGCATGGGCAGGAGCAGAGACTTGACTCCCCTTTCTCACCTCCAGCAGCCACCCACTCACTGCCTCAAGTCAAGTCCATCTCTACTACAGTACTTAGTTCTTCCACATGATTTCCCCATTTTGACTTTATTATGGTAAAATAATACATGAAACAATGCAATATGTCATGTGTTTTTATAGATCATAGTACAAAGATTTGTTAGATGTAAATGTAATAAGTAATTTATACATTTAACACCCCCCACACACACTGGTAGAATCTGCTTGTATACTACTTAACCATAACATTTTGTAACCATGTAGCTTTAAAAATTAAAATAGCAGCAGAACAAGTGTCAAATGTGGTACAACTGGGGTATATGACATGAATATATTAATGTCTTCACTTCTTTAAAAAAATTAAAGACCACAGTATTTTCAGATTTTGTAAGAACTACAATAGGGATTCTATGAAGTCACATCCACTGATCTGCTGAAAAAGCACTATTGGAAGAGAAATGCAAAGTAACTTCCCAAGCTATTCATATAACATAGCTAATCACATCATTTTACAAAACATTTGAATACCTAATTACAGGGCCTCCAAGAAAATTTTCCACGCACTGACCATTTTATTTTTAAAAAGCAAAAAAATAAAAAAATAAAAAAAACAAAAAAAAAACAAAAAAAACCATAAGTTCAAATATGTCTGTAATTTTCTTTTTCTCAAAATGAATAGTGTGCCCAAGAGAAAAAATTCAGCTGTATGACAGTGTTTCTTAGCTAGATCTAATGCCATCCACTGAAAAAAAATCTAAACAATATGGATTCAAGGCAGTACTGCTTGCAAATATAGAAACAAGGGACAGTTTTATTTGCTTAGCTGACAGACTGGAGAAAGTACATATCTGCATTCCGTATTTCTTCACCTGAATTTTCACTGAATTTAAGAAAATAATTTTGAATGTAAATAAACACTGTGAATCCCCTACCATGTGTGTACATTTCCTTGTTCCTTTGAAGCAGTCAGCAGACTGACTTCCCATGAAAACAATTTTTTCATGGTTAAGTGTAAGGATGTTAAAACTTTCACAGATAATCCAGCATGCAGAGGAAATGTGGTACATGCTATGAAAATGCCTTCTTCCTCATATCACTTCATGACCACATGAATACAATTTACCACAACTGGTCAGGGACTCTCTGCAGTGTGAAAATACAATGTTCAGGGAAAAGACTTTCAAGTTTAAACAAAATGCCCAAAACATGAAAGAGGCTCTTTTTTGTGTAATTTGTGGTCTTTTTTCAATTGCCAAAATAAATGAACAATCTAAGTTTATGAAATAGAGGTACAAAAAAGTTTGGGTTTCATTCATGTTCCCTCTTTTGCATAACATTTCACTGCCCTTGTCTATAAAATTGAGAAATTTTCATGCAATATTGTCACAAAGACTGCTAGCAGCCAATCAGACTGTCCATGAGGGATGGCACAAATTGTGAATCTGTAGAAGGCCCTAGAACTCAAATGAGTGTTCTTTGCTTCAGTCCTTCCCTGTGGGTAGGATGACTGTGGTGCCCTCCATCTTGGATTGCTGCATGCCTACCTCTGCCTGGTTCCTTTCCTTTTTTTTCCTTTGTGCTGCCCAAGCCCAGAATATCTCTTTTGTGGAGTTGGAAATAAAACAGTTTTTTGTCATCTCTAATTGTTTATGTTTTACTGCCTTTTAAATTGGTTGGTGGGCCTGCACAGGCCTGATTATGATTCCTCTTTCTCGTCCATTATTGCCTTATATTGCCTTGACTAAGCTTTTTGAAGTAGTTTTAAATGATTCTTTAGGATTCTTGGATTGCAAAACATGAATAGGAAAACCCAAAAGAGTATTTGTATGAAAATGACAGAGAGAGAGAGAGAGAGAGAGAGGCAACCATACACCCTACCCCACCATGAGATAAATAAGAAAAATTATTTAATCTACCCTGTCCATGAGATATAATGATAAAGTCCCACACAAACTCAGTTTGTACCTCAAAATGTGCTTTTGGATCCTCAGCTACATCTAAAGTGCCAAAGGCAAACAAGTTAATATGGAAAACAAATTACATAGGAGCCTTGGAAGTTTCAGAGAGAATAGGAAATGTTTATTTTCTGAAAAATTATTATTGCTGCTGAGGTTATAAGCCCTTTGGTAAGTTACAGCTAAAGGATTTCAGCCTCAAAATACAAAAGCTTCAGTTTTGAAAAAGCAAAGTTTGAATGTGCTCAATTAAAGAGATATCTGTAAATGTTTGTACCTTCCACATGTATCTTAGCTTTTAACATATGAGAATAGTTTACAAAGAGATTAAAAGGAAAACCACAAAGTAATACATATTATTTGGACAGAAAAAGCTCTTGCTTCTACTGTAACTGTCCCCACAGAATGAGAGCAAACATCACCAGAAGCAAGCAGAAATCTAAACTGAAGCCTTCAACATGTCCCTCTATTGTAGATGGTAATGTCCACTGGCTGCAGAAATGCTTTTTGGATTTGAATGGCATACTGTATATAAGCACAGAATAAACAGGACGTATCATGTCTAATTCTACAGACTTACATAAGAGCCTTCACATGACATAATTCCTGGCATTTTTTTGGAACCAACCTTTGCCTTTAAAAGGATTTTACTCATTCCAAAAAAGAGAGTATAGTACTGTATTTTTGTTCTAATTCATCAACATTTTCTAATATTTCCAGTGGAAAAAAATAAATTTATCTTTGAAGCACTCATTAAGATGAAAACTCTTTTTTCTCCAAGATATCCATGTATCTGTCTTTACTTGGGCTTAAAAAACAAACCTGTTTTCCTTAATACAGTATTCACATCTGTATTATTCAAACAAAGAGGGAATAGACATCTGCAGCACTATAATACAAGCTACAATTTACAAAGTAGTAATCTACTGTATGTAACCATTTCTCAGCAATTGGTTGTTACATTATCTAGTTGTGAGAGTGGGAGAAAATTGCCTAATATTTATAGTTGAATAGAAATCTGGGAAAGAAAATAATTGTTGCAGTTCTTTTTTACCACCTGGTAGGTTAATAAAGATAACTTTAACAAGTGGCTAGATGTACAGTATTTTAAATTACTGCTTCACATAGGATTGTTGGCACTCCATCAGAGAGATGAAAAGCGATATCAAAACAAGAAGAACCACAGTACCTCTTACAATCAAACACTAAGATGAACACTGTAAGAATACAAACCATGTTCCCCATTTGTTGCATGTATCTGCCAGAGATAACATGCCTCTTTGTAATAGAGCACAGCCCAGATCACCCACAGGATATCCAGACATGATTTCAGCCAAAAAATGTTCAAAGAGAAAGAACTTTGCTGCATACTCCTTATTCCTTAATTAACAACAAAAACTTTTAATAATAGTGACAGCTCATAGATAGAATGGCACCTCTATGTACGAGTTTAATCTGTTTTGAATGAATGCTCTTAAATCGAACAACTCTTAAGTAGAGCAGCCCTATCTAAAAATTGGAAAAAAATGAAAAAAAATTGCAAGTGGATCAGACCACATCTAAAATTTGTAAGGCAGCAGTTAAAAGACCAACGGTTTTTCGCTCTTAAATCGCATTGCTCTTAAGTCGAGCTGCTCGTAAGTAGAGGTACCACTGTATATACATTCATACATACATACAGAGATAAATTCTCTGAAATATTCCCTGCTTATGTTCTTATACCTGGCATAGCAAAGCTCAACAATCCCATTTAAAAAACCCTTCTCAGACATCCAGTCACTAACAGAAAGCCTGCCTGAAGAAAGGTCATCTTTCTGCAGAAGAACATCATAGAAGGCATCAACCTGGTCTCCCATGGGGAGAAGTTCCAGAGTTCTGGAGCAATGACAGAGCAGACATGGTTCCCATGATATAATTTTAACAGTCAAGCAGGCTCATAAAGGGAGATGAAGTCATTAAGTTAGCTTGCACCCAAGCAGTTTAGGGATATACAGTTTAAAACCAGCAGTATGAAGTGTTCCCAGAAACAATGCAACCAGTACAGCTACTTTAATAGGGTGGTGGTGGTCGTGGCAGTGGAATGTGATCCCTCTAACCAGCCAGAATTAAGAACATGACTGCAATGTTTTGGATCCACTGAAGTTTCTGAACACTTTCCAAACACAGTCCCAAGTAGAGCATGTTATAATAATCCAGGTGGGCAGTAATTAAGGCATGTATCATCATGGCCAGATCAGACCTGTCCAAAACTAGATTCAGCTGGTGCACTAGTGTTAACTATGAAAATTATTGTTCAATTGTTACTTTTCATAGTAACAATGAGGGATTTCTATCTGACTATTAAGTCCTAAATGAGGTTTCCGTGTTTAGTGAGTATCTCTTTCACTCTGTTGAGTATCAAGCTGACCGCCACAACTGAGAACCTCCTTTCACAGTTCAAAGCACTGTTTGTCACCAAGTCAGGGTTTTGAAAGCTGAACAGAATGTTTGAAAGAAATTCCTAGACCTCTTGGGACAGGAACAATAGCAAGCATAGCTTCTGGTTACTAACTACCCCAAGATACATAAACCCTGATCTTAAATATTCTTACTCTTTGCAAGTTAAAATGTAACAGATTACATAACTCGGTGCTTCATTAACAAGTAATGTATACGTAGGGATTTAGCCTCAATTATTTTTACAATCTCTGTTTAATTAAATACAGCAGCCACTTGTTGGGGCTTGGTCTTGAAGGCATCTGTACTGCCTTCAGCACCATGAAGCAAAGCAGATTTAGGCAAAGGTAGTGGAGTTGCACTTTTTCTTCCTCTCACCAACTGACTGCTTTTTGCCCACGGCAAGCAGGTTGGTATACAGACGAAGGGGAGCTGCTGAAGTTGCTTTCTTTCCATACCAAGAATATTATGTTTCTGTAGGCTGCTCATATAAACATTTAAGAAAAACAACCAAGAAGTGGATACGCATAGCAAAACATTTCACTTTTCTTATTTTCAGGTTCTTGGTGGATGCCTCTTTCTTTTAATGACTTTTAGGCACTTGTCTTTTTTGAAAACCAGAGAAAGAACCACCTCTTTTGGGCAAATAAAGACAAAGTTGCAATCAAATTCGCCACCACTACCAAAATGACTTAAAATATAGGGAGATTTCAATCCCCCTCTCAATGACGTTTTCTGAAACCCTCCATCTTATAGTCCACTTTGACCTCTTGTCACCCTGGCCTGAAATAGGCTCATAAGATGAACAATGACCTGAATAGGCTCATTAGGTAGACAACAGTCTCAAAAGCCTTAAGGCAAACAATAGCCTGAGGTGTTGAAACCCATAAAGTATGGGTCCTTAGCTATGGCCTTGCTGATGAAGGCTTTTTTATTTGTCTGGATATTGTTTAAATCACCTCTGTTGAGAGAGGGGTTTTCGATGCTCACATGAATGGCTTCCCTGACCCCTCTCTCAAACCACCTCAAAGACAGGTACCTAAAGAAGAAGGAAGACAGGCAGCTGAAGACAGCACTTTTAAGGCCTGTGGATATCCAAAGTGGACCCAGCACAAGCAGTGTGCTGACCTCGAAGAACAAGGGATCAGCCTGAGACCCAGACCCGCTGGAAGAACCTTGTCATTCCCTACATGGCTGGAGTGTCTGAAAAGCTTAAAGGGATTTTTGGCAAACACCACATCCCTGTTTATTTCAAACCCACAAACACACTAAGGCACAGACTTGTCCACACAAAGGACCCAATACCAAAACAAAAAAGGAGCAATATAATATACGTGGTCCAATGAAGTGAGGAGTGTGCAGACCTCTACATTGGAGAAACTAAACAGCCATTAAATAGAAGGGTGGCCCAACATAGTAGGGCTAACACCTCAGGACCAGAATTAGCAGTGCACCTCCACTTGAAGGGCAAAGGGCACTCATTCAAATATGAGGGTGTACACATATTAGACAGAGAAGCTAGGTGGTTTGAGAGAGGGGTCAGGGAAGCCATTCATGTGACCATTGAAACCCCCTCTCTCATCAAATAGGGGCCTCAAGGACAATCTATCTGCTACTTATCAGACTGTGCTTTCAACAATACCTGGAAAAATCAAAAAGCCTTCACCAGCAATGCCATAGCTAATGACCCATACTTTATGGGTTTCAACACCTCAGGCTATTGTTCACCTTAAGGCTATTGAGACTGTTGCCTTCCTAATGTGCCTATTCAGGCTATTTTATCAGCCTATTTCAGGCCAGGGTGACAAGAGGTCAAAGTGAACTATAAGACGGAAGACTCACAACTAGGTTTCTTCAGACTGATGAAGCTGTTCAGATGAGCAGTGAAACGTTTCTGTCTCTCAAGAAAAAGAAGTCCAGTTGCCATGACTCAACTTTCAGTTAAACTCACCTGAATGACTGAGAATCTTCACTGACAAGGTCAGCATATATTAAGACCAGTTTTAAAATTCAGAAGTTAATATCTAATTAACACACTGATTGAGGCAAACAATAGGTTTTGCTTGCTCTCCTAAAGCTAATGATAGTTTTCTTATTTTTTCAAACCATTTCTAATCATAGGACAGCTAGTCAAGTGTGTATAGGGCTATACATTGTACTTTACTATTGTCATATTAAAAATGCAGAGTAAGATCTAGTTGTTAGTCCCAAGCAGAGAGGATTTTACAGCAAGGTATCTAAACCATGGTTTGGACATGAACTTCTAGCCAAGTTCTTCTGTGAATTTTGACAATTTGTGTGCATGGTATGTGGTCTAATAAGAGCGTTTTGGTTTACAAGCATGTTTCCAGAATGAATTATGCTCGTAAACCAAGGTATTACTGTACAACATATCACATATAGAGGCAGAAAACTGAAGTAACCTATTTACTCTTTCATCTCAGTTCAGAATACAACAGTTCTTTTGTTAACAATACAATATATAAGGACAGCACATGTGCCAAAAGTTTCAGTTATGTGTTTCAGTTATTTATTTAAATACAAGTACGTATTCTGGTTTTCTACCACACAGTCTACAAACAGGCATGCCCAAACTTTGACCCTCTTGATGTTTTGGACTACCACTCCCAGAATTCCAAGCCTGTATTGCCAATGGCAAAGGACTGTGGGAGCTGTGGTCCAAAACATCTGGAGGGCTGAATTTTGGACATGCCTGTACAAATTAGCTACATCCATTGAAAATATTATCCAAGCCATCCCTAACTAGCTTAATCAATAGAACCAGATAGTGTGAAGAACAAGTGCTTCACAGTTTACCAGTTCTTGTCTGTGAAAATTCTCAATCATCCAGGTGAGGTTATTCAGAAGCTGAGTCATGGCAACTGGACTGCTTTTCTTAAGAAACCAAAATGTTTCACTACTCATCCAAGCAGCTTTGTCAGTCTGAGGGAAGTTAGTGGCGAGGCCTACAATTTATAGTTCACCTTAATTCAAACTACAGGAAAAGAGATTCAATTTGAACATTAGGAAGAACTTCATGACAGTTAGAGCTGTTCGGCAGCGGAATATGCTGCCACAAAGGGTGGTGGAGTCTCCTTCCTTGGAAGTTTTTAAGCAGTGGCTGGATGGCCATCTGTTGGAAATATTGTGATGGGGTTCCTGCATGGCAGGGGGTTGGACTAGATGGCCCTTGAGGTCTCTTCCAACTCTATGATTCTATGATTCTTGATTTCACCTGACCCTGGTCTGTGCAGGCTCATAAATTGGACAATGGCCTGAATAGGCTTGTGAAGTGGACAACGGCCTGGGGTGCATGAATGTCCCACATATGCAACCTTCACAACACCTATTAAGTATGGGTCATTAGCTATGGCCTTCTTGGTAGAGGTGTGAAGTGCTTCTGATTTGTTTGGGAATTGATGAAAGGGCAGCATGATAAGTAACAGACAGGTTGTGCCTGAGTCCCTGATCCCTCTCTCAAACCACCTATCTTCTATGCCTAATATGTGTACGTTCTCATCATTGAATGAGCACCCTTTGTCCTTCAGATGGAGGTATATTGCTGATTCTGGACCTGTGTTGGGCCATCCTCCTGTTTAATGATTGCTTAGCTTCTCCCAAGTAGAGATCTGGACACTCCTCGCTGCATTTAGCCACACATACTATATTGCTCCTCTTGTGTTTTGGTGTTGGGTCCTTTGGGAGGATGAGTCTCTGCCTTAGCATGTTTGTGGGTTTGATGTAAATGGGGCTGTGGTGTATGCCAAAATCCCTTTAAACTTTTAAGCTTTTCAGAAACTCCACTTCGATCTCTCAAGAAAAGAAGTCCGGTTGCCATGACGCATCTCCCACTTTACCATTTCTTATACATACCCCATTAATGTCACACAAAAGTCAAGTAGCCTATTGACAACTTTTATCAATGACCCAAAAATGGGTAACACACAAAGTAACAAAATGTTGAATAGAAATCTACTACGTAATTCTGTTAAGCAGTTTGCTTTACAATAATTATTAATGGGAATCCACAAAACCTTGATAGAAATGCTCAGAGAACGCACTGGTACAGGATTCTGTGTTTTTCTTTCTTAGAAAGTAAGGCATTAACTGCTACTACTCCCAGTGGCTGTCTGATATCTGGGTATGTGTGGGGCCTGTAAGCCTATCTTTTCTAGGCCCCTGTCAGGGGCCACTCTGTCATGGGTTATCTGAATATATCTTTTTGTGTTGGCTGCTTTTAAGAAATTTTGTTCACATGCAAGGAACATACTGCCCTGTGTTTTATGTATGAACTTGAGGTTCCAAGGGAATAGTTGTTTATAGTTTATAAACAAAGTGAACTCATATGCATGTTGAATGAGCCATCAGACTGTGAGAGCCAGTTAAGGATTATGCTTCGATCTCACATTTGAATGTGTAATGATTATGTTTTGATGTAGAGTTAGTGCACACTAGCTCATAACTCACTTGCAGTGGAAAGACCTAAATGACTTACAGAATTTTACCTTTGGCTTAAAAAAATCATGCTGTCTTAACATATCAGAATTCTATTTTAAAAAAAATCAAAGGTTCTCTGCAGGGATCATCAAGGATAAGCAAGCCAGCAGGCTATCTGAGTGATTCAGATATCACTATTTTTGTTCATTCACCCCTGTAGCAAGCAGGAGAGATTGGGAAGTGTATAATAGTAAGTTTCTTTCCGTCATGTGGAAGCCAGGCTTATTGCAACATCCAAACTCAAACACCACTTACATGAAGATGAATACAAATAGCACATGCAAAAACAGAAGTAAACAAAAGGAGATAGACATTTCTTCTCTGCACACACTTCAGATTCATTTCCACAGACCGTAAATTTAATGTTACACACTACCTCTTACTTTAATTCTAAATTATAATTTTACTTCTATTCAGTAACTACAGCCATGTTTTTCCCTATGTACACCAAATTAACAGCTGGATTCAGGAATATATAGGCATACCATCTTTTTTTAAAAGTCTGCCAACTTTGGCTTCATGGTTACTTTTTTTTAACTTCTATGTAACCTGAGCCTTCATATCCTCAAATGTACCAAAGCTGGTAAATACCTTACACATGGGATGTGCACTAAAACTGCCTTTTGCTACAGGTGCCATCCACTCCAAGGTATGCCTTATTTGGTGACTGCACTTGTCAAATGCAAATTTATATCAGAAGGCAATGCAAGGAATAAGAGAAGGAAATAGGTTCAATAAAATTGTACTTCTGGAAGGGACAGAACTAGCCAATCCCACTACCAAAGTCCTATCTATTCCTTTATCCTGAATGTTTTTAAAGAGTAAAATGTAGGGAACGATCCCTTTGTCGCTTTCAATCTACCTCTAGAACACTCCCTTTTTGGATGTTTACCAGTGTGCCTGCCTAGGCATTAATGAATATATAAACCACAATTTTAATCCCCATATAGGGATCAAATAATTGAGATCAGGCAGGCACCTAAAAAGTGCTGGCATTTGTTCAGCCCCAGATAATGAATTATTTTCTTAAGATTTTAATGTACTGTATTAAAATGGAAGCTAAAGAAACATGAAAAAGACTTTAGTCTAAGAAATGGTGGTTGTGTTAGTCTATGCCAGTGTTGGCGAACCTATGGCACAGGTGCCAAAGGTAGCAGTTGGAGCCCTTTCTGTGGGCATCCAACATTGCCCCTTCACAGCCACCTCTACTCAGGTTAAATTTCTGTATTGGCACTTTGCGGAAAAAAAATAGTGGGTTTTGAATCGCAGTTTGGGCACTCGGTCTCTAAAAGGTTTGCCATCACTGGTCTATGTTAACAGGTTAGGCAAACACAAAACAAAACTAAGCAAGAGAAAAATGTGGCTTCTTAAAGATTAACTGCTATGTTTTAATGTGAGCTTTTGTGGAAAATTCCACTTTTTCAGACATTAGAGTGGGAGTGCATAGGAAATATTTATCTTTATACTTGGCAGCAAGATAAAGGTACTGTTTTTTTTGTGGACACAAGTACAGTATTTGATGATGTGGTATTTCACTCCTCCAAGGACCATTCAGACAACTATATTAATATATTTTATATTGAGTTCCCCTTCCAGGAAACATTGTTCCATAAATAATGGCAATGATTTGTGACTTAATTGATCCCAGGCTATAGATAACAAAGGTGAACAACATGGTAATGAGTATCATAATCTCCAATGAGGCTTGTGAGGTGGAGTTGTGTAGTTAATAAGGAGATATGGCTGGAAATTACAGCAGATGCAACATCTGATAGTTATATTTATTTACTTATTTGTTTATTTATACAACTTATATGCCACCCCCTACCCAAAGATCTAATAATGGCCTAAAAATCGTTGCCTTACATTGAATCCACTGTGATGGTACTATTGAGTCCACTGAGTCTTGGCTATATTGAGGAACTACAGCATATGCAACATTTTAGATTCCATAATGTCCTCAGAGTCCATTCAGATGGATTCTAAACATATGCTATTATATTTTAGCTGTCTCACTCTCTGGATTCTTGTTCTGTCATTTTTCTTCTCCAGAATGGCAACTCTTTAGACTCAATGTCTCAATATAAGATATCTCAATGGGCTCAATAAAAGCCACTGGTCTCAATATAAGCCAAGACTCAATGGACTCAGTATAACTATTTGGTTTGGTTTGGTTTTGCCAGACATGAAAAATACTTTCATTCTAAATACGAGCCCCCATTTTTCATTCAGTCCTCTCCATATGCAGATACTGAAGACATGTGTTCAACTTTCGCATGACAATGCCACACATACAATGACAGAATACCTTTGAGGAAACCTAATGCCATGCTGTTAAGATGAAAGTGACTTAGAGCAGCCCAATAGGACTTTCAAAATAAGTGAGATAGTTAATGAGTGGTTTTACCAGTTCCCTTCTCCCAGTGAGTTTACATGGTCAAGTGGGGATCTGAACCCTGATCTCCAGAGTCCTAGTCAATCACTCTATCCGCTACACCAGTGATGGCAAACCTTTTAGAGACCGATTCAAAACCCACTAATTTTTCACAAAGTGCCAATATAGCAATTTAACCTGAATACAGGTGGCTGTGAAGGGGCGATGTCGGGTGCCCACAGAAAGGGGTTCGAGTGCCACTTTTGGCACCCGTGCCATAGGTTCGCCAACACTGCAGTACACCATACTGGATGCCCTAAGGGGAAGCATAAGACAAATCAAAAACATAACCTTTATTGCTTTTTTCCCATCAGTAGTATTCAGTTCATTCTTTCCACCTTTCCACCTCTTTCTCCAAGATATTAAAGGACATAACTGTTCATTCAATATCTAGGATTTTTAAGAGCACATATACTTTGGAGAAACTACAAAACAAAATTGAAATGCAGTACTTTGAATCTGTATAAATATTCAGTATAATAACACTAAATAATATTTAATAGGCTAAAGAAAATATATTTCTTTTGTAATTATTCTGTGTAAATAAATTTATGGAAAACCCTCAACAGTGCTGTATTCATGAGATTGTTGTTTTGTAGATATAAAAATTAGATCCTACTTTTTTCCTTTAAGAACTTAGTAAACTCTGATAAATAACTAGTACCATTTTGCTGGCATCAATCCTTATAACTTACTTACATATTCAAAATATATAGTGAAACAGGAGCATTTCTAACCTGCACTTCACTTGTATTTTTAAATGAATTTGGGAAGGGGATACAGTATTCAATAGAATATATAGTGTATATAGAAAATTTGTATAAGTACCATTTATTCAATCCAATTAATATGTTCTTGTTACATGCCATCAAGTCTCCTTTGAAATATGGTGACCCTATTAATGTGACCTCCAAAATGACCTATCATTAACAACCCTGCTCAAATTTTGCCAACTAAAGGCTGTGGTTCCTGTATGGGATCATTCTATTTCATATCTCATCTTCCTATTTTCTTCCCATCTTTTTCCTATTAATTATCTGTATATGATATGTGTTCTGACTTCTTAAACCTTCTAGCAATTTATCAGAAATTTCAAATTTGTTTTATGCAAACAAAAAGGGGAAATATCTTCTGTTTGCTTAAGCCAATGTTAATTTTATATGACTCATGAAAAGCAGAATTTTCAAATCTAAGTATAAATAAATAAATAAATAAATAAATAAATAATAAATAAACCCAGAAATGTCTTAGAGTTAAGAATTGTCTTATTCCATCAACAGTGAAAGAGGAGGAAATAAGAAAACTTCAAATGAGTTATAATTAATAGTTTTACGTCCTTTTCTGTAGAGATCAAAGACTCAACCAAATCTAAAACAAAAAGAAACTCACTAGTGAAAACTTAACAGATGCAGGTAACTGCAAAAACTATTCAGATTTGCTACCACTACAAGATCATACACGGTGAAACAACTGATTAACATATCGGAAAAGAGGCTTACTCTGTTTTCACATGGGGTGAATCCTTAAACAAAAATGTGTTTCTAAACCACATAGCAACTTTTTGAGGTAATTTATTCAACTAAATTGTAAAACAATAGAAACTACGGTATTAGCAGTGCTACAACATTTCCTTTTTTTAAAAGTGAAGGACATTAAAAAACACTGACTTCAGCAGCATGGTTGTGGTATGACAAACAACATTTACAAGTTAGGTATTGCAAAAGCTAGATCTATCCTTTAAGACTAAGTGTTACTATTTGCATAAACTTCAGGGAGACAGTAGTTCTATCATATGATTTCATCTCCGGAATAACTTGTCCAGCACAGCTGTGTAATGTAACCACACTAATAAGAGCAACAAGTCAAAAAGAATTTTGGTGCAATGCCTCTTAAGAAACTAATCTTATACGAACGTACTACACTAGAGGAGGAACTGCTTTGGGATTCAGTGATAATAAGGATGCATACCAGAGTCTTCCAAAAAGGAAGTTAGAACCACAGCACAAGAAATGAACCACTTAAGCATCTTACTCCAAGCAAACAAAGAACAACATGCAGCTTAGTGACACCTATGCTTACTGCCCTGCAACCTCTCTCACTTTCTTAAGTCATAGATACACATCTCATGCTAACATACCTAACAGCTCAGTATTCCTCTGAGTTATCCACTGATTGTCTGGATAACTCAGAGTAACTCCCAAGTCTCTGCTGTTTTCCATTAAGCTCCCCTCCCCCCCCTTCACGTCCTAGGTACCAACGTGCAGAGTTGAAATCTCAGCTTCATCAACTAAATACAACACATGTTTAGATCTCACTTAGCACCGCTTCCCTCCAGTGTTCCATGATTTCAGTTCCCACCTTGGTCCCAGTTCAGGGCCCCCCTTTGTTTATCTGCCTGAGCCCTCAGACTCGGTCGTTCAACTAACACGACTTTCCCCTGCTCTCAGCTTTTGGACGGTAGACGAAGCCACCGCTTCTGTTATCTCCGAGTGGTCTGCCTTCGACCTCCGCTGGCTGATGCCACAGGCGGCAAATCCTGTCCTAACTCTCTTTTCTGCCTCCCATAAATAACTCTGTTTTCTGGTCGGTGCCCTTTCTTGCCCTCACACACCGGGCAAGGTTCCGACAAGCGTTTCCCTTGGAAAGAGGCAGAGAGGCTTCCCCTCCACTCTAGGGCCAGTAGCCTTCCATTCGGCTAAGCGTGAAGCAGATGCTTCTTCAAGCCCCCCATTGCTCTTCCAGGGGTCAAGAGACCTCTCCCCTTCTGCCCAGGCGGGTGGGCAGAATTCCCTCCAAATTGAGAGGCAGGAGGACTCCAATCACTACAACTCCCACCCCCCCACCCCACTCTCCATTTGGATTTTGAGCCCCAAAGGGGCGGAGCCCCGTCAACCCTCCCACCCCAATACGGGGGTCAACCCCCCCTTTGCCTTCAGCCTCCCCGGGGTAAGGGAAGCCCCTTCTCTGTCCAAGAAATGGGACTCTTAGTTACCCCCCATTCACGATTTAAGCCCCAAGGGGGTAAAGCCCCCTCCTCCCCCCCGGCCCCTTTATTTACCGCCATCATCAGCACGCGCGAGCTGTCACCAAGCGCGAGACACCCCAACCGGTGACTGACACGCCCCCCCGCCCGTCATTGGCTACCAACCTCGCTCCGCCCCGCGAGACCGTTGGTCGAACCGCACGCCACACACTCTTTCTTTCCCACCCCTAGCGAGGAGCGCCTTACGACTACTCGCTATCCCACGGTGCCACTTACGCCACCTGCGCAAGGGGGTTCCCAAGAGTTTTCTGGGACGGTTCTTTTCTTCTTAACGTCATTTACGTACGGGGAAAGAGCGGGAATCTCTCACTGATTTACGCTAACGACGCGTCAAATGATGCGAGTTCTTTATCTAGAATCAAAGGAGACGCTAAAAGAGCTTGCTCTAGCAGCGTAACTACGAGAAACGTTCGCGGTTTAACTAACTGCCGGCTTACGGCATTTACGGAGCCTGGCAAATCCCAGCTTCTCGCTCCAAACCAGAAGCGTTTCTTAGGAACCGGGGAATACGTCAGCTCCGTCCCGGAGTTTATGAAACCGAAGCTTTTGTGAAGTGGTGGAAGGAGCGGGGGGGGTTTA
Organism: Phrynocephalus versicolor; assembly: GCA_023846285.1. NCBI lineage: Eukaryota > Metazoa > Chordata > Lepidosauria > Squamata > Agamidae > Phrynocephalus > Phrynocephalus versicolor. The sequence continues at coordinate 59,642,616 of JAHTLZ010000129.1, forward strand.
AGTTAGGTTGAGCCACAGGAGGGTAAATAAGGATGTTTCAGAGACAAAGGGACTCTTAAAGCCGCAGCGCCCCATTTCCTTCTCCCCCCCCCCCCACACACACACTTTCGGGGCCGCGCAGATGGCCCTCCTGCTGAGGAGAACGGAAAGGCCAGGCCGCCCGTCGCCCGTGGAGGGAGCGGCCGCAGCTGCCGAAGGGGGAGAGGCTTTGGGCCCAAAGGCGTCCCGGGGCAAGGGCAGGTTCCAACGGCCCCAGGCGCCGACACACGGTTTGCTTCACGCACCACGCGCGCGCTCTTTGCCCTCAGGGAGCCGTTACCTGCCGAGGCGGGGGGGGGGGGCTCTGTCTCGAGCCCGGAGAGCCCAGCGCCCGTCTCTGCAAAGGCTTTGGGGTCGGCTGGACGAGGCTCCATGCCTTGGCGGTAATCTCCGCATGGCTGCTGCCTTCTCTTCAGAGGGCCACCGCTTATACGAAATCTACAGAGGGAAATAGGACACCGAGATCCCGGTTTCTCTGGGTAGAGGGGAAAAAAGATGGGAAAAGTGGTAGGAAAACAATCAGAAGCTTTGGTTGTCTGTGGAGGGAAATTTCATGAATGGAGCAGGGCCGTTGCTCAATAAAAGCCTCGCCTCCTTATCTTAATTGCTTTGATGTTTGTGTATTTGCTTTAAATTTTGCTTTTTAAATGCTGCGTCTGATTTTTTTTTAAATATCTTGATTGTTTATCATGCGTGGTTTTTTTTAAAAAAATGTATATGATCATAGTCCAAGAGTTCTGGTGACTCTTTGTGTCCAAATAATGCACCCAGTGCTTTGTTATTCTGCTGTCAGTAAATAACCTGATTTGAGTCACTGGGCCTCATGATTATTATGTTGATACTCCCTAAATATGCTATCAGATCACTGCTCTCATCAGTTTGCAACTACATTGGAAACAATAATGGACTCAGCACCTCATGTAGTGTGTTGTGAGTCACAGTCCAATGTCATAATAATAATTGGGAGCTCGTCCTAATCCATTGACAACTCCCAGATTCCAAATTTGCTTAACATCTTCTAGCCTGACAAATATATCTTGAGAATTCACAAATATACTGTGGAAATTTTTCTTGGCATAGTAATCAAAGCTAATGCAACTATCTCTTGACCATGTTATGGCATTTTTCTTATGGATCAATAATAATAATAATAATAATAATAATAATAATAATAATAATAATAA
>JAHTLZ010000129.1:59648140-59750460 GCA_023846285.1 Phrynocephalus versicolor
ATAGATAGATAGATAGATAGATAGATAGATAGATAGATAGATAGATATGACATGGGAGAACTTTACAGACACCATGGTCTACTGTAAGGAAATAAATGGATTCTATATCAGATCATGCCTCAACGCTTAATAGATTGAACTGAGGCTGTCAAACTTTGGACACAACATTCATTTTGTGTTGGAAGCAATCTTACAGCGCTTCTAGAGTGGAAGGGTCAGTCAACAGGGTGCTCTCATTGCCCAGGGAACACCTGAATGTCACATTATTCAATGTTCCCCAGGACATATCAGGAAATGACATTTTCTTAGGATTCTTTTTTACTTTTCCAGCAAGTCTTCTTTACATGATACAACTCAAATTCACCAAAAAGGCAAGACTCACTAGAAAAATAAAAAAAATCCTAGAAAATAGGCTGTAAAAAAGGAAGAAGCTCAGAATATGAGATGGATTGACTCAAGGGAAGCTTCAGCTTGTAGTTTGCAATACTTGAACAAGGTTTTGGGAGGCCATTAATTCATAGAGTCACCATAAGTTGGATATAACAAGCAAATTATCACAAAGGAGGGAGGTACCTTAAGAAGCAGTTAAATAATGAATCTAAGAATAAATGCTTCATCAAGATTTGGCCTCCCCAGTACAGAATATTAGCAGCTTTTAAATATGGATGTTTAAAGGACTTATATTTATGGAGGAACTAACATAATGGTTTTGCAACTCCAGGGATGAAATGAAAACAATGCACAACAAATCTCATTAAAACATAATAAGCAAAGCTACATTCCTCAACCTTTATTATTTCGGGGAAGTTGGAGTGTTGTATTATCTGTATTTTCCAGCTTGATCTTAGAAAAATATTGATGTCACAGTAATTTGATTGAAGGCCAAATTCTGTGCAATAAAACCTCAACATGAGCAGGGATTTTCCCTGTTCTGTCAGATAACTCTTACAGCTTTAGAATAGAAGGTAGAAGAACTAAGCTGCTTGACTCCAGTGATATTATCCTAAAGCTCAAACATGTTAATCCTCTCAACAGCTTTATGAAGATAGTGGAAGGCTAACAACTTAAACACTGATAATTCTCTCTTCCCCAAGTTTGTTTGCTTCAGCACGATACATTAAATTTCATTGCCAATCCAGAGTGTAAAAACCTCGATAGTTTTAGGAGTGTATCCTATTATTAGTAGGGTAAATTCTAACAGATAACACCCTGCAAAAACATAAAAACATAAACTTGTTTTCATCAAAATATAGTAAAATATTTTCATAGTATTAGACAGAAACCTCAGCTTGTTCATAACTATCAAAGAAAATAATAGTTCTCCAAAGCCTATCTTCCCATTTCCACATTTCAAATTTATGGCTTGCTATATTGCTTCTTCTCATTGTAGGGCTCTTGCTTGAAGACTTGAAACACAGACAGGAGTCACCACTGAAATGTTATTATCACCAAGACCTAGAACGTGAGGTCTGAGATCAGACAGAATTAATTCTATCTACCTCCAAATGAGGCAGGCTGCATTGACTTAAGAGGAAGCAACTGTAGTCTGGAGTGCCGAGATGACTTGTTATTTCAGCAGATGGACTATGTACTCAAGTGGTTTCTCACTAAGGCTTGTAAAGTATTCTTCATCTGATTCCTGCCACGGGCACCTGCTGCTGCTTGCGAATCCTGTTGAAGAGTTCCATATACTGAACCATCGTGTCTGCGGGGCTATAGATGTTGTCGTGTTTGCTGGCAAATACAGAAGGGATTCCAGGAGCATGACTTCCCATGAAGCTTTGCATGAACTCCATTAATAAGTTTGAGCAGTCATTAGGTACCACACATGGACAGTATTCCACCTGGCAACAGAAACAGAAGTTCTGAAGCATAGGGCAGACACAAATTACTTTACATGAAGCAATAACATTTCCCATCCCAACTTCTCTAAGAATATAACATTTCATAGCAATGAAATGCTCATCCATTCTTTGTAGGCACAATGTAGGGGGTACCAGATGTCCTTTTAAAAATACAGCTTTGGGAGAGGGGGGATTAGAGTGGAAATAGTGAGGTGGCTGAGAAAATTCAAGCAGTTGCTCTCAGATTTAAGTTACATTTCAGTTTTGGTATACAGCGTATTCCTGAAATGTTAGACAATGTTCCAAAAGCAAGAGCATATAGAGAGCTGAAAATGTGAATATTATAATGTAGTCACCCCATGCTATATATTACAGGAAATTAATTTTGATTTTTTTATACATAAAGATAAAATTACTCCTGTTTAAATATCAAAACTGCACTGGAAATCAGCACAAAACTCATAAAGCAAAGCAAAGTGTTTTGCTTATATACTGTCCCATAGCACCAAGTACTCTGGGCGGTTTACAGTTTGATTATGCAGGCTACACATTGCCCCTCCACCCCCAGCAAGCTGGGTACTCATTTTACTGACCTCGGAAGGATGGAAGGCTGAGTCAACCATGAGCTGGCTACCAGGTCATGAGCACAGTTTTACCTGCAGTACAGGCATTCAGCCACTGTGCCACGAGGCTGCCTTCAGGAGTAACAGAGAGTCAAGAAATGTATTTGTAAAAATACGCTTTGATGACATAATTTAAAGACCAATGTCTTCATGAGAAAGTTTCATCTGCAAGCAGGATCAGGCCTTTGCAAGTACAGTAATACCTTGGTTTACAAACATAATCAGTTCTTGAAATATGCTTGTAAATCAAAACACTCTTTTATCAAAGCAAACCTCCCCATAAGAAAAACAGTGGTACCTTGACTTACGAATTTAATTCATTCTGAATGCATGCTCTTAAGTCGAACTACTCTTAAGTTGGGGTACCTATCTAAAAAATTGAAAAAATAAGTTAAAAAATCAAAAACATGGAAAAAATATTTGTAAGTCAAACAGCCCATATCTAAAATTTGTAAGGCAGCAGTTAAAATGCCAACAGTTCTCCACTCTTAAGTGGAATTGCTCTTAAGTCGAGCTGTTCTTAGGTCAGGTACCACTGTAATGGAAACTCAGGTGATTCATTCTGGGGTCAAATAGATCACATACTGGACACACAAAATGCCAAAACTCACAAAAGAAGTTGGCTAGAAGTTCATTTCCACACCATGGTTTAGGTATCTGGCTGCGGAATCTGCTCTGCTTGGGACTAACAACTGGATTTTACTCTGTGTTTTTAATGTGACAATAATAAAATGCAATTTTATACACACTAGACTAGCTGCCCCATGACTAGAAATGGTTTGAAAAATAAGAATGTTGATAACAAATTAAATAAAAAGCAAATATAAGGAAAAATAAAACCCTAACCTACACTCACCTTTGACAAATTCCACACTGGTGCAAGGGAAACCTTTATTCCTCTCTCCTTCCTCCTGCTTTGGAGGCTTGCCTGAGACGGAAAGTTCCAGACAATCACCCACAATCCAGAAGGGGGGGAGAGCCACCATTGGCTCGCTTGAGATCATGTGACCCACTTCAGTGCTCATATTGCAAGACATTGCTCTTTAATCAAGGCAAAATTGATCAGAAATGTTTGCTAATGTTGCAAATCGCTCAAAAGTTAAAGCATTCATGAACCAAGGTATTACTGTATCTTTAAAAAGTGAAAGACATTTAAAAACCCCACCTGGGCTACATCCAGCTGAAGATCTATTAGAGCAGTGGTTCCCAACCTGGTGGTCAGGACCCCTTTGAGGGCTGAATGACCATTTCACAGGGGTCACCATGAGCCAGTGAAGAAAAAGGAACAAAGGGCTTGGGGGGGGGGGGAGAAGGGGGGAAGAGTGAGTTACAGCTTGGTAGGTTGGAGGGGACGTCAGTCAAGGGCACTGGAGGCTGTGATTGGCTGAGGGTGCCTGTAGACTAGAGGGAAGTTCTCTATGACACTTGCGGCAGGGTCTGCCCTGGCTAGTACAAAGGGGGCTTGTGGCCTCTTCTAAGCAAAGCAAGGGGTCACCTCAACATGAGGAACTTTATTAAAGGGTCGCAGCATTAGGAAGGTTGAGAACCGCTGTATTAGAGCATTAAAACAAATGTGACTTTTGTAACAAAGCTATCAGCAAGGCCCATTGTTTTCATATACAGTGGTACCTTGTATAAAGGAATTAATTCGTTCCAAATGAAATTATGTTAAGCAAATTTTCCTTTATAGATTCCTATAGGAATGCATTGAAAGCGGAGTAATCCCATTTTGTGTCGTACGTATTCTCCCCATAGGCGATTATGTTAAGCAAATTTCCCCTATCTCTGGAATTTTTTATGTTGTACAGATTTTATGTTATACAAACTGTTTGTTATACAAGGGTCCACTGTATTATATATTCAAGCATGAAAAATCTAAGGACACACGTTTGGTTGTGTTATACGTGAGGAAGGCTGGAAGAAAAATCTGTCCTCAGCTGTCAAGAGTAGAAGATGTTTTTAAATTGATTAGTGGAGAAACACCACAACTGATCTGCTCATGAACAGGGCCTGGGCTAAGGCTCGCAGGGCTGTGCACCAAAGGCCCTCCTTCTGTGACAGTGGATTCCTCAGGATGTTTTCCGTTGGGACTGCCACGTTTTGCTGATGGCGACCATCCTCCCCCACAACAGTATGTCCTGGAACAAACCTGTTTCCAAAGTATTGCTGGGAATTAGGATGGGCTGCAAGAAGCCGCCTAATGCTGCTAGGAACGATAAGGGCAGAAATAATTAATTATGCTAAGGCACAGAAGCCAGAACAGGTCACTTAGGCTGCCACTCACTGATGCTAGGCCCATCGCACTGCAACTGAAATAAGTGGCCTATGTTTAATTTTAAGTTGATAGTGGCGAGGGAGATCTGAACAGTGATATGGGAAGTACACACAGGCACTGACCTGCCATTCCTGGATAGACCAGGTGCAATTCCTTTGCATATATTTATATGCATGCTTTCAGTAGGATACTCAAGGGCAGCCCTTTATTTACTGTGTTTTTTTAATTAAAGTAATAGGAAACATTTCTACAGCAATTAGTATATGCAAATAAATATCTGCTTTCCTGCTCTTGTGTGTGTGTGATGTACAAGCAGCCACTATACTGTAATTCTAAAATTGATGCCCTATGGCATGGCAACCCTTCCAGGAACACGGACTGTGTATCATATAGACAAAAACTCTTTGTATTTGGATAGTTGTTTCCTGATTCAATCAAGTGTTTACTGCGTCCGAACCAAAGCTTGGAAAATTAACACATTTCAGGTATTGTCATTTGCTGTAACACCTTCCTTTTCATGTAGTGATAGCAATATGGTTGCTTAAGAACAATAATATGAGTACTGGTAATGTCATTACTTTTTGTATAGTGAGTAATATTTACTCTTACTTGTTACTCTTAAAACACTGCTTTTGTGGGGTCATTTTGTACTTTTTAAGTAATGAACAAAAAATAAAAAGTACGTCAGTAGTAATGAGGAACATAAGGACTTGCACTGTTTCTAATCAATAATAATCAATATTAGTGAGTTAGGCTTAAAAAGTAACAAATTGTAAGCAAAACTCCCAAACCTTGGTTTGAACTGAGGCCATATCATTTATTCAAGTGGCATATTGGGTTCTTGCTTTTGTTAGACGCATCCTTACCTCTACAGATATCCCGCGAGCGCTGGGCCCCATGGTAACCGTGCCAACCTTGACCAAGAAATCACAGTACTGGTAGCGGGTGCCCCGGCTCTCTATCTTGTTTCCCTTGGCATTTTGAAAGAAGCCTTTCAGTTTCAGCATAAGGATGTCAAAGTTGGCATCTGCTATAAGGCAGGGGCCATTTTCAAAGAGAGCAAAACAGCTGAGGGGATATTCGGAATTGTGCATCACATACATCAGCTTGGCAGCCTGCCCTGAAACAAGAGCAGCATTATTTTCCCTTCAGAAAGGATATTCTTTTTGTCTTGCATGCTTTAAAATGAAACATCTGTTACATCTTTTTTTGTCCTTGATGTTTCAAATTATTGACTGTGCTACAGAATCTCTGTGTTATTCATTAATCGTTGCATTGTACTGTTTGCCAAATAGCTTTTTATGTAAGCAAATCATAATTAACATTCTTTCCCCAAAATAAACCTTTTCATGGGCAAATTAATATTTGCTCATTCTAAAGTAACAGCCTTCAAAACAGCAATATGTATGACTTAAACAACTCAGAAAAGCATGCTGAACAAAACTCCCTGTTACAATAAGAGTAAAAAAATATTCAGTAAGTTATTTTATTATGTTACAACAGAACTCTGAGTGGAGAGGTAGCATGCAAGCAAGCGAGAAGGGGTTACAGAGAATAGAAAAAAATAGCAGAGGTTTCATTCACATGGTCTGAAAATTCTTCAGGAATAAATCCCCTGGTTTAACAGTAAACCTAAGAGGAAAATATAATTTATGTATTTGTTTGCTTGTTTGTTTATACATTCAATTTATATACCAAGATTACTACTCTGGGTGGCATGTGTGGCCCTGGGATACGTTACACGGTCCCAGAGCACTCCCAGAAAGAAATGGTAATCCACTTCTGAGTACTGTACTTTCTGCCTAGAAAACCCTGAAAAGGGTCACTATGTGAGAATTGACTTGGGGGCACATTATTATTATTATTTAGACATGTGGGTTATTCTACGTTATAGACTGCCAAGCCTCGAAACTCTGACTGATCCTTAAAGTAAGCAGACTGAATTTATTTAGAAGATAGGGGCTTGTGAGCTGACATTGTACCATCGTTTTTGTCATTTCTTTAAAAATAAAGCATAATATGTCTACTTATGAGTGAGAGGGAGAAAATCACAGCCTCTTACTCTCACTCACTGGGAACAGTGTGCAAAAAAGCTTCCCTTTCTTCATTCAACTGTCTAGGGGCCCTTGATAGGAGTGGCCACACAAAAGAGATAAAGATCTTGTACTTTTAACAGCTATAAAGAGGGCATTTCATTAATGTAACCTTCCCTGTTGGATAGCACCTGCTGATCTTTCCCTTTTTACACAACTATTAATGATATGGAAGCAATATCCTCTTTCATTTTGGACCCTAACCCTTAGAATGGGTGAAACGCAGAGGCAAGAAATATCATATGAGGGAGAGATTGCTAAATGGGAGGGAAAGGAGATGCCACAGGAAGGTTGTAGGTGGTTGCTGTCAATCGTTTCCCATGATGCAGGTAAAGACAACATTTGGGCTGGATGGGAAAGAGCAGAGAAGCAAAGCAAGATGGCAGTTTGACTCAGATAAACATATCTACCAGAGGGAATACAGGCAGAATCCTACTGTAATCTCTTATGACAATATTAATTCATTTCTAATGTTTATTACTTCCCCCATAACTAATAGCTCTCTGGGCAATGTACATTAAAAACACACATTTTAAAAACCTATCCCCCCCACAAAAAAACCAACAACAGAAAAAGCACACTAAAGCAATCAAGTAAAGCACTAGAGACTTGAGGGTGTAAAAAAAATTAGTCAACACTATTTTAAAATGCAATATACTCAAGTATGTAAAGCATTAAACATGAATGATTTTTTTTAAAAAAAATGCTGTCTCGACTGTTTTGTTGTTTGTTGAGACTCCAACATTTCTGCCCACAGAAATCTACACATACCTACATTTCCTTCACATGCAAGAAACCCTGAGCGGCGGACCAGAAGTTTTGAACTTCCTGCTTGCGCTTAAACCTCCGGTCCTCAGCCTGGGACCTGAGTGGGAAGTTCAAAGGCCGGTTGACTAGTCCCCACCGGTGGCCGGTGGCGAGGAGGGGGGCTGGCTGCCAGCGGTGATGGTGAAGATGGTTTGGCATTGGTAAGTTTTCTCCCCCCCCCCCTTCCCTCATCGCTGCCACTGCCACTGCAGGCCAGCCAACGAGCCTGGTGGCAAAGAGGGTGGATGGCCAGTGCTGGCAGCAGCAAGGAAGGCTCGGCATCGGTACGGTTTCTTTTTTCTTCTTCCCTCCTCGCCGCCGCCATCACCCCTACAGGCCAGCTGCTGAACCTGGTGGTGAAGAGGGTGGCTGGTCAGCGGTGGCAGCAGCGAGGGAAGAAAAAAAAGAAAAACTTTATTCCCTCCATGCCGTCGACACCACACTACCCAGCATTTGGAGGGTGTTGGGGTGTGTGTGAAAGCTTTCACCTCAGCACCCCTGCCACCACCATTATCCTTGGATAAGAGTGTTTGCTCTTATCTACAGATTTTGCTATCTGCGGGTGTGTGTGTCCTGGATCCAATCCCCCATGGATACGGTGGTCCTACTGTACTTCTGTCTGAGGAATCTAAAGGCACCAATTATTCACCTTGACTGCCCATTGTGGAGGCTGCAGTATGGTAGGTTTCACAGTCTACACAGAAAGTTCCTTGTTTCTCAGCTCCAAGTAGTTCTAGTTTTCTTGTTAAGATTTCAACTGTTTGCTGGACGCTTTTTCCTTCTGCTATGGGCATCTGAGACACACTAAAACAGGAAAAATATTTAAATATAAGATACCCCAACCCCAAATAATAAGAATCATAAATGTTATCTATTTGATATGCTAACCAAGGAAAACCAGGGTTGTGTTTTTACTGTCAACATTAACGCAATACTCAGGGTATATGGTACATTTTATACCCAAACAAGCAAACAATACAGTTCCTACTTGTGAGGATCGCGGGCCCGAAGAACGCACTCTGCGAGGTGTGACATCCATTCGCTCATATGCACCTGAGGATCGGGAGATGGATGTTTTGGTGCGAGAAGTCCAAGACATCAGAACACGCCCAAAGGAGGAGAACACAGGGTCTGAAAGGGTTGGTGCAAGTTATGTGGTGAAGGGTGTGTGTGAAGTGGTGGAGAGTTTCCTCTTGACAGAAGAAGGGGAGGAGATGGAGGGAGGCAGGATAGGGGAGATGGATTGTAAGGGACAGAAGGTGTATGTATTCCGGATCCCTGTTGGTCCCTGGAAGAGGGCCCCATCAGAGGATTGTGGGAGGGCGAATTCACCAGAAATGATGGCAGACTGGGCTTGTCACCCCTGCTGCAGGACCCTTTGTGCTGGGTGCGGAACTCACTTGAGACCGCCTCAGGACCGGGAGAGGTTTCAGAAGCTCCCATCCTCTTAAGAGCTGGTAGCTCTAGACAGTTTCAGTGGACTCCACCTGCTTGTTTGGAAGATCCATGTAAATTGTTTGTGCATGAAGTTGTTGTTGTTCACTGGTCTGGAGATAATGTTAAGAATAAAAGCAACAGTTTCAGTATACCGTCTCCGCTTCTTGAGGGGTCTGTGGGGGAGGAATCGCCAAAGAGACTGCTTGAACTACTACTACACTACTCCATGTCAATTACAAAATACATTTTGGTAGATTGGAAGACTACAAAGGAAGAAGTGACAAGGAGACAGATGAATGTGAGCAAATGTAGTAAGACATACTCAAGCTTTTGTGGAATTCCGTATAAGGAATGTTCCTGTCAAAACCAAGAAAAGAAATCTCAGGAACTTAAATTCTTTTCCCTTCTGCCCTGTCATCTTTTCCTTCTGCCTTGAACTTATGAACGAAGGAACAGAGTTCTACAGTTTCTTTATATGTTTTGAAATTTGCCTCCTGCTTTCCCACCAAATGGTTCTCAAGCAGGGATGTGCAGAAGAACATTTTATTCCCACTGCAGGCTGCCAGTGTTCACCTTTCTGCATGAAATGCTAATAAGATAGCAAGATGTCCCCATCTTTCTGAAGTTCATCTTTGCTGAATATCAACATACTTCCTTCTATAGAAACTCTTGGGAAAGGGATAGTTAGAAACGAACAAAAACTGTGTCAGCCCTGTAATCACAATTGCTACTTAAAGGTAACTTGCCTGCAAAACACTTGTGTTTTCAGAAGGAAGTCAGCACATGAAATGAAATCTCTCCCAAGGATAATATTGTTCTGGAGGGGAGGGTTCTTTTTCACAAAGTTACATGAAAATGAACCGTTTAAGTCTGCAGCAATGCTTTATTTATAAATCATTCAACTGTCACTTTTAAAGATTTTTACTATGTAGTAGAAACATATAAACCAAAAGGCTGACATTACGGGCCTAATATTTCTTTATCAGAGGGATGATCCTAAAGAGTGGTTCATGTATAATACTGTATTTAACTATGACCTGATGTTATGGAAGCAAGCTGTAAGCAAGCCTTAGGCTCACATATAAAGATGCATTCCCTTTCTTAGTGTGAGGCAAACCACAGGTTGATATTACATTGTGGTTTGTGCTTGCCCTGCAAACTAGGGTTGGAAACTAGAGTTTGCTCCCATTTTTGCTGTCATGTTTGCTGGGCAGCTGCAATCTACAACCACCTGTTTAGACAAAATGATAAACTATCTTACCTACCAGGAGAGAAGGTAAGAATTTCCTGTTCACATGGAGAAGATTTTGGAACCAACCAAAAATCTTGGCAGGAATTAATCATGCTCTCACACAAGAAAATAGGTTCATGATCAACTTAACAAAGAAGAATAATTTCAACTTTGATTCTAAATACCAGCAAACAAGACTCATTCAGATCAGAAGGGTAGGCGTGTATTACAAGCATGCATATGCTGGTAGGCTTTTAATTAAGATGCCATTATTTTTCTATAGAGCACTATACTGTAGGTAGAAAGATAGGGTTATGAATAAGTCATCTGCACAATCACCTCTGGCAATCAAAAACTAGGAAGACAAACAGGGAAGCAAGGAAAACAAGACAGCACAGAACCCACATAACTGGCTTATACACTATGACTAACAAGCTCTAAAGCAGTCTGCATTTTTCCTGTCTTATATCTAAGAGAAATGTCCCTGGTGCAATCCACCTTGCCAAAACCTTTTGGACTTGAATTTCCTCACATCAATCATGCCTGAAAAACCAGGCAGTGCTGATCCAGAAATGCTAACAGATTGTATGAGTTTTTTAATGGTCTCTGCCCTAAGCACATCCAATCTCGTCTGATTTCGGAAGCTAAGCAGGGTCTGCCCTGGCTAGTACTTGGATGGGCGATCACCAGGGAATCCCAGGTGCGTAGGCGACTGAAGTAGGAAACAGCAAGCCACTCCAGTATTCCTGTCAAGAAAAACTCCATGAAGAGTCAGTCACGACTGTAATGACACAACACACAAATTAAGGTACTGTACTGCCTATTTTTACATATTTATTTTGTAATACATTATTATTTTAAATAACAAGTTTCCCAGCCTCAACAGGGTGCAGAATAAAATCACTGGGCTAGTCACCTTCCCTCAGCCTATTCTTCCTTACAGGGCTGTTGTGGAAAGAATACAGTGGACCCTTGTATAACAAACAGCTTGCATAACATAAAATCTGTACAACATAAAAAATTCCAGAGATAGGGGAAGTTTGGTTAACAGAATCGCCTATGGGGAAAATCCATACAACACAAAAATGGGATTACTCCATTTTCAATGCATTCCTATGGGAATTTGTATAAAGGAAAATTTGCTTAACATAATTTCATCTGGAACGATTTAATTCCTTTATACAAGGTACCACTATATAGGGAGTCAGGTATGTCATCTCAAGCATTGTGGAGACAGGCCAAGTTATAAAAGTAATCCCCAGATAAAATGTGGCACATGTGTATGTCTGGGGAGGCACTGCACCTTTGCTAGACCACAACACTGTTTCTTCCTCGAATTTCAGGGCTGTTTCCGAAGTTGTTACTATTAAGTAAGGCGTCATTAGAAGTGATAATTAAGCCGCTGCAGCAACATGTGCCCCCCAGCGAGCAACACGGTGGTAGCCATCAGCAAATGAAACAACCCATCGAGCAGCACACGGAGCTAATGGTGGTCCCACCGGCGCCAGCGGCGAATCCAGCGGAGAGCGAGCGCGTTTACAGAATCTGCCTTCCCGGTGGTCTTTGTCATCGCGACCTGATTTCTGCCACCTCCTTCTCCGTAAACTGGCGCATTAAACTGGCGTCCGGAGTGGCGCATTTCGCACATTTGACGCCGTCTCGCCTTTGCAGGATGCGCAGCTTCGACAGCACACACACAGAGAGAAGTCACCCTCCCCCATGGTTGCCATTGCACGACCAAGATAGCCCGTCTATCTGCCCTTGAGAACCAAGGGGACAACGACCGGCACGCATTATTCGACCGTCCCCACGTTACATTCATAGGGATCGCCCTTCCCCACTCCCTCACTTGAAAATTCCTACATACCGGAACCCTAACCTGAGTGTATGCCTTTTCAAAGAGATCGGTCTCCTGCAGTATTATTTTTCTGAAAGAATACACAAACTCTCGTGCCAAAATGTGTAACGGCTACGGTCGCAAAATATCATACCAGGTAACACCCATGCTTCCAATGGTCTCCACGTGGGGCTGAGTTTCCTACAGAATAATCGATCACGACTCCGGGGTTTTCTCCCTTTTAAGCCGGCAACATTTGATTGCTTTTCCAGAGGTGGGAAACCAGGTGCTAGTCCGGCTGCCTCCCGATCAGAACACCAGTCACTGGCCTCCCTTCATCCCACCTCTCCTCCCTCCGTGGAAAACAAAAAGGAAGTGATGCAATGGAGTGATATAATCCGGTTGAGAACCAGGCTCCTAGTGTTCTAAACGGGTAATGCAATGGCGTGTGTTGTTTATTTAAATTTAATTGGCTTTCGAATGAGCTGATGATACGAATAAGTGATCAAAAGGTGGCCCGGGCAGGAGTAAAACGTACTACAGTACTTAAAACGTTAAGAAATGAAAACTGTAGTATTGAAGAAGGGGGGGATCTGCTGTTTTCGTTCTTCCTTTTTTAACAATGATAATTCTAGGATCTAGGATCAGAAACAGTAGTTACCCCCTCCTCTTCGTTTCATTGGGAAGCGAGATCTCCCTGTAGAAATAATTGGGTCCACAACGGTGATGTCAGGGCAACTGTGATTAGATATCATTCTTTTTCACTAACTAACATATATTATAGTGCAAGGAATTATTGTCCTTTCTTTCTTCAGGTTCCACATTGATCTGAGTGATGTCTTGCATAACCCATCTGTGGTTGGAAAGTCCAAATTAATAAACCACATCTTGCCTCCAGTAGTCATACTGGACTATAATACAGGGATATTCAAAAGTGCCCCGCGCTTCAGCTGTAAGAATATCGTGCCTAACAAATGCTGGTCAAGTAGGAACTGATTAATAGTAAGTGTAATAGGACTTTCGTGGTGAGAGCTTTAGGAATGGTTCTACCAATGCTACCCCGGCTTCAGTGTTTTTCATGGCCAAGCAGAGATTCACATGGAGACGTCCTGAGTTCACTATAACACACTGGATGATTATCAGAGAACTGCATAGGGCTGTAAACCACGCAGCTTCAATCTGCACTGGACGGCACGTCGTAAGCTCTTGTATTTGCACTTGAACGTGCCTGGTCAGGGCTGTTTTCAAAATGCGTTTGGAGACAGGGCATATTTTTCTACAATAAGATATGCGTTTTTAAAAAACCAGGAAATATCTTTGGTTCTGCCTGTTGTTAGTCAACAACCACGGTACAATCTTGCATCTCCTCCATTGATCGCTCTGAGGAGTTATCTCTTCCGCCCCTGCAGGAATATGTTTGTAAACCGTCGGAGAACTCGGAAGCCATTCTTCTCTGCAATTGAGTAGCGTCTCTCCAAGGTTTTATCTCTATCGTCGAATTCTAACTGCCGGCGCAGGCGTCCTGTTCGGCGCATGCGCCTGGGTTGGTGGCCTCCTTCCACGTGGGTGCGAGGCTTACGGTCGGTGGCGATCATGCCGAAGGTGAAGCGTCCGAGAAGCTCGGGCGGAGCGGGAGCGGGAGCGGCGGGGAGCGTCCCGCTGGCGGAGCAGATCATCCAGAGCCAGTCAGTGAAGCCCATCACCCGGGTGAAGCGGCGCGGAAAAGCCGGCAAGGAGGGCGGCGGCGGCGGCGATGGGGAGACCGACGACTACGTGGACGAGAAGCTCTCCCGAAGGATCCTGGAGCAGGCGCGGATCCAGCAAGAGGAGCTGGAGGCCGAGCACGGCCCTGCCGAAGGAAGCGAGCCCAAGGAGAAGAAGAAGACGACCGTCTTGGGTAAGCGCGGAGGAGAAGGAACACCGGGGCGGGAGCAGAGCCGTCCCCTTCCGGAAGCCCCGTCCCACCTCCGAGCTCTCTCCCACACTCACACTCACACGCGCGCGCACACACACGTGGCAGTTTGGGAGAAAGTCACTTCTAAGCCAGCAAGAAAATGGTCAAAAAGGGACTATATATCGTTAGTTATGTGCCCTCAAGTCTGGACCGACCTATAGCGGCCCTAATAGGGCTTCCAGGGTAGCTGAGATATTTAAGGAGTCGTTTTACCGGTTCTACACGCCCAGTGAGCTTCCTTAGTTCCGTCACGCAACACTAGGTACACAGCACACACAGTAGTGTGTAAGTACATCCTACAGTATATGTAAGGATGTAAAGCTCAATAGCATAAAAGTATGTGTGTGTATAACGATATGTATATATAAAATGGTTGTAAAGTCAGAAGTTGACTTAGGTGACCCTAAAAGGATGATTAAGGTAAGAGAGGAGTTTTAGGAGGGGTTTTCTCCCCACTGAGTTTCCAAGGCAGAGCCAGAGAATTGGACCCAGGTCTGCTGAGCCCTAGTCTCTTGCTCTGTCCACTAAACCACATCAGGAACCATACATACTTCTAGTTCTATATATTTTAGCAGAACTTCTCCAGGGAGGTCTGGAAGAGGCCTCATTACACGTTCTGGAGAGGACCTTCAGTCAGCTGAGAAGGTTGCAGTTGACAGTTCCATGGTTTGTCCCACTGTAAGGCAACTTCCCAGGTTCCTGCCTACCAACAGGAGCACCACATCATTCAGATTTTAGTGCTCATCAGAAATTGTTTGTTAACGTGCCCTTTATTGAATTGATTTTCGCATTATCACAGTGCATGCACGCACTGGGCTAGTTATTTTGGCACATGGGGGAAAAGAGCATGCAATGTACTGCCTCCAGATATTAGTATATCTAACAAAAAAACCCAACTTGCAGCCCTGTCCTAGCATCCTAGATCAGCTGCCTCTGTTGATCATGCTATTCTGTTAAATAGCTGGATCAGCCTTGCCCTAGTGTGGTGGCTCACAGAAACTCTGGCCAGCACAGCTAGTACTGAAGACTTCTGGAAGCTGCAGTCTAAGAACAGGTTAGGAACCACTGTGCTAATGGAAAGGGGAATCAACTTTTCTCCAGCACCTTCATAGTTAGTCTGATATTTGGAGATGCTTAATATTTCTTTTGTGTGATGAATTTATATTGACGTTTTTGGAGGTGTTTACAAATAGGTAACAATATAAAACAATAAAGCAAAATTGTAGTGAAACACGGTAGAGCATTAGTGTGAAATAGTATAATATTGCAGCAATATTAAAAAAACACTGGGAAAAATTAAAAGGCTGTAAAGAATGAAGACATTGTTCGCATGAGAAGCTAGGTGTTCTGAATACCTGTGAAAGGGATTGTTCTTTCCCTCTGCAGCCTCTAAAACACTCTCTGTACTTGAAAGTTAAGAAACCTTCTGGAGCTGATTTTTATCCAGTTCCTAGAACTGCAGAATAAGCTGCCTAGATGCCCTAAGGACATCCAATCTCCCCTGATTTTGGAAGCTAAGCAGGGTCGGCCCAGGTTAGTACTTGGATGGGAGACCACCAGGAAATACCAGCTGCTGTAGGTGCCTGTAGTAGGAACTGGCAAACCACTCCAGTATTCCTGCCAAGAAAACTCCATGGACATGGGGTCACGAAGAGTCGGTCACGACTGTAATGACGCAACACACACAGAGAACTGCAGAAGGGAAGGGAAGGTGGTCTTGCAACACACACTAGTATTGCTACACCAGCTGTCTCCTGTGAAGAAGATTCCAAAATGGGTAGTGGAACTTAACAGCAGGCTGTCAGAAGCTGATCTTTACCTTTAGCCAGGTCCCATTTTGAGTAGAAAGGAATTTGCTTCTTGGTGTCACCAGGGATACCAGACTATTGGGAGTGGCAAGCTGTTGGATAAAAAATTATGTGTAAGCATTGTCCCCCTGAATGCATGTCCAAGAATGTGGAAGATTTGATTTGAAGATGCATCTCTCTGGGCTGCTTCCCAGTTTGGTGCCATTTGATACCAGTCTTTCCTTCCTCCAGGGCCTGTCTCAAAAGATGGAGATTCAGATACAGATAATGATGAGTGGCCATCGTTGGAGAGAGCTGCAGCCCTGGAGAAGGGAGAATTCTGTGAGGAGATTAGTGTGAATCCGGAGGATGAAAAGGCCATTGAGATGTTCATGAACAAAAATCCACCAATGAGGTA
Source organism: Phrynocephalus versicolor (assembly GCA_023846285.1). Lineage (NCBI taxonomy): Eukaryota > Metazoa > Chordata > Lepidosauria > Squamata > Agamidae > Phrynocephalus > Phrynocephalus versicolor. The sequence continues at coordinate 59,664,447 of JAHTLZ010000129.1, forward strand.
AATCTCAGAACACCAGATCCTGGCTTTTTCTTAAAATGTTGCCATCTTCGGAAAAGGTGCCTGTCTGAATGAATGTCTTCTTTTGTTGCTGCAATTAGATCAAAAATGGAGAGTCCACAATCTTGTGTGGAAAAGGAAGACTTCCTCCTGGCTGTCTCCAGTGTGTCTTTTCCTTTATGGGAATGTATAACATCCTATTTTGTGTAGGGCGCTTCTCCAGTTTGAATTGTATTCGTTTAATGCTTATTTTAATTTGCACCACAGGAGCCCAGGTATAAAATATAGCTGTAAATTAGCAAAACATAAGTAAAACAGCAAAGCGTATGCAATAAACATGGGCAGCAGAATAAATAAAACAATTGCATATGCTGGGAAGAGTTTTTTCTTAAATTCAAGCATGACATGATTGCCAGACTCAGGGAAACCAATACAGAGCATTAGCCTGATTTCCTTAGGTCCTCAAAAATGAAAGCAATAAAGCTGTGGTCTATCTAGCTGCAGGATGTGTTCTTGTTTTTGTTTATATATCTTCTCAGTCATTAGACAGTAGTTTCTGAATTTTATAACTCATATAACTGTTGATACACTTCACTAGAGGTCTAAATCTCAACCTATTGTCAGTATTATGCAAAGAGCTCAAAACAACAATATAGCAGAGGACAGAAACTTAGGGCCTGCATCTTGCTTCTGTTCCTTTTACTTACTGATTGACTTAGTAAAAAACATTTAGTCCTTGTAGTATGTGTGAGGAGAAGCAGGAGGAAGAAAAGTCTCTAAGGAGTGTGCCGTATGAAAGGAAGCAACTAGAAGAAAATAAAGAGTCAAAGAGAAGTGGTGGATTAGTAGAAGGATTAGAGGGAATGAAATTTATTTATTTATTTATTTGTTTTTCACACTTATATACCGCCGCTACTTCCCGAGCGGGAACTCAGGGCGGTTTACACAAAACACAAAGGCAAAGACGGTAGCAGCCGCAGGGGTGAACTTACAGCATATGGGCGAGTGGGGGGGGGGGAAACTAGTCAAAGGCGTCCCTGAAAAGGAGGGTCTTCAAACCTTTCCTGAATGACGCCAACGTTGGAGCCTGCCTCAACTCGCTGGGTAAGTTGTTCCATATAGGCGGTACCGCCACCGAGAAGGCCCGCCCACGAGTGCTTGTTTTGCGGGCCTCCCTCGGGGGGACCGTCTGCAGCGAGAGGGCCAAAGATGAACGGGTGGGTCGGGCCCGATCTAATTGTCGGTGAAGCCGCTCTGCCAGATAAACAGGGGCCAAGCCATGGAGGGTTTTGTAAGCCAAAACCAACACCTTGAACCTTATTCGGGAGGCAACGGGTAACTTAGTGGTGAAAAGGTGGAGGAGTGAGGATATATAGAAGAGGCATACTGGTTGACTGACTGCTTGGAGGAGGATGAGTGGCATGAGGAAAGTGAGTGGCAGTTAAAGGAGGAGAAGTGGCAGTTAAAAGATGTTAGCACACAGACAGAGGACAGACGGGGCAGAGATCAGGATGAGAGAGGAGAGTCAAGGGCGATGGAACCATTTACTTGGTCAGTCCAAGTAAAACCGATGTTATGGCCGGGGAATTGTGAGGGGATACAGGAAAGATGGAAGGCATCCAGAAAAGAGAATCCTGTGGCTCCATAGTCCAAGCATCCCTGTTGTGGGACTCAATGCTTTGGGTGGGGTTCCTCGATCCTTCATTAGATTATGACAAAGAAAAATGTTAAAGAAGAAATAGTTGATATATTTGATTCGAAGAGTTCTGTGTTAATGGAAAGGAAAAATGAAGCAATATTGTCTGTACTGAATGATGTACAAGTCATGAGTAATCAACAGAATGCTAAGTATGTTAATAAAAGTGTATTTCAAGTTGCATATAACGGACTGGAATATCGTCATTTTGACTCGGAACCAGCTATGCCCCAGTTCAAACCCTCACGGTATGTGAAAGGACATCTTTGCACAGTATAGAGTTAGGCCAGCCTCTGTCTTTGGCATCATGTTTTTGCAAAACAACATTTTAAAAATATGTATAGAAATGCACATTTTTTACAGCTTTCTAAGATTTGTCTGCTCTACTTATGTATCAGAATTGATTCAAACAACATACCTCCCAAAACTGCAGTAGTTTCACCATCTGTAGGTTGGCTGACCAGTTTCGTAGAGCAAAGATAATTGATGGTGATATTAAAGGTGTCATCTTGTTTATCATGCACTGCAGTCTTTTGAATCAATTTGCCCCATACAATTTTTCCTGTTTAAAGAAGAAGACTAACAGAGCATTTATTCTACCTGGTTAGTCAGCTGGGAAGGAATCAGTCCTATGCATACCTTTATTGCTTAATTTGCTAAAGAAAGGGTTGTGAAATTCTTGGCTTTTGTTTCCTTTTGCTACCTGCTAGGCGCACCTTGGCAGACATTATCATGGAGAAGATAACAGAGAAACAGACAGAAGTGGAGACTGCCATGTCAGAAATATCCGGACATCCCATGCCGCAGCTTAACCCCCGTGTCCTAGAAGTCTACAAGGGTGTCAGAGAAGTAATATAACTTCCTTGTCCAAAGCACATGTCTTGTATGAGTGAGTGTGAGTGATTCTAAAGCCAACAGCTATAGAGACCAGAATTCTTGTACTAATGTTGTCTTTGCCTTTGCTAACGGGCTACTGCAGCAAGCCTGGGGAAGCTGTGTGCTTCTGTGATGTTGCTTTGTAAGAAAATTTGTTAGATCTGAATATTGACGGTTTGTACCGACTTTTCCTCTTAATGCTTGAGGAAATTCCTAAAGGGTGCTTCAAGTATTTTCACAAAAGCTTTTGTAAACAGTCGATAAAAGTCCTATTCTACATCAATTTTGCTTGTCTGTCCCTGGTTTTCAGCTGTTTCTAAATTCTTTTATAGGTGCTTTCAAAATACAGGAGTGGAAAATTACCCAAAGCATTCAAGATTATCCCAGCATTATCCAACTGGGAGCAGATCCTTTATATTACAGAGCCAGAAACCTGGACAGCAGCTGCCATGTACCAGGCAACAAGGTGGGATGCTCTCCGATGTTCTCTATTGACCACAGTTCCTTTGTGCTTCCCTCTCCTTATTCCATAAATTGCCACCATTCCTTTGAGTCTCCATTTCTTTCTTGCAGCAGACAACTGAAATGCCGTATTGGATATTAACATGCAAATGAGTTTCAAAGATTGCAGCGATAAAGATAAAGGAAAGACACTTCTACTGTTTGAACAATTCCTTCTTAATTTTGCTGGGTCAAAACAGTGCTATGCCAGTGAAATGTCATGTGTGGTCTAGTTGCAGAGACAGTTCATTCTGAAATTGCTGATAACCCTTTCAGGTTGGGATCTTGGCCCTAATGAACGCGTGTGTGCACAAACATGCATGTGTGTATGTATCCCATCCTATGCTGATTTTCAGAGAGAGGAATATTTTGTATTTTGGGCACTACTTGTTGTCCTAACCTTGTTACACCTGTTACCCCCTGGCCATTATTGAGATCAGTCTGGGATTAGTGTTTCAAAACCAACATCTTCTATTTGGTTCAGTTATTCTTGCTTGAATGTATTTATTTGTAAAAATTTGCAGTGTCTGATTAAAATAGGGTTTTTTGTACTCCTTTTTTTTAAAATCAGGTGGTTTCAAAATAGATAATGGTACTCAAATCAGTGAGCTAAAACACACCAGGTAGTTATGATGAAGCCATAAGTATGACATGCATCTGATACTCATTCCTTGTTCATCCATACATGGAACTTTGGTTCCTCTTCGTTTTTACTGGAGACACAGTGCACATATAGCTTGCTGAAAATATGGACCCTTGCAGAGAATTAATATACTGTTGTCAGTTCGATGTACTCCTTGCACATCTCATATAGTTTCAAAGATGTTTAGGATGTGATTTTTACGCTGTGTCTAAACAGCATTCTAATGGTTTGAGTTTTTAGTTTTGCTTAATATTATTACATTTTATCATTTCATTTGTAGACTGATGTTGAAGGGCAGCATAGAAATGTTGCAAATGCAATATTCCACACACTGGTGAACCTCAGAATCTAAAGATGGGAGGTGTTATGTGGATGTTTCAGTGATACATATAGTGCATGGTGTCCCTACAAGGGAGTGCTTTCTTCTTCATTTAGCCTATTGTGTTTTCTCCTTCCTCAATACGATGTCTTTGTTTCTCATTCCAGAATTTTCTCATCAAATCTCAAAGAGAGGATGGCTCAGAGGTTCTACAATCTGGTGCTTCTTCCACGAGTCAGAGATGATATTGCAGAATACAAACGCCTCAATTTCCATCTCTATATGGCGTTAAAAAAGGCTTTGTTCAAGCCTGGAGCCTGGTTCAAAGGTAAAAAAAAAGCTGCCACTTAGATGATGATAATGTAGTACGTAGAATTAATTCTGGACTCAGTTATTTCATTATACCCTTGAAGTTAGTAGTGTTTAAACTTCAAGAGCTTTAACTTCAAGAGTTGCATTTTGTCAACATGATGGCCTCCATGTTGTATCACTAAGGGATAACAGCCGTGGTACAAGTGGTCCAGTCGCCTGTTATTATCTTTATTTGGGCCTTTTCATCCTATTCTTTAAATAAAAGGAAACACACACACACACACACACACACACACACACACACACACACACACACACACACACACACACACACACACACACACAGAGCAGTTTACACAAGGTATAGTAATAAAGTCAGTTTCTGCAAAGATTGTAGATGGAAGGAAAAGGAATCTGAAGGGAGAAAACAACCTCAGGTGTTAGTTCAGGCATGTCCAAACTTCGGCCCTCCAGATGTTTTGGACCTCAATTCCCACAGTCCTTTGCCATTGGCAATCTAAACTTAGAATTCTGGGAGTTGTGGTCCAAAACATCAGGAGGGCCGAAGTTTGGACATGCCTGTGTTAGTTGTTAAGTTACAGAGTCTTCAACTGCTTAGAACCAAAATAAGATTGAAGGAAGCTACAGGAGCTGGTCTTAGAAGAGCTGAGGAAGTGCTCTTAGGTTCCTGCCTCTGCGGTGGCCTCACAGAGCGGCTCCTGCCTGGTGATAGATGACAGAAGGAGAAGCTTGGGGCTTCCCCACAGAGTTCCAAGTGGCCAATCCCTCTGCTGTAAACTAACAAAGAGACTTAATTCAGTCATGATGCAGCCACTAGAGATGGTTTGTGATTCACACTGAGGAAAAATGAAATTGGGCGTAGGTCAGGAGTGGCGTATCCCTGCTGCAAGGTAAGGCAGCAGTAGTGAGCCTTGATGTATGGAAGGGACTGCAGATAGTTGTAGTCAAGCAGGAATATTTTAGAACATTGTGCGCCCTGACAGTCAGGTCATAACAGCATGCTGCCTGAAGTGGGTTTGAAGATGAGGAGTTGAAATACAAGGCTGAACACAGAACGGATTGAAGAGAGAAACAGAAAGAGTAAAACCAGGTGACCTGGCTTGAAACAGTGTCCTAGGATTGCCAACAGAGAATGAATGAATATCAGTGGACCAGCTAACAACCAACATAGTTAAACAGAGATCCAAGAATTAAAGGTTGGAATATGGGGAGCACCATTTTGCTGCAGAACTTAATAAGGGTCTTGAAGCAGGGCAGGTTGAACTTGGCCAAGAACTGTTCTGATTGGAGCATAGCTATTCCCAGATTGTACATTTCTCCAGTGCTGCAATGCTGTTCTTAGCAATTTAAATTTAATAGATGACATCTCTCCATGCGTTGTTCTGAAGATTTTTTTAAAAAAGAAAAATTAGAATAAAATGCAACAAAATTATGGTAAAAAACATGGGGAAACATAAGGACATGGGTTAGAACTGGAGAAATCTACCCATCTCTAAAAACCTGCCTTGCCTTGCCACTTACTTCACGTAGGCTGTAATCCAATGGCAGTCTTTTCTCTGATTCCAGTAGTAAGAATGAGGCCATCTGGAGGAAAGGTGCTGTAGGGTGATAAGTGGCAGGTGCAGAGGAAGAATTCAGAACACTTTTTCATGTTGCCTTTTTGGTTCTGTTCCCTTCCTGCCAAGAGGGAGCTTTATACTTGAAGAGATGGGTCTGCCGTGGTTCATCTTGAGAGGGTTTGGATCAGTACGATGATAACATTCTTAAATTTGCTATATAATAGGACCCCTGAATCCGGGGGTGGGGGGAGGGAACAGTTTCGGGACTCCCTGCAGATACTGAAATCTGTGGATAAGAGCAAACACTCTTTTCCAAGGGTGATGGTGACGACAGCAGTGCCGGGGTGCTGGAGGCAAGAGCCTTCACCCCTGACACCCCCCCCCCCCACTGAGCAGCGCGAAGGGCTGAGCCATGCAGCGGCATGGGACTGGATGGTGTGAAGGCTTGCTGCACCACCCAATCTGCTGCACTGCCGAGTGGGGGTGGTGGAGTGCTCGGAGCAAAAGGGCTTGGCCGGGTGGTGCAGCTTTCGCTTCCTGGCTCCCCACCACTCCTGCTGGGCAGTGCGGCAGACTGGGTGTGCCACTGTATTGATAATTAATTTTGAACAACATGGCAGCATGAGTATGTATGCCACACCAGCAATGTTTACCCAGTGTGTGGCAGCGGTGAAGAAGGCCCATTCCATGCTAGGGATCATCAAAAAGGGGATTGAAAATAAAATAGCCAACATTTATAATGCCGTTGTATAAAACGATAGTAAGGCTGCACCTGGAGTATTGCGTACAGTGTTGCATACAGTTCTGGTCACTGCATCACAAAAAAGCCATAGTGGAACTAGAAAAGGTGCAGAAGAGAGCAACTAAAATGATTACTGGGCTGGGGCACCTCCCTTATGAGGAAAGGCTAAAACATGTGGGGCTCTTTAGTCTGGAAAAAAGGTGCCTGAGGAGGGATATGATTGAGACCTACAAAATAATGCAGGCCATGAGTAAAGTGGATAGAGGGAGGCTCTTCTCCCTCTCACAAAATACCAGAACTAAGGGACATATACTCAAGACTGTTCTGGCTTAATAACCCATTCATCTTCTTCCTTATTTGGGGAGAAACAGGCCTTCAGGGAGAGACACACCCAGCTCCTCTCACAAAATACCAGAACTAGGGGACATACACTCAAATTGAGGGTTGGGAGAGTGAGAACAGACAAAAGTATTTTTTTTTTACCCAGCATGTTGTTATTCTGTGGAACTCCCTGCCACAGGATGTGGTGATGGCATCTGGCCTGGATGCCTTCAAAAGGGGATTGGACAGATTCCTGGAGGAAAAGTCCATCACAGGTTACAAACCAGGATGGAGATGTGTAATCTCCAGACTTAAAACCAGGGTACTTCAAGGGCCAGATGCAGGGGAGTGGTATCAGGAGACAGATATCTAGTCTCATGCGCTCCCAAATGCATCTGGTGGGGCCACTGTAAGATACAGAAAGCTGGACTAGATGGGCCTTTGGCCTGATCCAGCATGGCTCTTCTTATGTTCTTACATATTTTGATGCATGGCATATTTCCATGACTTCTGGTTCGTCATCCATTATGATTGTAGGCAAAAGCTTTTTGGCATAAATTTATACCAGTGTAGCACAGATCAAGCACTAGAAATATGTAGGTTAAATTACTGCAAAGCTACACTTACCACCTCCCTTCAAGCTCTGAGGGTCCGTAGACTCCCTTTTGCCTCTGAATAGTCAAAAGTTGCTGCCAGCAGTCCTGATGCCACCACCAGTGAATCAGCAGTGATTTTATTTTATTTTTATTTTATTTTCTTATTAAAGTCTCCTCCAGCACCCCCCCCCCCCGCATTCTGAAGCTTCCCAAGGCTTCCCCATGGCAAACGGCACCCCTAGGGATCCTGGCAACCTGAAGTTCAGACAGCAGGGCGGGGGAAGCAGGATGGGAAACACCATTCATTTAAATGTAACATTTCCTTTGGCCATTTTGGGTTATGCCGGTGTGAATTTTCCCGTTGAAAAGTTAAATGACTGTCTTGCTCTTAATTTTTTTAAAAAAAATGGCTTCAACTTTTGATGCTGTCCTTTTTGTGCCGTGATAGGGAAGCCTTTATAACCCTTCCTCCTTTCCTCCCAGGGATCCTCCTTCCCTTGTGTGAGTCAGGGACATGCACCCTTCGGGAAGCGATCATTATCGGCAGCATCCTCACCAAGTGTTCGATCCCTGTTCTTCATTCTGGGTAAGGACAGCTGGGCTAATCTGAGAGAAGGCAGGCAAGTGTATTAGATTGGGAGGGAGCAGGTACCAGTTTCTCCTACTCTCACGTGTGTTTCTTCCTGAGGGAATGCTCTCCAAGTTGAGCTGGGTGGAGGATCTCAGGTGTTGACAGAGAAACACCCAGCTCAGGACTAATCAGCTAGACTGAAACATGGCTGTCTTTGTCTGTGTCGGGGAAAGGGACTCTCTGGATAACAGGCCTGTCCTGGCTTCCCAGAGTCATTAGTCCAGCCCATAAAGGTTCCTCAAAGTCCTGTTCCCTCAGAAGAGAGAGGAAGTCAACGTAGCACCTCTGTGACTTGGAACCGACTTCTCTTCCTGGTGCTGGGATGATGAGTGGAGAGCACAGCGGCCTCTGCTGGCACTTTAGGAACATAAGAACATAAGAAGAGCCATGCTGGATCAGGCCAAAGGCCCATCTAGTCCAGCTTCCTGTATCTCACAGTGGTCTCCACCAAATGCCTCTGGGAGCACACGAGACTAGATATCTGTCTCCTGATACTACTCCCCTGCATCTGGTCCTTGAGGTACCCCAGCTTTAAGCTTGGAGATGATACATCTCCCTCATGGTTTATAACCTGTGATGGACTTTTCCTCCAGGAATCTGTCCAACCCCCTTTTGAAGGCATCCAGGCCAGATGCCATCACCACATCCTGTGGCAGGGAGTTCCACAGACTAACAACACACTGGGTGAAAACATATTTTCTTTTGTCTGTTCTTACTCTCCCAGCCATCAGTTTGAGTGTATGTCCCCTAGTTCTGGTATTTTGTGAGAGGAGCTGGGTGTGTCTCTCCCTGAAGGCCTGTTTCTCCCCAAATAAGGAAGAAGATGAATGGGTTATTAAGCCAGAACAGTCTTGAGCCCATCTCCAAAGAGCCACTGTTATTAGGGGATGCTCTCTGACATTATCTGGCCTGTTGATAAGGGTGGGGAGTCTGGCCTGTCTTAGCAAATGATTTCCCTCCCCTTGGTTTCTCTGCCCTTCCTCAGTGTCCAGAAGTGTTGTGTCATTCATGTTTCAGGTATAGACCACAGATGTTTTCTCATCATGATATTCATTGGGGAATAATCATAGGAAAAAGCAGCTTGACCTCTGCAAGAATGGTTATTGCCAAAAGGCATGCCAGCACAGTCAGCAAATACGTTGGCAAGCTGCATTGTGGCTATTTGTACATTGAGTCACAAGACTTAATGAACTGCCCTCTTGTGGGCTTGTTAGGCTAGCCATTTCCCTGGCTAAATTCACCTTGTTTCTTCACTGTTACACATGCAAGCTTTGTCTTTCAAAGCAAATCCGTGTCAGTTTCCCTGAGCTATTATTTCCACCTTACTTTCCCATTGGACACCCTTGACCCCTTTCATCTTCCTCTTGGCCATTGGCACGTTGTTCGGTGTGAACCTCATGTAAAACCTCATTTCTCTCTTCTTCCGCTGACCCTGACAGGGCTGCTATGCTCAAGATTGCCGAGATGGAGTACAGTGGTGCCAACAGCATCTTCCTTCGTCTGCTTATTGACAAGAAGTACGCCTTGCCTTTCCGTGTTGTGGATGCCCTGGTCTTTCACTTCTTATCCTTCCGGACAGACCAGCGCACACTCCCTGTCCTCTGGCACCAGTGTTTCTTGACCTTTGTGCAACGCTACAAAGAGGACTTGTCCTCCGAGCAAAAGGAGGCCCTGTTGGAGTTGCTCAAGGCCCACACCCATGCTCAGATCTCTCCAGAGATTCGTAGGGAGCTGGTCAACTCCAAATGCCGGGATGTGGAGGGGATGCAGCCGGCAACCATGGAGTGAATGAAACCGATGGACTCTGTATGTTGGGCATGCCCCATTTTGCTCAAGGTGGAACTTGGTCAAGTCAGAAGCAGCAGCGACTGCATCTCATTGTAAAACAAATAGAGGCTTGTGCTCCTCTTCATTTGAGACTGGGAAGTTGGCTGGAAGTATTTATAAAATCATTTCTTTAAACAGACCTGCACTCTTTGTGATCCAGCTCTGAAAGGCTAGTACCCCTCTTGTGATAAGTAAATCCTTTCACGATAGAATTGTAATGGCCCCCGAGATTGCTACTGCCAGAAAGCAGTATAATATCGCTATACCTCTTGAAGGTTCTGGACAAAACAGAGGAATAAATATTGGTAAGAGCAATTTGTTGAGGAAAATAATGCATCAACTAGATGTCAGGATTCTGGGAATCTGGATGGGGTTTATTGGTAGACCGGAGAGCTAAGGTTTGTCTTCATAATCTTATTTGAACTTGAAAGTAATGCATTACAGTAATGCATTAACTCTGCATCTCTGACGTAGTATGTTTCAAATTAATGAGGTCATAGTGCTGTTATTATTTTTGTTTAAATAATGTAATGACTGAGATTTTGGTAATGTCACAAATAACATTTACCCATGCATCCCTGCACAGAAATCAGTTTGGGATATTTTGGCCTTTTGGTGGTATTTTTACCATGTACTTAAAAAAAATAAACTGACAAATTGGCAATATGGTAGTACACATTATTCTTAAAATGGCAAGTAACAGCTAACAGTAGCTAATCACACCACATAATGTATGGAGTGAGCAATTATTTTTCAAAAATATTCTTTGAAATGTAAAACATGGATGACCAGCTGGTGACCTTTGGTCTGTATTGAGCATCCCCAGTACAATATTTGCTTACTTAGAGGCGGCATCCAGGCTGTAATTGATCTGACAGAGCCTCTGGGTTCTCCTTTAATCTTCTTGGTGCTCAAAGCCAGGCAAGCAAGCCGGAAGCAATGTGTAGTTCAAGGTTGTTGTTGTCGTTTTTAACTTGGGCCTTTTTTCTTTTTCAGGGTCAGTGCCACATAATATGTGTAAGCACCGTGAGCTGCTTCTGAATTGGCCAGCTTTCCCAGCTAAAGTCACTGGGAATGCTGAGGTCTCGTTTTTAGTTTAGTTTAGTTTTATCTTTAGAAAAGACATACAGTCCCCCGCCATTTTGCGGTTCATATACTGTGGTCCCGGTATATCACAGGACTGCAGTATATGAAACTCAAGGCCCCCTGGGGCAAGCTGCTTGGGCCTGTGTGAGTTCTCTTGCACTTACCCCCAGGCCTAGCACTGCCCTGAATGGGCCTCCAACGGGCTTCCCAGGCCTGTCAGAGGCCCCAGAAGTGGTTTCCAGTGAACTAGAAGTCACTTCCAAAAAACCAGAAGTGACTTCTGGATCACTGGAAACCACTTCTGGCGCCTCTGACAGGCCCGGGAAGCCTGTTGGAGGCCTGTTCAAGGCAGCACCAGGGCTCAGGTAAGTGTCAGAGGCCCCCCAGTACCAACCCAACCCAGCAATAGCATATTGTGGATTTTCCATTATCGCGGGTCAGTCAGGTCCCTAACCTCCCGCGATAGGCGGGGGATTACTGTACCAGAATGAGCCACTTCCAGAGGTCGGGGGCCCACACCTGCAACCACAGCACTTTTTAAATGACTTATTGTGCCCTAGGGACAATTCCAGCACCTTTATTAAGTAGAGTCAGGCAGGCTTTTTCAAAACGGGAAGTAACCAAAAGGTTGCTGGGCAGCAACCTCCGGCCTTGCCCATTCTTGAGGGTTATGACTAGAGATCGACATGAACCACACTTGGGGTTCTTGGCCCAGTTTGGTGCAGCTCCTACACGGGATTTCCAAGGGTGCCATGCACTTCTCTTCCCCACCACCTCAAGTGATCACCCACTCACCACCAGCAGCACAGACTTCCCTGCCCCACCTCCTGGCCCGAGTGGAGGTGGGGCAGGGGAGCCCACTCTGCTGTTGGTGACTAGATGATCCCCTGAGCAGGCGGAGGAGGGAAACATGTTCCTGATAATGGGTGGGCAGTTGCCCAGCAGAAGTGGGGGAGGGAAGCACATGTCACTTGTGGAATATGAGTGGGTGCCACACTGAACTGCACTTCATGGCTGGCTGTAGTCACCATGCACAGGTTGGGACCAGGTGCACTAGAACTTCAGATCTGGTGATTCCTACACAGCATCCAGTTAGTAGTGCAGCTTTGATAAATTTTATAAATTGTGCTATTCTGTCCCCTCTTCCCCCGTTATAGTCTGTAGAGCAGATCAAGCCACAGGAATGCTGAGCATTTTGTATTGTGAGAATTCAAGGCTGTCCCTGGATTAGTTTAAATGGCTGCCAGTGACAACATGTAATATATTGACATGCTGGTTCTTGCAAATGCTTCTTCCAACAGTGCATTTTACTTTCTTAAAGCCTTTGGCCCACTGTAACCCCTTTTCTTAGCATGATGACCAAAGGTGTAGGGCTACCCAAGTGCCCCCTTTGTGTGTTAGCAGGGATCCAGCACGATAGCATTTTCTGGTGGCATGGACATCAGCTTGGACATATTTTGCGCCTTTCCATCCCTTGGTGTCTTCACATGCAGAACCCGTTATTCTCAGTCTGAGCTGCAGGCAGGCACAGTGCTGCTCCTGCAGCAGCTGGAAAGGGAATAGTAATTGGTTTGAACAGGTTTTTAGCTCCAAGGGAGATGCGGTTGACTGGTTCCTGAGTGCAGCAGGTTTGTTTGTGCTGGGAGAGGTCCCCCAGGACAACCACTCACTAGAGCACAATTTACTGAGCCATTTGCATTTGCCCCTCTATCTCCTTGGCAGCGTTTAGCTGAGGTGATCATGAGCAAAAGCCGTTAGTGTAACTCCATGCCAAGCTGGTCAATTAGTCCGCTGAAGCAGCCTTACAGCCTTGAGGTGTACAGAGATCTCCCATGCTGATGCCTCATAAAATGTTGCTGAGAGGTCCAGAGCTCAGAGTAGCGAGAGAGCCGTGAACTCAAGCCAGAGATAGACCAGCTGGCCGGCATGGATGCCTGCTGGTGGGATGGCTTTGGGGAGACCTTTATGCAATATGGCGGGTCATGGGCCAGCTGCCTCAGTGCCTCTTGCAATCACAGCCTTCCATCTGTATTGAAGGCTTCATAATCCTGTTAGAAAGAAGCAGCTGTGTGGCAGAGTAACTTGTAAACGGGATCAAAAACCCCTTAATGCTGTATCTTTCTTGCACACCCCAATATGAGCTTGGCTCCCGGCTGTCATGTTCCCTTGGTGTTGTCACCTTCTGTGAAGTCCCATTTTATGGTGTCTACACTCAGGTGTCGGTTCCTCACCAACCACACTACCTGTATTTTTCACCCTATAAGACGCACTAGGCCGGTGATGGCAAACCTTTTAGAGACCGAGTGCCCAAACTGCGATTCAAAACCCACTAATTTGTTTGCAAGGTGCCAATACAGCAATTTGACCTGAATACAGATGGCTGTGAAGGGGCAATGTCGAGTGTCCACAGAAAGGGCTCCAAGTGCCACCTCTGGCACCCGTGCCATAGGTTCGCCAACACTGCACTAGGCCATAAGATGCACCTAGTTTTTGGAGGAGAAAAACAAAACGTTTAGCCTAAGGTTTTATGGAGGGGGAAGGGGAGGCTTGCAAACAAGGTAATTGAAGCTGTGGAATCCACGCTTCAGACGGGGAGGGCAGATGCTCCATGGAGACCTCTGCAAACAAGGTGATTTTTGACTGGGGAATCATGACTGCAGAAGGGGAGGGATTGGGAGAGGTTCCCTGAAGGAAGACTGTTTGCAAATCTCAGCTGCAACACGAGATGAGAGAGGCTCCCTGCAGGTATCTTATCTCTAAATGAAAATCTGTGATATATATGTAGCGAGGACTGCTGTATTCACTTTTCCTTTTACTTTTGAGAGTGGGAAAAGTGCATCTTATAGGGCAAAAATACATTACTTCCCAGGTACTGAGGGTTTTTAAAAAATCATTTTAAGACAGCTCTTTAGAAACGGCAATAGGATGCCATTAGCAGCACCCTCAGCATGAACTGGATTCTGTGCGGTGGTCCACTTAGAGCTGGATCCTTCACCCGAGGGCCTCTCCATGCCTCACAGTCCAAAATTATGTGATAAGGCCAGCAGCGAGCAAATCTGACACTGGGTCAGAGTTGGTCCTGGAGTCCACTGGGTCAACATGGCTGGCTGCCATATCCCTCTTAAAAATTGTTTGGATACCTAAAAGATGCTGGGATGGATTACTTATCCAGAAGCGAGAGGAACAGTAAACCCCTGTAACTGTTTCCTACCACCACCACCTGATGTGACGTGAATAATTAATACCTCCTATCTTCGCATGGGAAAAGGAAGTACTGTACAGGAAATGGCAAGGACTACAGCATACACTAAAGAAGTTGCATCCCGGCCTTTCTTTTTCACAAAGCCTATGGCCCACTTTTAAACAAATACAAGGGCACTTACTCTGGAAGACTTTTTCACCTGAGCCAGCGTTCACAAACACTGGTGGTGTTGGCCATCAACTTCTGGTGTGCTTATTTATGCTGGTATAACGTGAATGGCATGGTAGTTTGGGGTGGATTGCCTCTAGGAATCACCATAGGCCTGACTTGTTGCATCCAGTTGTGTCACTTGTTTTCTGCCAGTATAAATACACAAGAGTGTGTGGGGTGATAAACTATTTTACCAGTTTACTTCCCTCAGGGAAGAAGTGGATGGATATATTGATCTCTGTACATGATAGAAGCTTGTCAAGGGAACATGGCAAAAGCAGTCTTGCTAGCTGGGCGAGTCCGTAAGGTGTACTCTAGAAAAGTAATTTTTCCTGGCTCTGGGCCAGTAGGTTGGATTCCGACAGCCCCATTCAGGTGTAAGAACTGGGTGCTATGACAGCCCTTGGTCACATTTTGGGTTGACATGTCTTGTTCTCAGACCTACCTAGAAACACCCAGGAGACTGGATGTGTTTTAAGGTGGTGTGTGGCACATTACAAAGGAGTATCATTCTGGAGGTCCTTAAAATGCAGAAGGCAGATTGTGGTTATCAAAATGAAATATGGACCTTTTGCCATTTTAGTATCTTGGCTCTAAACTTCTGTAGTTGAATGTGAAATGTGCATTCTTTTCCAGTGTACTCAAAATTATTGATCAGGTGACAAAAAGATAATTAAAAATTGCATGGCACAGTGGTTATACCGCAGTGAAGACTGCTAACAACCCAAGTTCAATCCCAAGTTCAGGTAGCCATCCTTCTGTAAATTAGAAACACAGCTTTCAGAGGTGGTGGTTGGTAGTGGAATGTGTATTATCTGCATAATGAAACTGTAAACTGTCCAGAGGGCTTAAAAGTACTATGGGGTGGTTTATAAAGCAGGACACTTGGCTTTGCTTTAAAACCACTTTCAAGACTTGACAGCTCATAAGAATGACCCCTTCCCACCGGCTACACTGCCTGGGTCTGATGGGGGCTCAAGGCCAACATTTTGAAGGTCACCTTTCTCCTACCCCTCATTTAAGATCTGGCATATAACCTGCTCTTGGTACCTCATATAGCGACTACATTTTATATGACTCTGAAGGTCTTTTTGCATTCATCGGTTTTAATTATTACTACTATTATGTGTGATCAAGTTGATTCTGACTTATGAAAAGCTTCCCAGGATTTCCTATGCATCAATACTCAGAAGTGGTTTAATATCTTCTTCTGTCGATAATGAAGATCACGCAGTTTGCCAAATTCAAACAGGTGGCAAGGCACTGCGTGATCTCAGCTGCCTACCACCACCACCAACTGCCAAAAGGCACCACGAGGATTCTAACTCCTGGCCCTGAATCTACAGGCAGGTGCCCTGACCCACCGAGGTGCACCAGCTCCTTTCTCTCTTCCACCTCTCTCTCTACACATAATGTAAGCCTCACTAGTTGTCATATGCTTTGTCAGCCACAACCATTGACTGGAAAAAGATCCCACAGCTTAGAAGCTTCTGAGATGCATCGGCTGCTAGACTGAACCTGCTAAATGGATTACATGAGTGAAATCTCTCAAAGGCACAAATAAAATACTATTTTTATTCTTAAACTATGGAACAAGAAGACTTTGCTGAACTAAGAAATTGCACTAGGTGCACGTGGCAGGTTTACGTACTTTTAACTCCCCCCCCCCCCAAGAAGAGAAGGATGTGGCAGTTTTAAAAAAATCCTTTATTGCATTATCATAAAATATCAGTTTTTGTAACAACCAGATATCAAGGAATGGCGAGTATCATATGGACAAACTTTCTTTAAAGCTCTAAGGTGTGTTTGGACGTATAAAATGCATTCTTCTCATTTACATACTTCTACAAAGTTCTAAACGACAATGACTTCCCATTTATCAGAAGTTCTGGTGGCACTTCAATTATAACTAATCAGGCTGAAGCATCGTGAGGGGTAAGAAAGAAAATGCAAAAAAGCAGCTTTTTCTTGTTGACAAAATATGACGGTCTCCAGTCAGTGGTGTTTTAGGTAGCATCAATTAATGTTTGTTTTCCAGCTGAAGGGCTGAAAAGAGGAATACCACTAGAATTCAAAATATATGGTTTGCACCCATTACTACTGCTCACTCACACCTAATATTTTGCAAAAGTGATATTTTATAAAAGCAGCATTTAGAAAAAAAGAACACTTTTTTCCTTAACAAACAATACAATTCTAGACTCCAGTGCAGTCTGCAGCGCATCATATTGTAAACTCTGGGGAAAGAGGCTCATCTTTTTACCCCTTTACAAAAAGCAGGCACTCTGAAAATTTTGACACCTACTTCTCCGCTCATCCTTTGCATGTAGCTTCCCTGCCTCTTCCTCTCTCTAGCGCTTTTTATTTAATTTTTTGGCAGTTAAGACAAGAGCGGTTTGTACATAATAGCAGCACTTGTTGGGTGCACTCTGATTCCAAGCACAGTTTACACTAATCTCTCAAAGTAAGCAACCCACCGAGATATGAAGGAGAATGAGGAAGCGTGTTAAGGCACTATATTAGATGGACCAGGATAACACACTACCGAGCGCCTTCCCTCACTCTGTAGTTTTGTAACACTTAGGCCTCACAATAAATAAAGGTCATGGGTCTTACAAGAGTAAGCAAAGACAACCAGATGCAAAAAGAATGGGTCCCTTCGGGCCTTTGTGAAAAAGGGGGTCGCTGCCCCCACCCCTGCTTTCACTATGGCAAGCAGCACTTCCACAAGCACCTACCAAAAGCAAGTCCCAAACCACTTATTTCCACAGAAGTGTCCACAGACTGTGCTACTGTTAACCTCCAGAGGGGAACCAAGACTTTCTTGGTGTCGAGTGAAGCCGGGGGGGGGGGGATTATAGCACTACACTTAGGACTCTAACTTGGGGTTTCTTCCCACTGCCATCTAGGGCAGCATCGCGAAAGGAGTTTTCAGCTAAGAAGGTCTCAGGTGAAGGCTTCTACTTCGTGGAAGGTGAAGGTGGTTTGGGTAACAAAAGTGCATCTCATTTCTTGACCTGCGTGCAACAGGCAGGCAGCAATGACTGGGCCAAAAAAAACAAAGAGTCATCAGCAGCGCCCCATGAACAAAGCAAACCCAGGGTGAAGAACATTTCTGAACTGTCTCTATGCTCACCATCCCCTCCCAAGCCCAAGCACAGTTCAACCACCTCAAGATAATCAGGTTAGCAAGACAGAAAGAGTCGCACTGCAAAAGGCCTACTCCCATGTGAGCCACCCACCCAGTTCTTCTAAGACACCCTTTTTGTCGTCGCCTTGTTAACGAAGATGAAATCCTTTCCCATTCCTTGGTTCTTCAGTGATAGGCACACTCAGGCCACATGCTTCCGAAGGCCTCTTTCCTTTCCGGCGTGAAGATCAATGTGCTGCGGGTGGGGAGCCAGGTGGTTACAGGGATGGCTGGGTCACAGGTTGATGTCGGTGACGTCCGTCGGTGTGCTGGTCAGGTTGACTTCCTGGCTGTCAGGATAAACTGCATTCTTGGAAGGACTGTATTCCTGCCGAGGCTGGGATGTCTGTTTCAGGTTCTCTGCCAGGGCAGCCTCAATCTGCTCCTGACAAGCTTTCAGGCAGTCCTAAAGAAAACAGGCAAGAACACCCAAAGAGGTTTTAAAAATGTCCGTCTCTCTTCTGTTTTATTGTGTGAACTGAGTATCTTCAAATATCATCATGCAGGATAAGTAGGGGGATCTCTACAATACACAGTTCTATCATTGAATGCCACTTCCGCTGTGGTGGCTCCATCTTACTGAACCGTGGGATGTGTACTCGGGTGAGGTGATTATTATTCTTTGAATAATATCAGAAAACTCTGCAAGTATCTCAACCAACCAGAGATCCTCAAGTACTTCACAAAACAACTGAGGCAAATACGGAAGACTAGTTCTGGTGCCAACATCCTGACTCTCTACAAACTGTTGCTATTGCTGCTAGAAGCTGAATACTGAGAATGACTTCAGAAAGGTTGTACCTAGAAATTTCAAAGGAAGTACGAGCAGGCCCTCATTCAGGGGGTAGGGGAAGGGGAAATCAGCAAAGTAGCTCTTTAAAATTTCTTGATCAGAGAACAGAAGGACAGTAAGTTTATATTATGATGCCACTATTGCACAGTAGTGTGCATAGCAGACCAAAAACCTCTGGATTTTAAGAAAATCCATTTCTTAATTGCGGTTCTAAGCTACAGAAATTTTCTTGAAGGTACAGTAATACATTGGTTTACGAGCATGATTTGTTCCGGAAACATACTTGTAAACCAAAATACTCTTACATCAATGCAAATTTCCCCATAAGAAATAATGGAAACTCAGATGAGGTCCCATAGACCACATACTATACACACAAAATGCCAAAACTCACCAAAGACATTGGCTAGAAGTCCACATCCACACCAGGTTTTACTGGCTACAGAATCTGCTCTCATTGGATTTTACTCTGTATTTTTAATGTGACGATAATAACATGCAATTTGTAGCCCTATACACTTGACCAGCTGCCCCATGACTAGAAATGGTTTGAAAAAATAATGTTGAAGGCAAATTAAATAAAAATATAAATATAAAGAAAAATTAAACCCTAACCTGTCCTCCCCTTTGAAAACATTCCTGGCTGGTGCAAGGGAGACTTCTATTCCTTTCTCTTCCCTCTGCTTTGGAGGCTGCCTCAGACGGAAAGTTCCAGACAATCACTCACAAACTAGCAGGGGGAGGGGGGAGGGAGAGCCCCCACTGGCTCACTTGTGATCATGTGACCTGCTCCCGTGCTTGTATATCAAGACATTGCTTGTTGATCAAGGCAAAACTTAGAATATTTGCTTGTCTTGCAAAATGCTCTTAAACCAAGTTACTACTGTACATAATGATGCACATTGAGTTTAAACCTTACAAGTTTTAGATGTGCAAGGAATTCTTAAAAATTAATCAATGGGTGTTATGATTGTATTGAGGCTTGCCCCACTTGAGGTTCTTCATGTGGTTTATTAGTTGTGCCTGTAGACGTTTTGGCAAGGAGAGGGAGAAACAGCCACTTTCCAACAACTCCAAAACTTTCATAAAATACGGCTGCTTCTCCTTACTCCAAGTGCAAAGCCCAGAAGGAAGCAGCAGAAGTTCAGATATTGCTGTGCTTAATGTTCAGGGGTATCCAAATGAAAGGTTGCACTGGTAGCTAGACTGGTGGGATGTAGCTTTTTCACTTTGCAGCTCCACAAAGCAGGGCCTTCCTCTTCATTTATTTGTTTCTCTTGTGTGCCTCCTAGACTGTGAAGATTTAGCACAAGATTGTGGCACTGTGGCCATTCCTCCTCTCCCATCCATGACCCAAGATTCCTAGTTGCACACAACACAACCCGTTCATTCTTTTAGATAACCTAGATTTTGAAGCAGAGTTGGACAAAGGATGACACTTCCAGATGTTGGTGAATTGTAACTCTGATGATGCTTCATCATACTATATGGTGGTTAGAACTGATGAATCTCCCAACATCTACTGCATGATGGGCAAAGTAGCCAAGGAGATCCTGGCTGGACAAAAACTCCTAATTAATTCTAATCATTATAGCTAACCGTAAAAATACTGGGCATGAAAGTCCAATTGGATCTGGAGAGCCAGCCATCCTGATCCAGAGAATCATTAAATGACCAGTCCATGCTTCAAAGGTTGAAACTGTAAGTGATCTCTTTAGAAGCAGCATTAAGCGGAGCACAACTCGATACGGCCATTTGAGCTCCTGCCTCTTCCTATGTGGCAATGCATCTGGAAAAGCAAAACAGCACAAAACACCACACACACCTGCCACTCACTGCTTGCAAGGTAGAAGCAGCCACCACCACTGCAAGAACTCCTATATCTTATGCCAGCATGCACTCTCTGTGTCATGGCCAGGAGAGGAGGGACTACCACAAAGAGACAAACCCGCTAGCCACATATTCAAAGAAACTCTGTGTGAACATTACCTAATTCCATAGTGCATTTAGCAGTTGGGTATTTTTGTTTTGTTTTGTTTGCTTATTGCAAGGTTCTAGATCAGTGATGGCGAATATTTGGCACTCCAAACGTTTTGGGCCACAACTCCCACAGTCCTTTGTCATTGGCAAAACAGGGTTGGAATTCGGGGAGTTGTGGTCCAAAACATCTGGAGTGCCGAAGCTTCGTCGCCACTGGGTGGTGACTGTGTGTGGCTGAGTTCTTTAGAAAACAGTACTGCTAGTGCAACAAGTTTAATGCAAGCAAAAACTTTAACCTTAAATTTGGGAGGAGTAGAGTTTAGCAATGATTTGCCCAAGGGAGATGAGGAAACCTCTTTAGTTCTGCAGTGAGTCACAGTGGTGGGCCTCAACGGACATGCACAGTCTACTGCATCCCCTTGTCTGAAGGTCATGGGTCACTGTCACACCTCGGTTTATTACTGACATTTTGTGTGCAAGAATCTCAGGGTTCTGAATGGATCCCCAAGAGGCTCCTAAAGCCAGATCTGTTCACTGGATCCTGTCATACATTCAATCTTACCAAGAATCCACACATGCTTCTTAGAAATTGTCAGAGGATGTGGCAAGTAAAAATAGCAACACCCACCGCTCCTTCCCCAAGATACAAACTGTAGCCTCTAAAACCTCCAAGTAGCAGCAACGAGGGCCCAGCAAGGACCATTCTGAATTGCTTGGCCAGCCTACAACTTCATGGGAAGGAAAAGGAAGTAAAAACTATGAAAAGAGGATGATTGATTAAGGAAATTCAGAAGCATTCTCACTAGGACTTTGCACAGGGATTTAAATCCTTTTGTGTGAGAGAGACAGAAAGCTAGACTTTCTGTGTCTACTTAGTAAAAGAGTCTCCCCAGCTCTATTCACAAAATTCAAGCAGCAGGCCAACAAGAAAGAAAGGTGTGGGAAAGATGGAGAGGGCCAACAGGAAGTTTAGCTCACAAAAATGGCACCCTCATCCGTCATTGTTCCAGAGCCAATCTATGTTCTATGACCATGAGAATCAGGCATAGGAGAACAAGGCAGCCAAATGCCTCAGGATTTGAAAATCTTGAATTCCTCCAGAATGCAAACTTTACAATAAAACGATACCGAAGTATAACGGATAGAGTGTTGGACTAGGACTCAGGAGACTTGGGTTCAAATCCCTGCTCAACCATGGAAACTCACCAGGGGGTGGTATGTGTAAACCACTCCTTAGACATTTCACATTTATTGCAAACCCTATGAAGGTCACCATGAGTTGGAAGCTACCCGACAATCAAGCCATGCTATCCATTCACTAGAAAGGAGGGCGGAACGGCTTCGGCGGCTATATATTAGCACCCTAAGCTAGTGTCGCCCTGATGCATGTATGCATAAAACATACAAACAAAATAGCTGTCAAGCATATTCTCCTGATTCCAAATAAAACGTAGCATGCACAAAATATCAAAGCAACTGAAGATGCTATCAGAATTTGCTTACGTGCAGGGCAAATGGGCAAGAAAGGAAGTAGCCAGTGTCAGACTCCTTGGAACCTGAACCAACATGAAAACGTCAAAGGCAAGTGGAGGGGTAAGGGTGGAGGGTTGAAACCTGGGATTGATAAGATTCAAATCTCTCAACAGACTCTGTTAACCAAATTAATTCACTAATCAGCCAAACCAATATGACACAGAGGGAGACCTTAATAGCACAATATATTCTGAATGTTTTGAATCTTTGTGCCTTCATCTCAAAAAAACAAAACAGAACAAACAGACAAAAACACACAAACCTCAACCCACAACAAGCAGACTATAAAGATACAGACAACAAAGCAGCTTTTCCCCCTTGCAGGAGGGCAGCCCAAGTCAGCTTGAACAGCCCAAATCACTGCTTGAAGCCTCTATTGATTAAATCTTCTCTTGGCAGAAGCGTATTAAGCGTAGCAGGAGGCATGACACGAGGCATCGTTAGAAAGGCATCTCCTCGGCTAGTCTGTCATTCAAATATGAAATCGGGAGACAAGACACTCCAAAGATGCAAAAAAAAAAAAGGGGGGGGGGAGGCAACATGGGCTGGCCAGAGAGAAGGAGTCCAGCTGACAAGAGAAACTGAGTATTCCCAGAGCCTCCCAATGGCATGGAGCCCTGGTGAATTTAGAAGAGTCTAATCCTCACTTCCTAAGCTTTCTCTGTTCTGTAATCCTCTCTCCACCTCCCACCTGTTCCATCCAGCCTTCGGTCAATGGTGCGCACAGGCTCTGCATTCAGCCTTGGCCTGATTCACAGTAGCA
The DNA here is from genome assembly GCA_023846285.1 of Phrynocephalus versicolor. NCBI lineage: Eukaryota > Metazoa > Chordata > Lepidosauria > Squamata > Agamidae > Phrynocephalus > Phrynocephalus versicolor. Next base: position 59,687,245 of record JAHTLZ010000129.1, read on the forward strand.
GCTTGTAAGCAGCTGGCTGTGGCCAATTCAAAGATGCTGGGGGGGGGGGGCAAGAAGCCAAATAAGCCCAGCAAGACAGCTAGCCGCCTGCTCCATGCCTATCAGGCAGGGGCGACTGGAGCTGCCTGAGAGGTCCAATCCCACAGCCCCTCATCTGCCTTCCCCTCTTTTATCTGATGCTTCTGTGGTGCCAGGGACAAACCCAACCGGAAGCGCATGCAACTCATCCTGGCAGGAAATCTGCAACTGTGCCACCAAAGTAGATATTCTGCCAGCTGCAGCCTTCCCCTACTGGCCAACTCTACCTCTTCACACCTGTTGATTCAGGTGAATGGATGCTTTTCTCCCCCCAAAGGCCCACTGTACATAAGTGGCCAAAAGGAGCAACTGGTGCTGGGCACCATGCAAGCCATCTGTAGAGGCACCATCTGTAGTATGTAGGGATCACACAGCCATTGGCAGGCCAAGAGCTGGCAGGGCACAGTCCAGAAACAGTTGGGCTTTAGAAAAAAACAGCCGAACTGATGGAGATTTCCCAGCCAGAGGAAAGTCGCAGCCACTCAGTGTGTTGGCTCTGGGTCAAGATGTGAGGACTTGTTTGAGAAGCAGGATGGAAGCAAAGGACAGAAGAGGAGAAGGACGAAAGCAGAAGGCCCCCGCTAGTAGAAAACTTCATAACTGTTTTTGCCAGCCCCAAAATATTCTCATTGAACAGGCAAAAAAAACCCCATTGAGTCTTCTCTTGCTGTGCACTGCAGCCCATCTGTGCTGAACAAGAGTTGAAGGAAGTCTTGGCTCCTCTCAGTGGTATGGATACAAGTAGATGATAAAATAAATCGATGCATACTGAATCTCATGGCAAGTGAACTAATGAGTCTGCAAGACAACTGAAAATATCCTATATTCTTGCTCCAGAAGCCACTATGGATGCTCTTATGCAGGCAACAAATTATTACCAGCATCTTTTGCAGGCACAGGATCTCACAAATCACACGTGCTTCTGCACATCACAGCTGAATTTGCTCTAATATCATCATCCTCTCATGGTGCATCCCAAACCCTTCCAGTGGGCTTCTTACTCCAAATGTCTTTTGGGTTTTGTTGTTATTGGTTTTGGAAGGGGCTTCCTGTAGACAGGAGATATGGCCTGGCCCAGTTCAAAATTTTGCAGAATGTGACAGGCCATCACAATCCCTTCTCCTTAGCCTCTTTAGGAAGCTCAAGAGAAAAGCAAGAAAATTCACTGGCTTCCTACAGGGAGGGCAGTCTGGCAACATCAAGAGAGAAACATGTGTTGCTGGACAGCTGGGCTGGCTTAGTGACTTCTTAGAGCCTTTTCTGTTAATTGCTTTGATGATCAATTCCACATTGGGCAACGTGCCTCCTGGTGTTGCTATACTGCAACTCTCACCACTCCTCTCAATTGGCTCAAGTGGCTAGTGCTGATGGGAGTCATGTCTAGCGATGTCTCAAAAATTATACTTTGCCCCTCTCCTGATCTAATTCATAGAAACATAAAATTAAATGACCCTTAATAAGTATAATACTTAATACCTATAGTGACCTCCATGCTACAGCAACTTTCCTGGATAAACTCTTTGTTTAGATTCTATAGTTTGTTGCTACAAAAATGTCATGGCACTCACACACCTCTAAACCAGTGGTTTCTCAAACTTTTTGGAGTCACTCTCCCATTTCAGAATAGCCAAGTAATCTATGATTACCCACCCGCCCTGCAGAGTGTGCATAAAAAGGAATTTTTAATGGAGTAAAGTCACCCCTTCTCAGAAAGCAGAGGCTTTCTTTCTTTGTCTAAAAGACCCATTTCTCAAACATGTGCCTACACACTAACTTTCATACCTCGCTCTGAATGATCAAGGAAGAAATGATTAAACAAGGGCCACAAGGCATACAAGATGACCCATAACCCTGCAGAAAACTCTTTACAATTCTCTTTGGAGTTATGTCCCCCCCCCCCCCCCGGTAGGGAAGCACCACTCTGTGGGCCATAAAATGGTTTCTGCTGTGAGGCGCTAAGTGCCACCTAGCATCCCGAGAACTTCTGATCTCTTATTAAAAATTGTCAAGTCCTTTTGTGTGTGTACCGAATGTGGCCAGACAATTCCACAGCAGTTTTCCTGCAATCAAACAAAGAGCAAAAAGTGTTCTGCTTATATACCACCCCATACCACTTCAAGTAGTTTCTAGGGCAGTTTACAGTTTAATTACAGAATGCAGGCTACACACTGCCCCCCCCCCACACACACACACCTCATTTTACCAACCTCGGAAGGATGGAAGGCTGAGTCAACTATGACTCAGGTCATGAGGACAGTTTTACCTGCAGTAAGGCATTTAACCGCTGCACCACAGGGCACAGTAACATGACAGAAGAGTCCCAGTCTCTCAGACGTGAATCCCACCCGCCTTCAAGCACATACTCACCACTTCTGTGCCAGTGATGCTGGCAAGCAGCTCGGTAAGCGCCTCTCCAGAAAAACTGTTGAATGATGTTGAGAGGCCATGGACTGCAGCTCCAATGCTACCTGTAGCAATCATGGATGGTGGATACATTGCAAACGTGTAATCTACAAATGCCAAGAGGAAAAGCAGGTGTTAGGAAAGAGAGAAAGCAATATAAACCCCCTTTTTCTCCCTACTGGATCTAGGAAAGTCCACCATCCAGACAGAGAGAAATGCCAAAAGATTATGTGGAGCCCATACAGCAAATAATTTAGAACTGAAATCTAAGCAAATTAGCTCTTCATCTTGCAGAAAGATGCAAAATTGACATGACCTCATCACTTATTTTTTTTTAAAAAAGATAACCTATCTCATCTTTCACAACAAAATTACAACAACATAATAGCAATCCCAGGTGCAATCCTATGCATGTCTACTCACAAGAAATGCCAATGGAACTCACTTTGAATTTGCAACTCCTGCGTCTAGTCCTCTGGAAAAAGGGTATCCTAAATCCCATCAGATGTACTTATGAGCTGGCATGCACAGGACTGTACTAATACCCAAAAGTACTGCAGAATTTGGATCCCAGATGCTATTCTCAGTAAGTGGGATTCTGCGCCTCTTAGACATGCTTCAGCAAAATATCCCTGAGAACAACGCCCCAACTCAAGAGACAACCATCAAAGTCCTAGCCATACTGAGGTCATTTTAACCACACACAATGGCAGAACACTGAGAAGGGCAGCTAGCGCTGATTTGAAACAGACAGCATACAAGGAGAACAACAGTACTAAGCTGTGAATAGATTTAACAGTTTAAACAACTAATCAAACTGCTCTCAGAAGCTAGCTAATCGGGTTAGGAATTTGCAAACTTTGTTCAGGATCTTAAAAGCACGCGATCCATTATCTTATAGAAATTGTTTTGCAGGATTTTGTTTGCTTGTTTATTTGACTTATATACCGCAACATCTGGTGTAAAAGCCACTCTAGATCAAGTCCAATGCCTGTTTCTCAGGTGTGGGCTGTGCAATGGACAGCAGAACCAAATGTTAAAAACACTGGGCATCTGTTTCATTCCAGTAGAAGTTCTGCCAATGCTTTCTGTGGCGTGTCTTTAATTTTATAACGTAGCACTCTTTAGGAACTGACTGTTGCACCAGTTGTAAAGGAAAAGAAGGGAGAATGCATCACCAAATGACATTGTCTCCATTCATTTCCCCAGACTATCCAGAAGTGGTTGGGAAGCATATCCTACAGTTGCTAAGCAACTACAAAATGCTTCCCCTCAAAATGCTTTCCCAGGCAAGAAGGAAAAAAACAAACAGCCCAGGCAGAGCACAGTAGATATGTCTGGCAATGAAGCACAAATAAAAAAGCACGTGAAACCAGTTCAAGATGCTTCATGACCCAATGCTAGCCTGCCAGTTAAGATGAGATCTCTCTCATTCATACATACCTATGTACTGATAATACGTTACTGGAAGCAAAGCAGCACTAACAATGCACGTGATGGAAGAAGCAGAAGTTGTCCTTGTCCTGAGTTCTTTCCACAGCCATGGAGCAGATATGAACTTTGCCATCTCTACAGTTTTGTATGTGTGGTAAAGTGTTCTGCTTATATACCGCCCCATACCACTTTAAGTAGTCTCTGGGCGGTTTACAAATTTAATTACAGTGTGCAGGCTACACATTCCCCCCCCCCAGCAAGCTGGGTACTCATTTTATCAACCTCAGAAGGATGGAAGGCTGAGTGAACCTTGAGCCTGCTACCTGGGATTGAACCCCAGGTCGTGAGCACAGTTTTACCTGCAGTACAGGCATTTAACCACTGCGTCACAAGGCTCGCTGGTGGTGGTGGTGGTAGTAGTAGTAGTAGTAGTAGTAGTAGTAGTAGTAGTAGTAGTAGTAGTAGTGTATATACACACACACACAATTGTACAGACGACAAAGTTCATATTGGCTCCATGACTGTGGAAAGAACTCAGAAGTGCTCTGCTGCCCATTCTGTACTTTATCAGTTAATCCAGTAAGATTTTTTTTTCTTAAGTGTGAAAAGAGCACTCCAAGATGTCGTTGAGAACATTTTCTAAAACCAAAAGAACTTCAAGAGAGAAAGTTTCAGGTAATTATCAACAGTACCATTAGCAAATGCTAAACCTCAGCTAAGCCCTAAACACTTCTGTGGAGCAAAGCCCATCCCCTGGCAAAGTAACTTTTAGTCTTGGCAGCTGTTTATTTGCTGAAAAACATTCTGCCCATAACGGCTCCCGAAATACGGTATACTAAAGTGGATTAAAATGGTGTTTTAAAAACAAAGCTAGCAGTGATTTTTTTAGAAGTTTTAAAACACACTGGCTGTATGAATTAATACAGCTTTTGGCTGCCCACCAGAAGATCAACAAGCGTGGAGCCAACCGATTACTCTAGGTCACTGTTCAACTGAGAACCTTTGTTAAAAATTATGCAATTCATTTAATATATTCATCAGACACATCATCTTTGCCTTTCAAATGCAGAAGCACCAGAGGTAAAGGGACCCAATATAATTGGGGGAACTCAGTCTCGGTGAAAAATGAGTGCACAAGGCCTGAGAATGTGCCTCTAAGCATAGTTGGTATTAGATCAAAATCTGTCTCATAACAGCCTTCTTCATTTAACGACTGTGCTGTCTTTCCAGAAAAGGCCATTTTCTGCAACCCAAACTATACCTGTTGCACACAATGCGATGAAAGTCTGTGCATGTTTCTTCACCAAGTCCATCTTATGCTGGGGAAGCGGCACTCGCTGGAGAATATGATCCAGGAAGTCATTTGCTATTACCGACACTAGGTCCCACTTTAGCTTCTCCAGAACTAAACATTCCCAGCCCTGAACGTGAGGGAAAAGAAGATGTTACACAGTCTTTTTGATCAAATATCCCACCAGAAACTATCCAGGTCTACAATGCCTGAAAACTTACAACTTATGAGGCATCGCTACAAACCTTTACAGAGCCATTGTTATACAGGGAGGCCAAGCCTCTGTTTGACTGAGAACTATCAACTTTAGAAGACAGGGTAAGATAAGCTGTTTTGTGGAATACTATGCAGCATCAGTTAACATCCTGATGTCTTTCTATGAGAAGGAAAGAGTTTACATAATTGTTCCCCCCCCCCCCGTTTCCTGTCCCCAGCTGGGACCATGAGCAAGCCTTGGCAAGCAAGCTGCCCACTCCTGATGGACAGAAACAAGTTTGAGCATTATTCCCTGTTTCTCAGATAAATACTGTGCAAACACAGGATTAAAATTAGTAGGAAACAAAAATTTTCAAGATGCCCGGTCACTGATGTCCTCATCTGACTACACAGCTATCTCAACAAACATTTTTAAAGCACTGTATACTGAACTTGAATTCTCAAACTATTATCCACACTCATGAAAGGGTGCTTGAATGATCCATTTGCCATAAATTACGTGCAACCCATTACAGTAGTTGCATCAACAGAACCATAGTGTCTAGATCAAGGGAAGTGATAGTACCACTCTTTTCTGCTCTGGTCAGACCCCACCTGGATGTTGTCAACCTTGAGCGGGTACAGAGGAGGGCGACCAGGATAGTTGAAGGTTTGGAAGAAATGTCATATGAGGGAACTGGGATTGTTTAACCTTTCAAAAAAAAGGCTGAAGGGGAATATGATAGCTATGTTTAAATATTTGAAAGGATGTCATATTGAAGAGGGAACAGGTTTGTTTTCCATGGCTTCAGAGACTAGGACTCAGGGCAATGGTTTCAAACTACAGGAAAAGAGATTCCATTTGAACTTCAGGAAGAACTTGATGACAGTTAGAGCTGTTAAGTAGTGGAATATGCTGCCACAAAGGGTGGTGGATTCTCCTTCTTTGGAGGTTTTTAAGCAGAGGCTGGATGGCCATCTGTCGGAAATATTGTGATGGGGTTTCTGCGTGGCAGGAGGTTGGACTAGATGGCCCTTGAGGTCTCTTCAAATTCTGATTCTATGATTCAATACTTCTAGTGAGTGCTCCATTCCTAAACAGACTCCATGATGCACAAAGAGTCTAAAACAACCTCTTCCTCCTCCTGTTTCAGACTACAATTCCAATTATTCCCACCTAGCACAGCCAACATTCAAGGATGACAGGAGGTTTGGTTCAAAACCTCTGGAGTTCTCTCCTTATTACAAAAGCCTGGTCTAGACCTTATATTTAGAACTTATTATTATTTATTTGTTCAGCTTATATCCTGCCCAATTAGGAACTCTGAAACTTGGAGGTGAGAGTGGGCACATGGAGGTATGAGGGGATCGAGGCTGAAGGGCCCATTGCGGCCTCACTCGTTTTCAGATACTTTCAGGGTCAACATCAGTAGCCGTACTCCTTTGCCAAAAAAGGCTGTCCCGTGTGTATTCCCTACTTCCTCTTTCAGCAACTGTGGCTCATGACAAAATTTCTTAATTGCTTTATCACAGGAAGGAGCAGCACCAGAACCCCTGGCAAATGGAGCTGCTAGAGAGGCATTTTTTGCATTTTGTTCAAAACAGCTAACATCCTTTTCCTGAACTTTCCCTTGACATTTAGCATGCTCAGTTTGACCAGCTGAAAATATACACAAGGTTTTTATATTTAAAGGCATAGAAGTTTGAATGTTATGGGCATATTCAAGGACAGTGGGGCATCTCTATTTTTCCATGGACTCATATGCTTTGCTACCAGCTGTGCTGGCTGGAATTTCTTGGAGTCACAGTCCTAAAGCACTTTGGTTACTGTGGTTCCCAATGTGGTTGGGAACCACATTGCCCAGGCAAATGTTCTTCCCAACTTCACCCCACCAACGCCATCCAGTTCAAAACCTATCTGGAGATTATTAGGTACAGAAACTGTTCAAAGGAGAAATCATGGTGCTCTGAATGGACCCATCCCCGCTGGCCCTACAGTTTTTCCCAAGAACACATTTTTTGAACCTTAGCACCCATCTGACTTTTGTACTGGGTGTTTCATTTGTAATTTTTTTGGGGTGGTGGTGAAATGTTACAAGTATTCTATAATACATTGACTCAAAATGCCCTTCTTTTCTGGGTGTTCTTCAACAGAGAGTTTAAGGAATAAGATTTTAATTTACAACATGTTGCATCCCTTTGACTCTTTCGTTTATTTTCACTAATGCAACATACCCTTTCTCCAACTGGTAGCCCAATGGGCCACCTTCAGCTGGGCTTCTTAAGCCCTTGGCTTTTCTATACTTCATTCTTGCTTTCTCATCTTTTTTAGTGACTGAAATGGGTGCCATCACCCCAGCCCCATGTCTTTTAACAATGCTATCAATGTATATGTTCATGATCATAAGAAGGCCAATCAACTGACTGACAAGGGCCTTACTGTGCACTGCAGAACACAGGGTAGGATAAGCTGTCATATGGAATTATCAAGTAAATATCAGGAACACCATGAAATAAAAGCAACTACTGTAAACAGCAGGTCCATAGGGGAGGGGGAGGGGGAATACAGGCTCCAAGGTGGCAGGTTAAGGTCACCTCATCCCACAATGTGACTGAGGAATACGTCCCAAGAAGTAGGCCTTTTTACAAAGACGACTGTCTGTCGTACTTTAATGCCCCTTTTCCTGTTTGTGTACTGGGAACTTGTATTTGAAGGTAAGCAAAATGCAGCTCCCCAATCATTCTTGAACTACAGCTCTCGGCACCCCTTACTGTGCCAGCTAAAATCTCTGGAAAGCAAAACTTTCCCAACCTCTGTCCTACCCAGATGCAAGCAATGGTCAAGACAAGTGCATTTGTCTTCCCTAAGACCATATCTCTAGTTCTTATTTCGAACCTCCAATATTTCCAGTTATTCCTTTCCTAGGGAAATGTGATGCTGTTCCCCATTTCCTTTTGTGTGTATGTGAGCAAGTGTAAATGCAAGCACTGGGGGTTTATTCTATGTTTATGGTTTCTGAAACAAATAGGCTCAAAACACACGGCTTTGTAGTCTGCAAACTATCAGCTTGAACTGTGATCCCTTCCCTAGGGTGGCATAAAACAGAGGCTTTATTATTTAAGTTATTTTTTGAAAATGTCATGTTAACTTCAGTTTACGGTAGGGAAGCCCAACCTGGTCCCTGCAGACACTCCCAATGTAGCCTCTGCCCTGTTCTTCCTTGATTGGTTGAGTAAGAGGGGGAAACACTGGTCCCCCTCACCTCTTAGTCCCCACATGGAGGTCTCAGGCAGGGTTTCTGGTAATGAAGAAAGGAAGACCTTTCACAACTTGCAGCCATCATGCTTTTGAGATTATTCAAAGGGGCATTCACTGCTCCCCACCCCAGTGGCAGAAAATCTGCAAATCAGTTCAGAAACACTAATGTCAATGGAGATCAGAAGCTCACCTCCACATCTACAGCCTGGTCCCAAGATCTCAGCAACCAAGTACTTGCCAGATAAACCTTTATGTATTCAATAAGCCAGGATTGAGAATGCTATAAATGTTTGTTGCATTTATGTTCCAATTCTTCTCCAAAGAGCTAATGGCACCATAAATGGCTCCCTTCTTTATCCTCACAGCAACCCAGGTATTAGGTTAAACCAAGAGATAGGCATGAGGTTGCCCAGTGAACCTCATGGCCAAATGGGGATCTGAAAGCAGGTTTCTTGAGTTGTAACTCAAGACTCCAATCACTGTACAACAAAACAGGGTGGGGTAAGGAATGATGGTGTAAGTGCACATGAGCATAATTCTATCACCCCCCCTCCCAGCTAATGTCTTATGTGGCCCTCAGGGCGAAAAACGGGTTCTGCATCCCTGATTTGCAGAGATCAAAGTAACCACATTCTGGCTTTGGCAGCAGACACAGGCCTCTAAGACCCCCGAAGATTCATTAGCATTTTAAATTCTCATTCTGAGAATGAAGGAGAAATTTTATACTGTGCTACTCTGTGGGAAAGCCTCCGTCTTCACATCAAAACAGCATATCCATGCATCAAACTGATACCAAAATCAAAAGGCAGAAGGGACAACTGTCTCTGAGGCAGTTAATTACCCAACCTGCTTTGCAGCAGATGTAGATAATATAATGAGCAAGGAAGAAAGGGAACCCAATTTGCAAATAAGAAACAGCTAGAAATCTGCACTTTTGCCTTTCCCTTGAAAGCTTTTGACTCTCTGATAGTGAAAACTAAAAACAATGTCAAACAGTGCTTTTCATACCCCAGGGCACCTTTAACAGACGCAGCTGTTTTATGAAGATGGGGGGGGGGGACATGATATGTGAATGTTCAGGGTGTTACGAAGAGTCTGAGGCCTGGTCTCCACATGCAACACAAATGAGGCACCTGGCATCCTGAGGTGGTTGAGTGAAGGATCTTATCACCCCAGTATGTAAGGCCATTTTAGTGAACTCATGGTACACCTGCTCCACTGGTTTAAATAACAGCTTAGCTAATCAGACAAAGATGATGCCTCACCAACTCTTCCTTGCCAGAGTGCAAGTCTTTGGTTTACAGAAATTACTGAACACAAGAAAAGCATTCAAACATGTGACACAGGCACATCCCCACATCACTTTGCATTCTAAAGTGAAACAGTCCACCTCATGTCCAAACCAGTTTACACAAAATCTCCCCAAAGGAACAGAAGTGGGGAATGTACAGGGAAAGTTCTGTTGTTCCCCAGCATATGTATGCTGAAAAACAATCCCCAGGTTTACAAGATACTGTAGTCTGGAGCATCGTAAAGAACAACAGTCCCCAAAACTGGGCAGACCAGATGGTTAATGAATGACCTCTGAAAGCAGATCCCATCAAGCTGAAGGCCTTATGACCCACTGACACTAAATGCTCTCTCTAAACCTTCTCTGCAACTAAATGTGTATGTAGCAACTTGGCTGAATGGCAAGGCAACTTAGATAATACCCGTGGACGGAAACACAGCTTCCTTCGAGTGGATAAATTCCTTGTTGCATCATTTCCCTTTTCTAAGAATAACTTCATCATGATTTTGAGAGTGCCGAGCGGGTGTCAAGCAGGCATCCTTTTCTGCCAAAGGAAATGGGACCTGCTGGGAAAGTGAGGCAGCTTTCCTTCCAGGAGCCACAGAGGAGCTGGCTTAATGTTATATCCTGGTCAGTCGCCAGGATGTCGCCATTGTCCAAATCTCAATGAAGACGCTTTCTCCTTCCTCTCCCTGGATCACTCTCACTGCCCGGTTGTGAAAGAAGAGAAGCGAGGGACATGATTAGCACACAGAAGGGAAGCAGCGTCTCTTTACAGTTGTGTAAGGGAAGCCTTTAACACTCTCAGTCCCAGAGGTGGATGCCATCTAAAGTGTTCTGTTTCTGCCAGCAGTGCCAAAGTAAGTTCCTGACTTTTCTTAGTGAGGGTAATCTTCTAAGTGCAGGACAGAAATTGGCCTTCAGCCCCAGATGCTCAAGGCCAGATCATGTCTCAAAGGCAGATCACAGATCAAGGGACAAATTCACATTAACTTCTGAAACCCCTTCTGCCTACCTATGGATTTCAGTAAGAAAACCTCCAATGTTTTTCGAGTCAGTCAAAGTGGATTTGGGTTCTTTTTAGCTAGAACTAATATCTGGACACTAAAACCTACTTTGTCTTCTCAGAGACAGGCAACTGAAGCTAAAAATGTACCCACTGCTACCTCTTCAAGGCCAAGCCAAAAATGCTGCAAGTCACTAAGCTCCAGGACATGATTTAAGTGCAAGATCTAAGAAAGCTGGCCAGGATGAACATACAGCTTAAATAGAAAGAAGCCTGGTGGAGAAGGCCTTTTCTTATTCCTATACTGTTTAAAGTACACTGTACTTCTCAATGAGTAGAATGGCGTACTCATTGCTAATAGCTGTACTGTTTCCCACTGCCTCTGCAACACACTTAATCTTTGCAGATAGTATCAGTGATATTCAGTCTGTTCTCAAGGTGTATCTCAGGCTTACATGAGTGAACAGGAATTGCCTCCATGGCATTTCCTAAGTGATAATAAGCGGAGGAATAGGGATAGATCAATTTCAACTCAAAGCAAAGTAAAATGCCTCACAAGTAAGCCATGAATATTGATGTCTTGAAGCATAGATGAATAAAACTTCCCCTTCCAGTGCTGGTCCCAGGGAGGTCTTTATGAACATGTAGTAAAACCTAGCACTCCTTTTTATTCAAACAATAAACAACCACAGTTTTGTGATGCTAAAAGATGTATGAATATAAAGGGACTTCCCCTATTTGCATTAAGAAAAAATCATTAACTCCAATGACATCACATTTCGCTTTCTCAGCCCACATACTGTGCTTCATCTTCCACCCTCTGAGAAAGGGTCTTTCAGGTGACGTCACTTGCTTCCTTTCATAAAACTGCAGTCCCATGGTGGTTAAGCTGATTCAGGTCTTCAGCCAGGGAGGTGGAGGGCATACAGCCTTCCAGAACCTGGTGATCTAATACTACTTACTACTTCCCTGGTCCCACATTACTGACCAGGCTGGCAGGAGCCAATAGGAATCTGAGTTCAACAGCATGAAGAGGGCCCCAGACTCCCTGGCTTTAATTTAGAACAATCCCTTAGGAAAATGTATGACATCTGGATAGGCAGAGTGGATAAAAATGAATATTGTTGAAAATGAAAAAGACTGCTTCTAGTCAAATCAGTTTTTTTTAAAAAAAGAATTCCAGTTTCATCAAGTGTCACCCCAAAACAGTATCTCAGTGTAATCCAAGCAGGTATACCATACTTTCCTTGTACAGTATTTTAAGCCCAGATCTGGGATGTTTCATCATGGATTCCTACTTAAAACTCTTTGTCCAGATGAAAGAGTACCTGTCGGAGCGTATCTCCCAGAGGTCAACTGGGGTCAGGCCCACGAGAATGGCGCAGGCGCGCTCACTTAGGGTGGCCACAGGCAGGGAGGCGCAGAAATCGCTCACGCGTAACCGCACCTTCTCTGTGGTGGGCCCCACATTGTGGAACCTTCTCCCTAGTGAGCTGCGCCTAGCACAGTCCCTGCCTGCCTTTAAAAAGGCTCTGAAAGCCTTCCTTTTTAAAGAGGGATATGGCAACCTTTTCACTTAATTTTTACTTTTTGTTTTGTTTTGTTGCCGCTCGCGTCATCTCTTGTGGAGGGTCTGGAAGTTGAGTCATGGCTACTGCACTTCTTTTTTGAGAGATAGAAACCTTTTGCTGTTCATCCAAACAGCTTCATCAGGCCCTTGTGGAGGGTCTCGACCCTCCTTATTTTATTAGCACTTTCTTGCCCTTTTGTTATATACTGTTGGTTTTGTTTTAATTGTAAACTGCCCAGAGTTCCGTCCAGAAGATGGGTGGTATAGAAATATAATAAATAAATAAATAAATAAATAAATAAATAAATAAATAAATGAACTAATGAAGAAATATAAGACTTTGGAGGGCAAATATTATTAAGTATGGCATAATAGGCTATAATAATATTAATAATCATGTGCTATCAAGTCAATTCTGAGTTATGTTTACTCTTTTTGGGGGGGTTTCTCGATAAAGAGTAGTCAAAAAGAGTCTTGCATTCCCTTCTGCTGGGAATGTGCAGCATGCCCATGACCACAAAAAAATGGCTCTTCTCTCTGGAGGCACAGTGGAGAATGGAATTCCCAACCATTATCTCTGTAGCCAGATACCTAACTCACTTAGCCATCCAGCCAGCTCTTAAGAGGCCATGTATTGATTATTCTGCTTGGTCATTGTAACAGGATGGAAAGCAGACTTAGCAAGGTTGGAAGTGCCCTTCAAAGGGCAGACTGCATTTAAAGCTGAGGAGAAAAATGTCCACCACAGGGACATTTCACCTACGTAAATTCAATAGGATAAGCTTACCACCAATTGTGACCCTGCAGGTGATAGGTGATGTTAGGCTCCAAAATGCTACTTGAGATTCCAATGACGGACTTTATTTCCCACATTACACAGAAACACTGTGTAGCACTCTTTAGGAACTGTTGATTATGCAATAAATAGTCTAGTCTATCCACTGGTGTGCTGAAACACCATTCGATCCACTCCTGGAATTCTGAAATTTATGCCTTCAAGTCAATGATCTTATTTTTGGCTCATACAAGAGAAAGTGGAAGAGAATTCCGTCAGTAAAATGCCACTTTCCTAAAATATATACGGCACCTTCTAAATTTGGGGTGGGGTAACTAGAGATACTGAACTATATCTAATTCAGAACTCCTTTTACAAATTACAACATGTTTCCATTCTCACAGTGGCTAAAATGGGTGCTTGTACATGAAAAATATGACTTAGAAGGCTAGCAACTGGTTTTAAGGCAAGTATTAAAACTGTCTCTTTTCCTTTGGTGGCTTACATTTCCTTTGATTTACCTCAACCCATTCTGCTGAAACAAAACAGCTGTCTTCATCCTGAAGGAAGACAATCTTGCAGAGGTTCCTTTTGTTTTCTACTGGAGTTTTGCTAAATACTATCGTGAAAGGACATGTCTACCCTCTGCACTGAAAAACATCCCCCATAAATCCTAAAAGACATGTCCCAGAATTGGTACATAGGTAATACTAGATGAAAACGCCCAACTGTCCAAGCTTTCCCCATGACATCACTCCTGTAACTCCACTCATGACCCAAGTGTTGGCTGCTGTGGGGGGAAATGTGCTAAAAATGACCACCGCTCAATACTTAGCCAAGTACTGTATTCTTAACTTACTGTAGATTTTAGATTTCATTAAACAATTGATCTGTCAAGCTACTGGACAGAGAAGCAACTTTCCATCAACGTTCATCCCACTCTATTGTGCTTTTCTGACGTTGTAACTAGTAATGGGAATTGATATACTCTTTAACAACGCAAGTTGAGTCCTAAATGCTATTTTGCAATTTGCTACATCAGCAAAACCCAGTGTTTTCCCTTAACATTACAGAGCAATCAACACTGAAGGGATAGTGAAAATAGTTCTTCTATTCAGAATAGCTTATTCTGTCCATAAAAGAAATGGTTAGCTAGTTGATTTCTTCAAACACTGCATTCTGCATCAATTCCTTTTTCATTATCAGGAAATTTGAGAAAGGAAAGAGTCCTTCCAACAGAAACTGGACCTTGGGAGTAAGCTTGGTTTAACAGGTTAAATAAATCTAAATGGAACTCCACATACAAATAAAAACCGTAAGACCTGTTTTCATCTATACCAATGGTTCCCAACCTGGGGGTCGGGACCCCTTTGGGGGGGTCGGACGACCATTTCACAGGGATGGCCATGAGCCAGTGAAGAAAAAGGCACAAATGGCTTGGGTCTGGAAGAGGAGGGGGAGAAAGGGGGAGGGGGAGTTACAGCTTGATATGTTGGAGGGGATGTCAGTCAATGGCACTGGAGGCTGTGATTGGCTGAGGGTGCCTGCCTATAGAGGGAAGTTCTCTATGGCACTTGCAGCAGTGGCCTGCCAAAGGGGGCTTGTGGCTTCTTCCAAGCAGGACAAGGGGTCACCACAATACGAGGAACTGTATTAAAGGGTTGCAGCGTTAGGAAGGTTGAGAACCACTGATCTATACCAAACATCTCTGGAATGTAATTCCCATCATTCTTAACCACTATCATCAATGTCCATGCCAGCAGAGCTATAGTAGGCTAACCTAGAGGGCACCTAAATTGGGAAGAGAAGCCCACCTAGCCCTAAAGGGTTGTCCTAGTGGTCAAACACATACTAATAAACAGCTTGCAAACAGGATGTGTGCATCATATCATCTTCCTGCTCATATTCCCCCATGCTTGGTACTAATAAGCAAACTACATCTGATGCAGATACTAGCTATCATGACCAGTAGCCACTAGTGGAGTTTAATCCTCCATTAATCTAATCTAAGCCTTGTGAAACTCATCCAACTCAGTGTTCACCACTATATCTTGTGAAGTACTTATTTCCATCTGTTCTGAATCTCCCAGCATTCAGTGTGGACCCCAGATTCTAGTACAAGAGGATAAGAAGACGACCCCATTCATCCTCTTCAAAAAGTGCATAATTCTATGGACCCCCTTTTTCTGCTGGCACCAACACCAGCTAATGTTGTGCCTTTACCATACTGAGAAAGTACTCCAGATTTCTGGAGTCCTTGTTTTATTAGCCTAAAATGATGCCTTCAGCATACATGGCCAACTCATTGCTCATCCTTAATTCCAGACTCATGAGGAACTGTTACTGCACTCTGGGAAAGAGCAAGAGTAGTCCAAGAGAGAGCTTGCAATATTAATGGTGGGTGGGAGGGAGTTGTGTAAAACTATAAGCTCTACTTGAGTAAGAGCTTTACTTATGAACCAAAACCAGCTTACCAAAACTTCACTTCGTGTGATGGAATTGTCAGTATAAATGCAGAGTTTCTCCACACTTAAAGGGGTGGTCTCGCGCAGTTTGGAAGCCAGGAGCATACAGACAGCCCCGAGAAGCTGCAAGTGGTTTTTGCGAGTCGGGACACAGGACAGGTACCGATCCACATAATTCATGGCCAAGGGAAAGACCTCCTCCTCACACTTCTGCTCCTCACAAACCTGACAGAAGACAACAGAAAAGGAGAGGCAGTTTACATTCCAGTCGTCATCTCATCTCCACAATCTACAACAGAGGCTGCCAAAACAGCCATGGTCAAAATGCTGTGAATGTTTATTCGTTTGAAGAGACACACAGACATGTTAGTCTGCAAATGAAGAGGAGGAAGATTTGGATGGCATTCTTCCACAGACTTCCATGGCAAAGGAGCTTGCATCTCTGAGCCATACTTGCCATTCTTTATCAGTGAAAACATGCAGAAGTCAACCTACACAGGTACTGAGGTATTATAAGGATGAGGCCTCAGAGATACAGGGTTTTTAACAGGAAATGTCTAGGCTGAACATCTACAGTAACATCTACAGTTTTGCTTTGGATTTTGTGTGTGTGGAAAGGATAGTATAGCAGTTTATTCCATTCAGAATAGCTTATTCTGTCCATAAAAGAAATGTTTAGCTTGTTGATTTCTTCAAATACTGCATTCTGCATCAGTAATATTGAATCAAAGTTGAAAGCATTTTTATTTATTTTTCCAAAAGTATTTTCATTTTCTTCTTAGAAAAAAGGGACACCCCACCTTTCCATGAGGGAAACCAGCATGCAAGCCCGCTGAGAACAGTCTGGCTCACAATGGAACAGAAACCAGCATATTTAAATATTAGAATCATGGCACCCCACACATCCCATTTTTATTCAAATCCAATCCTGTATATATAGCAGAGATCATTTTGAGTCAGCATACATTGCAAACACTCCAGAGATGCTTCAGATTTCAAACACACAATCCCTAGTTGTTTTTGATATCTATAACCCTTTGTTTTATTCTGGCAGCTGTTGTCCAAAGAAGCAAATTCTCCAGACTTTGGAAATATTTCAAACCCAATCCTTACAATCTTATGCCAATGCAAACTCCATTGAAATGAATAGTGCATATCTACAGGAAATCATCATAAAATGACAATATTAATTAGAAATCATTTGTTGTATAAAGCAAAAAAAATGGGGAGGAGGGCAAGTTCCTAGTTCTTTATCATGACTACTGGCTAGACTGACTTACTAAAATGCTGCCCACACAGAATCCCTTAAAGCAGCATAATTAAAACTCTGAGGTTTCTGTTTTGACATAAGCTCATTAACCATTATTGTGCTGCTTTCCAGTATGACTGAGTGGTTGGGCATTTGGATTTTCTGTTTTAGGATTTCAGTTATAGTCTCAACTGATAGTTTTACAATCATCTTTCTTTCAAGAAAGTACCACAGCAGTCTTCTAAATTAATCCACAAAGTAGTTTCTCACAAGAATCATATTTAACAGTTTACCTTCTTACCCAGCAATTGCAGTTTGTGTCCTATTGAGAACCTAGCAGGAAAAAAAGAATGAACTCCCTTCCAGGTTAAGAGTTTCTAACCCTCATTTCTTTAAAAGAATTCTTACCTGCCCTAGGTGATCAGGAGTGGCTATTTACCAGACTGGATTTATCACCCCAAAGAAATAAACATTTGGGAAAGTGGCAGGTTATACGTAATTGCTTTCAAAATTCTAGTTTAAGGAAAAGTCTTGTGTAGAATGAACTGATTAGCAGCAATTCATGCATTTCTCACACGAGATCAATCTACTGATCTACCCTACCAAATGGGTGGTCGATGCCCCTTCTCCCTTTAACCACAGACGACTGGCATTTATTAATCTACCAACCTATTTTCCACAAGCAGAAATTCAATAAATAAAACTCCCTCCGTCACTTCATCCCCAAATTTTAAGAAGTCTTGCCTGTTGCATTTCTGCCTGGAGTGCAGGTATTTAACGCCCATGTGCAGTGCAGCCGGAGCAAACAAAGACCGCAAACAAAGAGAGGAAAAGTTACCTTCTTGGAGAATTCCCAGAATACTACCCAACTGGGACCTGCACTACAAAAATTTAATTTTCCCCAGGTTTGAACATGCTGGATGAAAATTCTCCATCTTTATGTATTTGCTCAACCTGCAGTTTTGGGGGATTTTTTTTAATGTTCCAACCAAAGCATTTCTTTCTTCCCATGCAAAGAGCCAAGCCGTTTTGAAGCGGGCGCTTCACAATCTCCCATTTCCGCCGCCTCTTCAACCTGGCCGTCTCCTAATTATTATTTTTTGGTCGATTTTAACTGCAAAGAGAATTCATCAGTCCCCCTCATCTTCTCCACCGAAGCGGCTGGTGGCCGGAACCCCGCCTAGAGGCTGCCTCACACATTGCCCAGGAAAAAAGGTGCACGCTGCCTAAGAAGCATTTTCTTGGCACAGCACCAGCAGGGTAATGTTCAGCTGCCCCTACACCAATAAAACCGGATGGGCCACCGGCTCCTTTTACAACTCCAGCCTTTTCACACACGCACCCCCCCCCAAAAAAAAGAGGCAGGCCCGATCCCCGTTCCCAGCACCGGCGATTTTTGCCCAAAAGTATGCATACGGGGAGTAACCCCCCATTACTTCCCTAAAACTCCCCCTTCTCTATAAATGCTGAACCTCTCCCCCACCCCCGCCCGCGGCCATCGCTCCCTCTGAGCCTTGGCTGGGTCCTCCCCACCAGATCCAAGTTTTCCCTAGGCCTTATAATCCTATTCACTCACTTACCTGGGAGTAAATTTCATTGAACTCAACGGGGTTTACTTGTGAGTAAATATGCCCAGGCTCGGGCTCTACGATGGCTGCAAGCCTAAAGCATATTTACTTGGACATAACTCCCATTAAAACTAATTGGAATTTCTTCCCGAGTCCACAGCGTGGGAAAGAGAGGGAAAGGAAGGACCCCCAACCCCCACGGGTTTTATGGGGGGGGGGGTTTCAAGGGAGGAGTTTGGGGGAGAGGGGGGATGGGGGGGGCGGGGGGGGGAGGGGGGGGGGGGGTTAGCCGGTTCACAGACCTCCAACATCCAGAAAGCCAACATCTTCCGCATATAGGGCTGGATCTCCTTCTGCACGCACTGGAAATAGGAGACCCGGGGGCTGTAGCGCTCTTCCTGGCTGAGCAGATTCTGCAATACCCGCCGGTCCCTTAACAACTGCGGATCCCGCCTGGCCCGGATCACCCCCTCCACGCACAGCAGTTCCATGTGTCCGAATCCGAAGTTGGGTGGCGGGGAATGGTGGAGTGGGAAAGGCTGCAAGCCAAGGCGGAGATCGGGTAAGGGGGCGTGGGGTGGGGGGTGACCGTGGTGGAATCTGCTACCGGGGGGAGCGGAGGCGGAGGAAAGGAAGAGAACCAGGGAGAGAAAGGAGGAGGAGGAGGGAGGGGAGGACTCTCCTGCAACTCCACAGGCCGGGAAACGGGCTGGATCACACCGAGCCCCGCCGCAAGCCGCCTCCCCTCCCCCTGGCGAGGAGCCTCCCGAGCTGCCGGCACCGCTGACACCCACGAAGGCATACGGCGACAAGACCTTCGAGGAGGCGGGGTTGGGCCCGGATCCTCCTCCTCCTCCTCCTCCTCTTTGGAGGGAAGGAGGTCTGCTTTGGTCTAGCCCAGCCCGAGAGATGGCTACCCCTTCCCCCTTTCTAGGCCACGCGAGGCAGCTGCCATCATAGGGGAGGAGAATGCTCGGCTACTCCACCCCTGATTTTTTTCCAAAAAAATATATGCCAAAAATGCTCTTCTTACTAGAATGTTCTTCTTCCAGCTGGAGAGCATGGAGATCGGGCCCTCTCTGCCCCCTCCCTCTTCGGGGCATGTCCTGCAAGCCCCTTCGGACCAATAATAATAATAATACTAAACATCATCCTGCAGTGTGCGCCTCTGGACACGAGGCAATCTCATGCTCTTTTGAGATGGGCAAAAGATGTCCCTGGGTCCCCTCGGGGCCGGAATGGCAATCAACGCTGAGATTCAAAAGGACCTATCTAAAAATGGGATTGTGCCATTATAAGAGGGATTTGCCCTTTGCAGCTCAATACTACAGTGGAGTGTGCTGTGGCTCTCGATTCTAGGCAGACATTTACATCGACCTCCATCATACTCCATTTCATTCTTCTCTTTCCTGTTCTCCACTTACTTTACCCAGCAAATTTTGTTATCCCAAATATACTCAAGTGGTGCTGTTTTGGCTATAGAAAGTGAACTTTGGAAATTCATGGAACTAGTGAAGCTTGAAACAAAATGCCATGTCCAAGACCCAGCGGGCCCCCTTGTATACCTCCTCACTTCACCAATGAGTCAGAATTCGGTGTTTGTCAATATACAATACAGTACTCTGTCCATTACTCCTTATTAATTTGCATATTTTAAAACTTCTGCTTGCTCCCTCTGAAAACACAGGTGCACAACTTGCGGGTGCTCCTGGATTCATCTCTGAGCCTGGATACCCAGGTTTGGGCAGTTGCCAGAAGTGCATTTGCACAATTAAAACTGTGCCAGATGTGTCCCTTCCCAGAGAGGTCTGATCTGGCCACGGTGACACATACAGTATTTTATGTATTTATTTTAAATATTATTACCCCACCTTTCTCCTTGGAAAAGGACTCAAGGTGGCTTACAATAATGAGGGGCAATATACAGTGCAGAACATTTAAGACATATTCAAGTTAAGAACAGGGAATTTGAAGAGGCATCTTAGAACATTAAAAAAAGGCAACAGTAGAGCTACAAAGAGCACACAAGAAGAAAGGAAAAATCCATTATGAGGGATGAAAAGCAACATGGAAAATATTAGTGTTCTTATGAAATCAGTCAATGCAATCATGTATGGTAAATATAAAGTCACATAGTAGGTAGTCCCGCACTCAGGGAAAGCTTGCCTGAAGAGAAAGGTCTTTGGCTGCTTCTGGAAAGACAGCAGAGATGGGGCAGTCCTGGCTTACATCCTGGCTGGCTTACTGGAATGCACTCTTGTTTGGGACTGCCTGCCTATGGAAAGTGTCAGGAAACATCAGTGGGTTCAAAATGCAGCAGCAAGATTGCTGATTGGGACTGGGTTACTGGGATCACATAACCCACCTGTTAACAGCAGCTCCACTTGCTGCCAAGCCATCTCCAAGTGCAACTCAAAGTGTTGGTTCTAACCCATAAAGCCCTAAATCGCTTGCGTCC
The DNA here is from genome assembly GCA_023846285.1 of Phrynocephalus versicolor. Lineage (NCBI taxonomy): Eukaryota > Metazoa > Chordata > Lepidosauria > Squamata > Agamidae > Phrynocephalus > Phrynocephalus versicolor. Next base: position 59,708,287 of record JAHTLZ010000129.1, read on the forward strand.
AGCTATCTCAAAGACTGTGCCTCCCATCGTGAGCCTGCCAGGGTGCTAGGATAACCAGGAGAGTCCTTTCTCTCAATCCTACCACCTTCACAGGTATGTTTGGTGGGGACAAAGGAGAAGGCCCTCTGTGGAACTCCCTCCCACAGGAGGCCAGATTGGCCTCATCTTTGCTGTCCTTCCACAAGCAGGCAAAGACCTTTCTCTTCAGGAAAGCTTTCCCTCTGTGACTGCCTGCCTGATTGCAGTTTTTAAATGGACTGTTATGCATTACTGCTTTGAATGGGTTTTTTTAATTGATTTTGTTTATAATCTCTCAGAGTAGTTGTTCTTTTTAAATATTTGTATAGTCGCTTTTAGCTGTAAATATTGTCTTCTAATGATGTCAGCTGCTTAGGATCTTATAGGAGGAAGGTGGGGTAAAAATATTTTGAATGAATGAATGAATACAGATATATGTAATGATGTTACATAGTCTACTCTCAATCTCTTTTCCTAAGCATCCCTATTACAAAATTGCTCCCCCCCCCGTTGCAAAATGGTGTTTTCACTGAGCTCTAAATATAACCCCATATCTTTTTCCTAGGGAGTACACTCAAAAATACTACACAAAACACTGAATATTGGGACTTCTGTAGATGAGAAATTTCACTCTTCTGTTCTCTGATGGGATACTGGATGAAGGCAGCCAGTTGATTAGATCTTCATGGCTTTGCTATATTGTGAGTGCCACCTTCTTTTGGAGCTCCAAATTATTGTTTGAAAGGTCCTTTGATTAATGGAGTAAATTTCACAATAGTAGCCTCTGAAGTGATTAATTTATCTTCCCCAGCATCTCACTGCAAACAACACACAACTCTAAGAGCCTGTGTGATTTCTAATGCCTGACATCCAAGGGAAGTGACAGTGGGGAGGAAGCCATCCTTTTGTCTGCAGAGCAAGGAGGAGGAACTGCCAGTTGATACATTTTCCCACCTCTCCCTCAATGTGGAATCTCAACTCTGCTCTGCTTTCTTGGCAGTCTGGCTTGAAAAGCCAAGGTTGTCATCTCAGGCCCAATTTTTGAACTGTTGTCCATCTTTGCTTCATGAGAAGTTCTGGAGAACTTAAAAGCTTATCTTATTTATAGCCTTCTAATGATTCAGTAATAACCATTCTTGCTTCTTGGGAGGAAAGCGATGGCAAACCTAGGCAGCATCTTAAAAAGCAGAGATCACTTTGCTGACAAAAGGTCCGGATAGTCAAAGCTATGGTTTTTCCAGTAGTGGTGTATGGAAATGAGAGCTGGACCATAAAGAAGGCTGATCCCCCCAGAATTGACACTTTTGAGCTGTGGTGCTGGAGGAGACTCTTGAGAGTCCCCTGAACTGCAATGAGATCAAACCTATCTATCCTGAAAGAAATCAACCCTGAATGTTCACTGGAGGGACAGATTTTGAAGCTATGGCTTCAGTACTTTGGCCACCTCATGAGGAGGGAGGACTCCTTGGAAAAGTCTTCGATGTTGGGAAAGAGTGAAGGCAAAAGGAAAAGGGAACAGCAGAGAATGAGATGGTTGGATGGTGCCACAGCACCCCGGCATACGCTCGCGGCACCCCAGGGTGCCACAGCACCCAGTTTGAGAACTGCTGGTTTAGGTAACATTCAAAAGCTTGCTATATAATCATTATGGAAAATTTGTATTGCAGTATCTTAATGGACAAAGGGAAAGTCAAGTCATATTCAGCTTTTTTTTTAAAAAGCTGGTTTCTGTTGTTTAAAACGTTAATAACAAAATGCAGGTTATATGATTCCAGATAACTGTAGACTAGAACAGTTATCAATGTGTTTAGTGTAGTGGGGGGAAAGAACGACTAATTAATATAGCTGAGATTTTTTTCTCGACTTTATGAATTAGGTGGTAGGTGTTTTGAGCAAAAGCTCAATTCCATTCCATTTTTACTTGTTATATTATTAACTATGCTGTGGTCAAGGGAGGTTACAAAGGGATACATTTATTTTTATCTGACATCTATTTTTTTAAAAGAACAGATGCCAATTTTTAAATAAGCCTCACACGATCAGTTTCTATACCCCTCCCAATTATTGATGGGAGAAATAAAAAGATTCTTAATATGAAAGTGGGGATGTACAAAGAGATGTAAAATTTGTAGAAATGTTGAAGTTATGGGGGGAAACTTTGGGGGGGAAATGGAAACATTGGGGGGGAAACATTTCCCCCCTATTTTCCCCAAGTTTCCAGAAATTTTGCATCTCTAGATACACATAATACTATGTGATGAGTTAGCATCACATAGGAGTTTCTTTTTCAGAACAGAATTTATTCTAATCCTGTATAACTGGTGTTCCAAGCCTACTACAGAAGAATATAAAGAATAACTTCAGGATTTAAATTCCTTTACAACGGATTACAGTTCTAAGTAATCAGAATGGTAATGCTAAAACATCAGATTCATGGGAGATCTATTTATCTAGTTGGGACTAATGTATTGTTAGCAAAACTGATTATTATGACTTCTCTGGAAAATAAGTATATTTAGGGATAATATTAGAAAAAATAGGATCATGGAATAATTGTGTAAATATGAAGTAGCAGAGGCTGCATTAAAAACACACATGTGCAAATGCTTGCTGGAGAGTCATGTATGCAAAAGTAAAAATTGAAATAGTTAAAGTCCATCTTAAGCAGTTTTTACTTAATGTTCAGAACATCCTGCAATCTTTGTGGCCACAAAACATTTGAAGAATCCATGAATAAAATGTCTGTGTTCACCAATGCAATCCAATAAGCTGAATTTAAATTGTGGCAAGGTTCCATCTTGTGTGTTGTGGCAAACATCATTTGGTTTTGTAGAAAGCCATGTAGTTCTACATTTTCAGTGAAAATAGGCAGTGCCTGTATTCTTAGTTAAACTCTGGGAAACCAGGGTGCCGAATCCTCATTCCTGTAGGTTTTCTGCGTCAAGCATTACTGAAGATACTGGCTACACTGAAAACACAATCTTCTCCTGCTTGATCCAGGATTGGCTCCAACTCAGCTTGGAATATACTGAAGTAAACTTTATTAGAGACAAATAGGGGAAGAGAAAGGAGGAGGGGAAAAATAAAATGGTTGCAAAACATACTGTTCCCCCCAGATGATGACTTGACAAAACCAGGGTATCGAAAACCACATTATCAGGCCAAAATGGTATGTTAAAGGCTTCGGCAACCCCGAAAAGCCCAATGAATGGCATTTTGGAAAGAAGGGAGAGGATGTTAGGAAAATAAGACCTTGTTCACTGTGGACTCAGGGTGGACAACTTCCTGGATTTTCTGGCACTGAACTTGGCAATTAGAAAAGGAAATTCTTTTAGGGGAAAAGGAAAAAACAACAATGATGAACAAATCCAGCACTGAGGGTTCCTAGGCATCCAAGATACCAACTATGGTTTTCTTTGATGAGTCACCAAGGATGATTCGCCCTCTTTTCTAAAAACATGGCTGTAATAAAGGCGAAATATCTTAATCAAGCCAACTGGCTGGCATCAAACAGTAAATTAAGAGGAGTGAAGGATTCTTAGAATGCCCTTCATCTTGACAAATTCCAGAGTAGTGTACAGGGATAAATGTGTACACACACACACACACACACACACACACACACAAATAAAACAACATGGCATAACAAGACTGAGATGGCACTGGTTGCCTTGGAGAGGGCGTTCCATCCCGCCACCTTCACAGCTCATGGAGAACAAGGTTATCAATGGCTGTCATTATGGATGCCTAAGGACAACCTCCACGTTGGAGAGATAGGCAGGTTCTCTCTCAATGCCATTTGCAGGGAATCGTAAGCAGGTGAAGACATCTGCTTGGGAATACCCTGAAGCAAATGGTGAGCCACTGTGTGAGACAAAATGCTAGACTTAGATGGGCTGTGGTCTGTTCCAGCAAGGCTGTTCTTATGTTACGTCTCAGAAGAACACATGACTTTGGAATTCCCTCCAGCTGGAGGCCAGGACTGCCCCATCTCTGCTGTCTTTCCGGAAGCAGGCAAAGACCTTCCTCTTCAAGCAAGCTTTCCCTGGATGATGGACTACCTGTTATGTGACTTTTAGATCAATTACCATGTATGATTGCATTGACTGATCTCATAAGAACACCAGTGTTTCCATGCTAGTTTCCATCCCTCATAATGGATTTTTTTTCTTTTTGTGCGTTCTTAGTAGCTTTAATGTTGCCTTGTAAAATGCCTCTTCTAATTCCCTATTCTTAACTTGTTTTTAATGTTCTGGGCTGTATATTGTTCCTCATTATTGTAAGCCATCTTGGGTCCTTTTCCAAGGAGAAAGGTGTAGTAAAATATTCAAAATAAATAAATATCTCATTCTTTGTATAACAAGAAACTCATGGCAACAGAACCATAAAACAATAATGTAGACCAAGGCAGCAAAACCATTTTTATGTGCATACGTTGGTAAATGAAAACATTTTGAACTGTTGGTACTGGTCAGATCTCCATAAGGGAGGGTAGTTCTACCTCCGTGCTACCACAAAAAGGCCTTGCTTTCTGCACAAGCATGGTGTTCTTGACTAAGTGATGATATTGGGTTGACCCTCATCTCAAGGGTACATAGACAGCATACTGTGAGAAGGGGATGGGGAGAATGTTCCAGTCTTATTGATACATCATGCTTTTGTATGCAGAGTTATGGTGATTTATAAGAACTGGAGACCTGACAGAATAGGACAGAGTTTTCAAAAAAAAACATGCTCAGGCATTCTGTGACCTGCCACAGGCAGACATTTAAACTCCAAATATTGGAAAGCTGAACTCTCAAAATATGAAGTGCGTATTTACAGCATTGCAAAGAAGGATATCCAAAGAGGTTGGAGGACTGGAGGACTGATTGCACAGAATCTAGATGTGAGGTATGCAATGATATGCCTATAGTTAATTCACAAATGTCATCTCAGCTGCAAAGAGAAGAACTTAATCCAGTATGCAATAAAACCAAATCAGAATACAATGCAAGAAAAGAGCAGGAACTATTGTGCCTCATTGTCAGAGGTCTCTTTCCCTTCAAATAACTATGCAACACGAGCATGTACAGTGAAATACCACTTTGCAGAGGACACTATATATGAATAATATTAGCAGCTAATCATAATTTAGCAGGGCACTCCTTTGTGGTGTCAGATATGGTGATTGATGGGACACCTTTTATAAGATTGTCTGAACAAGTACAAGTACTAAAGCAAAACAGAGTGTTATATTGTGAAATTAGAATTGCACCCACATTCATGGGGGGTGATGTTCCAGTATTGTGCCCAAGGGCCTAAGGCAAAAGGGCAGGACAGAAAACATCAATAGTTTAGCTAAGAGGTCTTGTGACACAATCAACTACACTACATCATAGAGGAGACCTTTCAACTTTTTAGAATGGCAAGAAAACCCACACAAAAGGCAGGAAATCACCAAATTATCATGTTAAGAAAGGGGGTGGTGGTTTTGCAACTTTCTGAGAAAGCCCAAGGGGCAAAATCAGGATCCTAGGAGGGTAAGATCCAATCCCAAGACCTGAATTTCCCCATCCTAATGCTCAGGGATAAATCTTCACTTACTAACATGCATACATGAAGCTCAGCTTTCCCCAAACTTTATTGTCCTCCAGTTGGGTTGAACTGTTGTGGCCAGGGATAAAAGATGCTGCAGTCCAACATATCTCAAGGGTGCAAGGTCAAGGGAGCATTTTTAGAGGATGTGGCACGAAATGCATAGATCAGGTGGGCCTTTCCAGAAGTGTCTTGTCTATTGTTTTCTTTTTAAGTTCAGAGCCCCACTCTGTATTAAAGAATGCAGCCTGGAATCTTGTTGCATGGGAGGAGGTGAAGTTTTGTTTCCAACTGGAGGAGGCTGAAATACTGATGTTCCCCAATATAGATAGAAGAGACATTTATCTGGGTAAAAGTCCTTATAGTAGAGGAAGGTCATAGTGCTATAGAATAAATCCAGAGAAGTTAGTTTATAAGAGGAAAAATAAACGAATGCTCTAATCCAGTGATCAGATATCTAAATAGGGTCCATGGGATTCTCTAAATCTGCTTCCTTATGACTTTCTATACAAATTTCAACTCCTGCAGTATGTTCCTCTTGTCCTTCACAACATGACAAAAACAATGTGAGTCATATCTTAATGAAACTTCATCATTTATTAAAAGGGACACGAAACACAAACCCACACAAATTATTATAACTGCAAAGTCTTGAGTAGGAAATACCCCACATGATTGTTTCCGAGACAGGTAATGTCGTAAAGCCCTTAAAATTTTTGCCATGTTGGGTGACAAATGGTCTACTCTACAGAGACCAACAGTCTCTTTTCAGTTAGATAAATACTTTGTTACACAAGTCAAGAATGCTTCAATGTGACCATGACATTAAGGTAACAGCCATTGCAGATGTGGGACTCACCAATTTAAAGAAGTTAGTTTCAGTTAATTAAGAAATGCTTATTGCTTGGAAGTTGGGCTGTCCAAGCTTTTCTTAAATAATGGCCAGAACTGCCTTAAATATAATAATAAAAGAGCTCAGATACTTCTAACATGTCATGTTTCTGCACAAAGGAAATTTACTCATTTATTTAAACATGCAGTCTCCCACCTACATTCTGAAATACTGGCGTCGAATAAAAGTGAGGACAACCAGGTGGGAAAAAAATTAATAACTGTTGAAAAGATTCAAACAAAAATGAAAACAAAATTATTGTGCCATCTTAAGGACTAAGAGACCAAGTGTTTGTGTGTGTGTGTGTGGATTACAGCACACTTCCTCAAAAACGTAGAATATAACACTTATGCCACAGTTTATATGTACAGAGTACTCAGTATTAAGGATGAGGACCAAGTGAGATGGGGAGTGGAGAGTAACAATTACTACATTACATTTACATAACCATCATCTCAGAACTGCTGAGCTGGAAGGGACCTTATGAATCCACTCCAGTCCCTGTCAAGGAGGCATAGTGGAGAATCAAACCCCCAACCTCTGACTTTGCAGCCAGATGCCTATCTCACTGTGCTATCCAGCAGTTCATGGTGTGACTAGCATCAGTAATGAAAATTCAAAGTTACTAATACAATGTCTATGAAGTCAGCATTTTGAATGTTCACTGTTGGAGTTAATAATCCCACTGTGATTGTAATCCATGAAAACTCACATTGAAATAAATGTTTTAGTCTTTATAATGCCACAATTTGACATTTATTTTTTACTGTTGTTAAATAGTTGAAGGAGACTAACCTATCTGAAAACTGCAAATGAGAGTGTGCTATTCACAGCAGTTACATATACACTATATGAGTCCCTCTGCCTTGCATCTGACGTTGCAGTCCAATATGGACTTGGAGCATCCTACCTACGGTAGCATTGCTTTACACCATCTCATTTAACATTTTTTAAACAAAAAGCTTAATGTTTTTGTCACTTGTTTGGTTTTGAAGCCTACACAAACCATCAAGTCTGCTTCACTCCCTCTTCCTCTATATTTGTATATATGTAAACAATCCCATTTGTGCAGCTCTAAGATTATGATGTGAAATTATAAACCAAGATTTTCTGCATTTTCTTCTTGGGGGGTGGGAGTCTGCAAAATCTTTTATGACTCCAGCCAACAATCTTTGAGGGGGGATGGAAACAGAAAGATATTACACCCATTTTACTGAAAACTGAGTCCAGGAATATTGATTGTTGGGTGGTGACAAACAGCAGAAAACTCTACCATGGTTATATATATAAAAAGAAATGCCTTGATCATGCTGTAGTTCCTCATACTTTCCTTAAGCAGGGCTCCTTTTGCTTTTAATAAGTATTTACCCTGTGTCTCATGGATGGCTCCTAAAATATGTTTGCTCAGACATGACTCATTTCCTAACAGTACACTTAGGCCTCTATCTAAAGAACAGAGCCACACATTTCATGGCCAACTCATGTCTTGAAACCGTGTGCCATACAGCACTACCGGGCATCAGCACTTGCCCTAACATTAGGCAAAAGGAGGAGGCTGCGTGAGGTAGAGGATGCTGCTAGAAAGAAAACAATGCCAATACAGTGGACAGGACCATGTGTGCCACATGGCTTGCTCCCCCTCCCTCTGAGCCATCCTGCTGTCATCAGGTGTAGTGGAGGATGTTGTCCTGTTGTCATCATCACTATGAGTTTCAACTGTCAGTCTAGTTTCCATCTACCATGTTTCCCCGAAAATAAGACAGTGTCTTATATTAAATTTTGCTCCCAAAGATGTGCTAGGTCTTATTTTCAGGGGATGTCTTATTTTTCCATGAAGAAGAATACAGTACAGATTTGTTATCTTATTATCGGGGAGGCCTTATTTTCGGGGGGATGCCTTATATTTCAGCAAGAGGCAAAACTGTAAGTACTGTATATACTCGAGTATAAGCCTAGTTTTTCAGCCCTAATTTTGGGCTGCAAAAAAGGGTCCTCGGCTTATATGCGGGTCAATACTTTTAGCCACTGAGGCAAGTTTGGGTCAGTGGCTAAAAGTCATTTTAAACATTGTGCACCACTTCTCCTGACCTCCCCATGTTTAAAATGACTTTTTAAAAGGTCATTTTAAAACAATGTTTAAAATGACTTTTAGCCACCAATTCAAGCACTTGCCTTGGTGGCTAAAAGTCATTTTAAACATCACACACACACCCAGCTCACAAAGGAGGAGTTGCCAGGCCCTGCTACATTTCCCACCCTAGGCTTATACTTGAGTCAATAAATTTCCCCAGTTTGGGGGGTTTAAATTAGGGCCCCCGGCTTATACTCGGGTTGACTTATACTGTACTTGAGTATATACGGTAGGTCTTATTTTCGGGGGATGTCTTATTTTTGGGGAAACAGGGTATATGTGGAAATGGAGGGGTGCCCTCTTATCTTGGTCTTGAGATGGTCCTCATTAGGAGGAGACAATCTGTGGAACAGAGGCAACTGGCAAGAGAACTACTTAACCCTTTTGTCACCTGCCACCCTTCTTTTAACTTTGCCTCTTGGTGCTTTGTTTTCCATAGACGGTGCTCTTGATCCACAATCACCTTTAGAACGTGATGCTATAGTATCAGAAAAATGGCTCTCTTCTACCCTTCTGCACGCTTTAGAGTTCTCATTTTTTCCAGCCACTCAGCATTCAAGCTCATATTCAGGTCACATGGACAAACTTAAGACAAAAAGCAAGAGGCCAAAGACATAAACAAAATTCTGCCAGGTGTTGGGATGGTTTCAAGTAGCACCTGGAACTCTTCCAACAGTTGCTAGAATAAAAGGCAAGCAATGATTTTTCTACTTTAAAAAAAATCAGTCCTGTCCAGAACCATTTCCTATCAGGCAAAATGCCCCATTCCCTTGACTGGTGGAAAATAGCAAGAGGGAGAAGTTATATAATTTTATACTAACTAGTCTAGATAATAGTAGACAGTGTATCTATTGAAAAAAATAAGGAAATAGAAGCCAGGTTGGTTAGATTTGGAGACTAAAACTCCAGCTGCTTATGGTCTAAAATCCTTTTCTTCCAGTTTTCAGTGTTCTTAAACAGCTAAATTTATTCTCAACAAAGGAGTCATTGAGCTGTGGAAAGTGCCCCATGAGTTTTGATGCTTTGTTTATCTTCAGTTTTTTACTTCTTCTACCCCAATTATTGAAGACAACAGTATACAAATGTCTCACTAGAACATGAAAGAGAAAATATATTATATGGAGCAAAAATAAAAGAAAAATGAAAACAAATAAATAAAAGAAGTATGTGAAAAACTTGTGACTATATATTACACTCAGATGATCAAGAACAGAACCTGCTTCTCCTCTGTATGGCTACTTTTCAAGTGCTACCAGATTTGCCCTCATTGTTCTTTTCTCAAGGCTAAACATTCCCAGTTATTTTAGTCTCTCCTCATGGCATTTGCTTTTTCCCTTCAGTGTAGAATTTATCCTTCTGAATTTTTATTCTGTTCATTTCAGTCCAGTGCTCAGGCTTATCAAGATATTTTTAATTTTGGCCCTGTCTTCTAAGATATTAGCTACCCACCCAATTTTGTGTCATCTGCAAATCTGATAAGTATTCCCTGCACTCTTTTGTCCAAGTCATTAATAAAAATGTTGAGGAGTACTGGGCCCAGAACTGAGTCTTGTGGTACCCACTTGTTACCTGCTCCCACCATGAGAAGAAGTCATTGATAAGCACTCTCTGAGTATGATTCTGGAACCAACTGTGCATCCATCAGATAGTCGTTCTGTTCATTCCATTGTTAGTTAAGTTGCTAATCTCATGGGTCACCGTCAAAGGATTTGTTGAAGTCAAGATAAAGGTTCCTTCAGACTTGGGAGTTGGACCAGGGTTTCCCTTCAGAAACTAAAAGGCCATGAACCGAAGAGGATGGATATGCCTTGGAAAAGCCTTCCAAATGCTCAGAGCAGAATGCTTCACACCAAGATCTTCGTTGGCGGCAAGACGAACTGCACCCTTGGGGCTTCAAGGGCTGCACATGGAAGGGAACAGCAGGGAGCTGATCTTGGAAGACTCATTTCTGCTAAGACCAATTTCCCTTCTTCAACTATTCTGTTTTCTCAGAGAGGGTGGGGGCCTCCCCCACTACCGGTCTAGCACTGAAAAATACTCTGGACACATCTGTGTGTGTGTGTGTGTGTGTGTGTGTGTGTGTGTGTGTGTGCCACAACAAGTCAGGTTTATTCTGAGGGAATTTTAAATTACAGATTCATGCTGCCTGTTTGCTCTCACCTGCAGCACAGGTATGTTCACCAGGATGTACAAGCCAAGTGACAGCAAAATCTCTACCTTGCCTGCCTCCTGAGAAGCCAGAGTAATAACCTTAAGAGAATGACTGGTTATTATTTTGGTTTATCAGGAGGGTGAGGGGAGGCAAAAAGCTAGATGACTGTCTGTGGAAAAATCCAAACATCATGCTTAACCAATCATGGACTGAAAAGATTAAAGGAGCATGTTTTTTTTTAATATGGGGTGTGGAACCAAGCTAGAGCTGTGGCCCAATCCTGACACAGTCTGCATCTCCCTCCTGCCAAAATTCAGCACACAGCAGTGACCAGAACTGGTTTTTTGTGCCACTTCTTGTTGCTAAAAAAACCCAGCGATGTCCAACTGCAAGCAGGGACAAGTGGCTGATGGGAGCTGTCATACTTGTTATCTCCAACAGGCTACAATCCAATGGAAGGAATAACTCACATGTTATGTGAAGATCCAAGAATGTTTGGGGCTGCAGTCTTGCTGAACTGATATTGGCATGCATGATTACATGAATCTTTGTCTGCTTGGATAGCGATGCTCCTATCGTATCTGCTACAAATGAAGAAAGCAAAACTGGTTTCATAACTTTCAAACAACATAAAGGCTAATCATATTGTTATGCCATACATTTGTGTCAACCCAGTCTTGACTGTTTCACATTACTACCCACAATCCTTCACAATTCTGCATCGCAAATCACTACTATTACTCTATGTTGCAAGTGGGAAGCATGCTGAGACTCAGTGGTTCCCCTAATGCTACCTTAATTGGGTCACGGCAAAAGCAGGATAGACCCTGTTGATGTCCTACTTAACAGGGTCAATCTTGGCTTTGATTCATAGTCACTACAATGTTTATTTACTTATTTTGAATATTTTAACCCCACATTTCCCCTTGGAAAAGGACCCAAGGTGGCTTACAATAATGAGGGACAATATACAGCCCAGATCATAATTTCAGTTAAGAACATAGAATTAGAAGAGGCATACCTTTTAGATAACCAGCATGGAGTAGTGGAGAGAGCAACGGACTAGGACTCAGGAATCCTGGGTTCAAATTTGCTATGGAAACTCCCTAGAAGGAGGGTGTAGAACTCATAAAAACACTCCTTAAGTATATCACTTACCTTGAATGCCCTAAAAAGGTTGCTATAATTTGGTTTATACTCCAGGGCATGTAATGTAACATACTCATCTTTTAGGCAAAGCTTTTGTATCAAATTGTGAGAAGATGGGATAAACATGTAACAAACAAAAATAATTTCCAATTTCATTATATAGAGTTGGTTAACATTTTGCTGAACTGAGCTAAGAGAGAGTAAGAAAAATCTAAATTTTCAATTAAGCACATATATGTATCAGTGGTTACCTTCATTTACTGGTAAATTCAGTCAACCTTTCTTTTCTAAGGATATTGCACTTTCCCAACTCTTAAAGCAAAAGGTTTCATTTACTTTGCAGGAAGTTGAGATTTATCCTCCCTACAGTTGAGCTACTATAGGGCAGGCACATTGATTGTGTAAGACCTGTGGTGGCTCTAAGGACAAGAACATACTGGGACATGGCTGAATAGTACACCTGTCACTCATAAAATCCATCTCACTATAATCCACCTACTTCCATTTTGTGGCTCCTGAAATTACATTTATTTATTTACTTGTTTTATTATATTTATACCCCACTTCCCCATTAAAAGATAGTGTTCAAGGCAGCTTACAAAGCATTTAAAATAAATAAAAACAAATAAAACAAACATTTAACTTAATTATATTAATATAAACCCACCCCATGGTAAAACCATATAAAGAGCAAAATACTTCAAAAATAAAAAACGTGCCACATCAACATAGCAAAAGATACAGATTAAAAACAGGACTGCAGGGCAGGATAAATATCAAGTGTTTGTCAAAAAACTATTTACAGCTTTTGCTAAAATAGAAAGGTATAATGAAATTTCTGATACCCAGTGTGATGCAGGAGATGGGATTGATAGATTTGGACTTGGAAGACCTGAGTTTAAATCCTTGCTGGTCTATGAAAGCTCACAGGTTGTATATGGTGGTATTGATAAAGCCACTCCTTAAAATAATTCACCTACCTTGAGAGTCTCCATAAACTGATTCCAACATGATAGTATATAAAAAACTTTTTTAAGGTAGAGGACACAAACTGGTTAGTTGTGAGTATGCTACTGTTCATAAAGGACCCTGATACATCATTCTTTTCCTCCATTTCCCTTCCGCTATATGCTCATATATTTGCTGTTGGCTAACAATCTCATTCAATGCTTCTTGTCTGCTAAAATTGGATTTGGCCCATTATTTTTCTTCTTTAAAGAAAAAGTGGTCTGGTTCTCATTTTGCAGAGTCTCCTTTTGGTGTTGGTTTCAGGAATCCTGGGAGTCCAGGAATGTGTCATCATTAGGCACAGGTGGGTCGAGTATGGCCTCGCTGACATTTTTACACAGCAGTGTCCAGACTGACAGGAGCTGCAACCCAGCAACATCTGGAGAGCCAAAATTTGCACAACCCAATTACAAAGCAAAAACTAGTGTTCATGATCTCTTCTTAGTTATGGGCATAAATCCATCTGTTTACATTCTCTAGCTTAAGGCACCTAAAAGGTGCTCAGGAGTATCAGACTGGGGTCTGGTTAGTTTGACATATTCTGCAAGATTCCCAACAGCCAGAAGCTAGGTGCACTACGAGTGACTAATCAGAGGTCCATGACCCTCTTGCTGCCCATCCTTATTTTTTTCAGCATTTGCCAAAAAAAAAAAAAAAAAAAAAAGATAAATTAAGCCAGAAACTGTAAAAGTTGAATGAGCGCTGGAAAGCCCCTTGAGATTATTTTTAGTTGATTCTAAGGAGCTCTCTGTAGCAGCAGCTTATGCAAATTGAGAAAGAACTCTCAAATAAAGATATATATATTTTACCGTAAATTCCTGTCAATACACCTTGCATTTTCTCTCCTGGACATCTGATTGTCAGCTTCTAGCTACAAAAAAGGAAGTAGAAATGGAGATGAATTTATCATTCTTAGTTATAATTGCAGAAGGAGATCCTTTTGCAACCTCTCCTTTCCAGTTCTTACAGCCTCACACATTTGTTCTCAGAAGCTTATGCCTGTAGTTCAGTTGGCTGTAGGTTCCACTCCTCCAGCAACAGACACTAATATCCAAGTTGATCCACCCATCTCCTGGGTCAATATTTCAATGTGTTGATCTACACAACTTGGTTCGTTTTCCCTGCTATTATTTTTCTTTCCTGCTATTCTACCAGAGGTTGGATATCATAATGGCAGGTATAGTGGGATTGGATGCAGCAAGCAACTATAAACAATGGTATTATGCTGCATCAAAATGTATATCCAAGATACTTCAACTAATGTGTGCTTCTCCTTCCCATAATTCTATTCCCATTTCTTTTGCTTTTTATAATCAGTTTAATATTCTATACTTTTGGTTTCTCATTACTTGACTGCAGCACTTTAACTTTCTGTATCTTATGATGTCTTGATCTTTATCCCTTCACCTTAGTGCTTCTTCATTGGTCATCCTCCTGTTTTAAAAAAAATACACCAAAAAGTCTCAGCCACATGCCAGTAGCTACACTCAAACACACAAGAGAAGAGGAAACATACAAGCATCCTCCTTTGGGTCACATGCAGGTCTCTCTTTCCCCCATCTGAGGCCCATTGTTTATGTTCTAAGGCCAGCAAAGGAACAGCCTCTCTGACATCTCTCCCACAGTGGTAGTCATTCTATGCTCTTGCAGCAACAACAGCTATGCTGCAGAGGGAGTTAAATGTAGCGCTAGCCTCTGCACAATAATCCCTATACAGTAATATCTTAGTTAAAGAATAACTTGATTTAAGAGCATTTTGCAAGACAAGCAAACATTTCTTCTAATTTTTGCCTTGATCAACAAGCAATGTCTTGACATAAAAGCACTGGAGCAGGTCACGTGATACCAGTGAACAATAGTGGCTTCTCTTATCTCCCTCTCCGTGCTAGATTGTGGGTGACTGTCTGGAATGTTCTATCTCAGGCAGCCTCCAAAGCAGAGGGAAGAGAGAGGAATAGAAGTCTCTGTTCCACCAGCCAGGAACATTTTTAAAGGGGAGTGCAGATTAGGGTTTTATTTTTCTTTATTATTTTATTTAATTTTTTTTTCAATATTCTTTCTTATTTTTGAGAAACCAGATAACCAGATAAAGGCATTACCAGCTGCCTTTACCACCCACTGACAAGGATGACTCTTTGACCCTTCAGTTTTGACGACTGCTGTCCAAAAAAGTAACTTTGCCAGGCTCTGAAAAGAAGCAATCAAAGGCAGCACCAGTACCTGTTGCATCTGAACTGCCCAACCAGCAGGTAGGGAGAGATATCTATTAATGCCACATTCTGATCTAGCAAAACCAGTGGCTTTGTCTGGCTTTGAAGGGTGGAGTGTTTGGGGTATAAATTGTATTTTATCTGTGTTCTCAGCTGCATCAAGAACTTAACATTGTCAAGCAGAATATACCTAAATCAACTCATTCATTAATTTATTTTAACTGGCCACAGTCTCCTTTCGTGCTCTCCCATCTATTTGGTAGGAATCTTTTATTCAGTATGGTAATGACTGTGCTACCTGGGGATTCGGGGAGCTGTCACCAAAAATATAACCTTTCCAAACTCCTCTTCTGCCTCTTTCCCAGGACGGCTACTGTCATAGAACACAGCATCAAGATGGCTACCCATCCACCGCCAATAACCCTGCCAGAGGAAACGTAATATCAAGAGGATGCATCAGAGAGTACTCTGCTAAATCCTACTTAAACACAGAAAGGTTGTGAGAGGAAATATCTCTTTCCCTTTCTGCATCATCCTGTGGTCAGAAAGGATTCGGAAGGCCAAGACAAACATGTAACAGGCATTCATTGTCATGCAGTATGGAGCGATGGAACATGCAATTCTTCCTAGACATAGGATTGTAACATAAGCTTAGCAGCCCAAGTGCTCCAATGCGCTACAGCAGGGAACATCGGGAAATTTTTGTACACAGTAATTAGCGTTCTTGGTGGCTCACACCCTACTGCAGATAGTGTGGCTAACTGGGTAAAGTCCAGGATGAAGTGAAAGAAAAGAATTCACAGTTCAATCAGCAATATAGGATGTGGGGTTGAGTCATTTCAAAGGTAGCATGTGAATTTTAACCCAAGTTGAGTCAGGGAATGGAACTAAATGTCAGGCTGAGTTTTCATTTCCTAGACTTTAGCTCAGAACAGACCGAAGAATGAAATCATACAGTCTTTTCTTTGTTTAAAAAACAAACGAAAGAAAGAACTCTGCTAGATCAAACCAAAGTCCAACCAGTCTGCTATCCTGTTTCCTCTGATGGCCAACCTAATGCGTGTAGGAGATCCACAAGCAGGACATCACCATCAATAATAACCCTTTCCCACTGCTGTTTCCCAGCCAGTGGTACCTAGAGCTATGCTGTGTTGAGCATAGCATATGCCCATCATGACCAGATCAGCCTTAACCCTTATGTTCAAAGAGTCCTGCTACCTTCCAAAAGTCTGTCTTATTGATCATGACCACAGATGCATTTGTTTGACAGAAAATTCTCTCCTTTTAGCTATGAGAAGAAGTGCTTTCTTTTTAGTGGGGTTATGAAAGAGGGATTCTGACTGGGGGAAGAAGAAAGATGTGCAGAGCTTTGGGTTTATATTCTTAATTTATTAGCCTTTTCTATTATGTTTTGTTGGTTTTTCAATCTTAAAGATTTGTAACCACATTCACCACTATCCATAGCTTGGGAATATTATGATTTGTCCCCAAATTTGGAACTGTTGTGCTATTTAGGAGATGCTGGGAGTTGCTGTTCAAGAAATTAGCCTTTCCAGTTTCTGGTTCTTCCGGGGACATCTACTGCACGCATAGATGCAGATGCATAAGATGACTAATTTAAATCCTATTTCTTTCCATAGTACTGTATTTCAGGTATGGATCTGGCCCAAAATGTTTTGGTGGGACTTCCTGTTTCATCTCACCACAGGGCAACCAGGGCACTGCTATGGAGACAATGCAGGGGAGACACTGCCACCAGCCATTGTTGACAAATTGGTGATCTGGTACAAAATGTGCTTATAAACAGTCACTAGCAGGAGGTAACCCTGCACCTCTTCATTCTTGGCCTATTATTGTTCTGTTACATCATTATCTATTCTAAAATATGGCCTACCTAACCACACCCATACCATTCAGTTTGGCTCATGTTTCTTTTTCTTCCCTCTGCCTGGCTCCAATCATTAGGGGAGAGATAAATTACCCTTTCCTTCATGATGCAGGAGCAATTGGGGGGGGGGAGGCCTCCTGGTGAAAGAGGAAGGTGGGTGAAGATTCTGCCATAATAATGGGCGGCAAGCGTAATACTGTATACATAAGTTTCTGTGTTCTTTTTGGTGATGAAACCTTGTTTGATCTCCACTCTTCTTAACAGTTATCTCCGTCATTTGCATCTGAAACTTTTCCCCTGTAGCATCAGAATATGCATAGCCAGTTATAGATGAAATGGAACCTCCTGTAAAACTAGTGCAGAGCTCTATATTTTTCAAATAACTTCCAGGTGCAATCTTATGACATGCATACTTCAAGATACTTCTCTAGTCTTCACATTTTCCGTAAAGCTGAATTGTCTTTTTAAATTCTAAAGTGAAGTTGTAAAATGCTTGGTGCACGTAACAGACTTCTAGTAGAATAGCATATCATACTCTTAGATAGGATCTAATTAAGACCAGTTTGTTTGTTTGTTTGCTTGCTTAATTTCTATGACAACCATCTGACTGCAAGGTTTATGGGTTTCAGCACCTTAGGCCATTGTTCACCTAATGGCCTACTGAGACTATTGTCCACCTAAGGGGCCTGTTCAGGCCGTTGTTCCTCTTATGAGCCTATTTCAGACCAGGGTGACATGAGGTCACAGGGAACTATAAAATGGAGGACTTGCCACTAGCTTTCCTCAGACTGACAAAGCTGTTTGGATGAGCAGCGAAACGTTTCAATATCTCAAGAAAAGAAGTCCAGTTGCAATGACTCAATTTATAGATCATGCTGAATAGTAGTAATGTTGATCTGATAACTATATCAATATGGATTTCCTACAACACACCTTGATTTTGCGCAACATTCACAAGGTACAAGGACAGAAAATAATGAACCGTGTACAATTTGTTGCACTCGCTCTCATAACAATGTGAAATAGTCTTTCATAAAGTAACCATGTGGAGACTCACTGTCACCAAGTGTGTATCAGGATGTAGATTCAATGTCCATATTTCTGTCTCAATTGTGGTCTTTGTGTAAACAAAATGCTCAAGCCACTAAAACAATTTTAAAATCCTGATCTTTCCTCTTCTCAAGTGCCAAAGAGCAGGCTTTGAAATTCAGAAAGAAAGAAACATATAAACTTATACTAGCACTGTACTGTATGTCTACAGTATATGCTGCTGTGGCAAATGGACAACTCCCCTTAAAACAAGGGCACAAAAGACATCAAGAGGGTGAGCAAATGAAATCCTCTGAACAGCAATAACAGGATAAAGAGAGGTGGATGAATTCCTCAGAAGATGTGGAGATGTGTTTCTGTCAAGTGGGAACCAACTTATGTTGACCCTAATACAGCTTTCAGGGCAAGTGAAATATTTAAGGAGTGGTTTAACCAGTTCCCCTTACCCAGTCAGTTTCTATGGCTGAGCATGGATTCTAACCCTGTTCAGAGACATGGTCTATCACTCTATCCACGCTACACCATACTGGGAATCGGAGAAAAGATAAAGCTTATAAAAGTTACTTTTCTGCCCAGTGATACCACTGAATTACAAAACTGAAGCACTTATGTTTGAGCATGGTATTTGTGCTAGCTCCGGTATTAGATGGGTGATGCCTTATTTCTACATGATGGCCAGAAAGAGTAAAGGAAGGATAAGTGGAGGGATTGGAAACAGAGCTTTTAAATATTACCTTCTGGATTGCAAATTCTATGATGGCTATGGGACCAAGAGTAATACAGAAAAATAACTTCTCTAATCTCTGCTCTTCAATGCAGTCAACATCTACATTCAGGTTTTTTTTTAAAAGGCTAATCTTTAAAGCTTTTAGTGGTTTGGGAGCAGATTATCAGATTGCCTTCTTATGCATATATTTAGCTATAATAAAAAATAACTGCTTGCCTTCGTCAATTCTGACTTATAGGGACAAAACCCTTAAAACCTTATTTTCTCACCGGTTTTCAGTTGGAGCTGCTAAAGACTGAACAGCTCAAAACAGGGCAGAGAATGTGAAGGATTGTGAATATCAAGAAAAGACTGTTTGGTGAGATGAAGCTTCATTCTTTAAAAAACAAATGATAAGTCTGGGAAACTCTTAGTACCAAAGTCCCGTAAAACAAACAAGCACTCGAAAAGCCCCATACTCTAGTCTAAGCCGTCCTTTCTCCATTAAATCTGTCATTTCAATTAGCTTTATTTTCAGCAAACAGTTATTTAAAGACAATCCATTTTGGGTTGTTTGTGTTCTGTGCTTGAAGAATCATACTTGAGTAAACTAGCATATTAGATTTTGATGCAGTGCTTTGCCATACTGGAGTTGCTCTACTGATTATTAATATTCATTCCATTATTTTTATTTACCTTGCATCACAATCCTGAATAACACCTCTTTTTTAACAGTGAAAGCAGGGATTAAACATAAATTGGAAAAGATAAAGATGCTATTGGTAATTTTAAAAAAAAATTTTTTGCTGCTATATGTCTAAAGAAGTGGATGTGTCCACAAAAGTTCACATTAAAATATAATAGTCTTTAAGGTGCCACATGTTGTTGTCTTTTGTTTTGTTTTGTTTTTTGCCTTTAAAAAACAAAGAAATTCATATTGTTTCTTGTTATTATACCTATATACACCATCATCTGACATCAGGAGCATGACACTTTCCCTAGTTTGAAGAGGATGAGCAGATAACCTTGTTTCAGGAGGTGCAAAGAAATCATACTGTTAATTACAATTTTTTAAAAGTGGGCTAAAATGAGCACAGCTAAATAGAAACTTCTTTCCCTAATCCTTAATAATTTCAAATAAAATTATCATACATGGAGGTTGCCTAGTGTTTATGACTGGCCTTCTTACAAAACCAGGTGAAACAGACTTCAAGAGGCAGATTGTTGTGTAGCACCATCGAACACAAATGGTGGATGATGCTATAGATTCCTTGTTTGCTACATTTACCCCTTGACGGAGGGTACCATTTGAATTCTCCACATTAAATGCCTTGCAGTTTTTCTAAACCGGCTTGATTTTTCTGAATTCATAATAAAATAAAACAGAATTTAGTATAGGGGTAAAGATTGGCGGGAGAGGAATAGATGAAAACCATGTGTGGAAAATGAGGAGGAGGAGAATGAAAGCTAACCATCTGGGGCAGTCTATAGGGTAATTGTCATTCACCATGGCACAGATACTATTTAGCAGCTAAAACTCAGATATATTTTTTAAAAATCCAAAAGATGTCAAACTCTGATATCAGCAGATTGAACTCTGGTAAAGAAGAATAAAAAAAAACACCCACAAAACAGCACACAATGTAAACAAAATAAGTTCAGCATCAGGTAAATCATGGCTGATCACATCATATGGGTGAGAGGGAGTGAGGGGAAGGGAACACATTTTGCTGCAATTCTGTTTGGGCTCACATCCTACACTGTCTCAGTTACACCACTCATGACAGTTTGGGAGGTTTCCAGGCTATGTGCTGCTGCTTAGATGTACAGAGGTGGCACCATAAGTGAAAAGGGAGGGCTTTTCCTAAAAGGTCCTGCATCACCGCAGCCAGGGATTTTGGAGCAAGAAGGCCTGTGAGTCATGACACTGGTTCTCTGCTCTCTCCCTTGCTATAAATAGCAGAATGGATCAGTGTGTACCACAATCTGTGGCTGTGATCCCCTCTCCTTCAGCCCTGACCTAGACGAATGATAGAAATGTAGAAGGGGAAAGACCGGTGATTAGTCCAACCTGGAAAACCCGAGTTAAAGCATTCCTGAAGGAAAGTAGCCATCTAAACTCAGTTAAAAACCCTCTAGTGAAGGAAGGTCAACTACCCTGCACTTCATTCCATTCCACTCTTGACACAACTAGCGTCCAGAAGTTATTCCTAATGTTGAGTTTAAATCTTCTTTCTCATGATTTGAATGCATTACTTTCAGTCACTGATGCTATACAAGTGTAACACACTTACAAACAGCTTCATGCTGGGGCAGTGAGACATGTCACCAGCTGGGGATGGGTGTGGATGGGTGCCCAGAATTTAAAACCAAATCACACTGAGAAATCAAACTTTTTCTCCTTTAGCATCGTATGTCCCAAGAGGCCCACTTGGTGTCCCAGGAAACCATTGCCACTCCCAGATAATTGAACTAGCACCCTGTTTCTGGTGTAATACAACATCTAGAGGACCATGTGCTAGCTGATATGTCCCTATGCTGCAGAATCGTGGAGTATGTGTTTCTAAGAAGTGCTTGAACGTCTCTGCTAGAAAACTGTAGTGTCCTTCCCTGAATTACAGCAGAAAATTCTAAGCAATTTGCCAAACTAGACTCCCAGGACTCCACAGGAAGAAGCCATGGCATTTAAAGTGGTTTCAAAGTGCCATGGTGTAGAAATGCTCCTATTTCACATTTCATACAACTGTAGCCACTAAATGCACAAATACAGCAGCAGAACTGTGTCTGCTACAACATCAATTTATTTAGGAAAGGCTTGAGATTTATGAGAAGAGTTATACCTGTTTGATTTGGTCTGTAAAATATATGTAAAATGAGCAGCAAAATATATAATAAAGTTGCTGTGTAAGCTTCTCTCTTACAGAAACAGGTCCTGCACAGTACAGGCGTTATTCACATTGAGTGTGCTCTACCAAGTTTTCGCCTGAAAAACAAATTATGTGACCAGACACATTCTACCAAAAGCAAAGGAGAAGGATTGGAAAAGCACATTTTTCTTGATATAATGGCTATTCTAAAATGTCCCTTTGGCTAAAAGGCAAAGTCTTTAGCTTTCAGACAGTGGCAGGGCCAAAAGACAGAACTGCACCATCAATTAATAATATAATTAAAAGGTGGCTGGGGGGAAAAAAGAATCTCCATCATCAATTTCCATGTCAGAGATAACAGGGGAACCTGTCATCAATGAGCCACTTTTTTAAATTTACAAATTCATAGTCTACATTTTAAAGAAATAACATGATGAGACTGCTTTGGAAAACGGCTCCAGGTAAATATAATAAGGCTGCCCTTGCAGATAAAGCATGGTTGCCTCCTTAGGTAGAACTTGGAAGTGTTGTTTAGTGGGGTGGGGGATGCAATTGTTTGTGATTCTGGGAATTGTAGTTGGAAAAATGTAGTTTCCGAGCAATGCCCTAAGCCACAGATTTCACGGCCACCATGAAAGAAGAGACTGTAGTAAACATGTTTTGAGAACATTTCACTGGAAGCCATAGGGAGACATTGCAAACCCCCCCCCAAAAGTGGAGTGAGTGGGGGATCAGGTGGTACCATCCTTTCCTCAACTTTATCTCAATAATTTTTGGTATCAAAATCTTGACCTTTAAATAAGGGGTTTCCTTTGTTTGGGCTTCATCTGGGTTTTAAAGATCCTAGAGGGCTTTTAGAAAAGGCAGCTTCAGTTTTATGCTAATCAAGAGATCCAGCTTCTGCATTATCTGAATTCCCTGAGGATGCCCTCCTGCATGAGATCGTTCAGCCACAGAAAGGAATAAGATAAGCAAAAGAGGGGTTTGCCTTCTTTTGCTTCCCCTGCCATTTGTTGTCTCAATTTCTTGGAATCCATTTGCTTTCCAAAGAAAAAAGTAAAACAAACAGCACCCTGTTGACAGTGAGTGATAATGCTCCAATCAGCAGCTGGTTTTCTGCTTTACAACACCTCACTCAGAGGTCTCAGAAGAGGGCCACAATCTCTCTGGGAAGATTGGCGCACATGGTAATTTTATGCTGTTGCTAGTCAGATTTCTTAATCTTATACTGCAGCTCAGATGTAACATTTTGATTGTATGAACTGCCTGTGAGAATTATATCTTAAAAGTGGCATCAAATTGAATTTGTTAGCCAGGGGCAATAGAAATGCTATTATGCCCATGCAAATACATTCCTTGTGTGCCAAAGCACTCTTTTTGCAAAATAAAAGGGTAGCATTTGTTCAATAAGTCTGGAAAACCTAACCTAGCTCCATTCCAGCCTTATCACCACACCATAATATCACATCTACGTGCAGACAAGGAATGGGAGACAAAAATTAGCTAAGCAATCACCCATTTTTCTTGGTCCTAATAAAACCAACCAACCAAAAATCCACATTTAGCGCAGCTTATCAGGTAGGCTAGCCTGATCTCCAGATCTCACAAACAAGCAAGAGGTTACAAATGAAGAGAAAGAAAAAAATAGAGAAAAGGACACTGAGTTAAGGTCCCAGTACCTGTATATCTCAAGATAAAATGGGGAGGAGGGGTCGGCAAATATTCAAAGGAAGCTTTATCTGGTGATCTGATGGGTTTAGGATGGTTTCACCTGGGGTAACTCCTAGAACTGCTGGGAACAAGAAAGGCTAAAAAGTCTTCTCCTCTTCTCCATTTTTTGAAATATAAAATCCAGCTGTGAACCCAGTGTTGTTTATTTCTAAGGTGAAGCTTGTCACCTCCTTTATCAGCGGAAAGAGAGAGAGAGAAAAAGTAAATCTTTATATTTATCAAGCCTGGAAATAATTTCAGATACTGAGCCAACTTAGGAAAAAACTACTCAAAGGAAGTGACAAGTTATTTTAAATGCAACAACCATACTTGTTAATTTCAGTAAGATACACAGATATTTTGTTTTTTGAAAGTATGATGTGTTTCTCAGTCATTTGAGTGCCGTCAGATTATGGAACATACAAAATACTTGAGGAATGCTGCTGTATTCATACAGTTTTCCTTTGGTGTTTATAAAGAGAACTGTCATTTCCAGTCTTAAAAAGGTTAATTTCCTGAAGCTATAATTGAAGAGCGCAAGAAAGTGACTAAAATATTTCTTTGCTTTCAAGCTATTGCTGAACCCATGTGGTTCTCTTCTAAAAGCTTCATGGAGCATGTGATTATCAGTTCCAGAAAAAAATGACTGAAATCTTGTTCATGTACGTTGTGCAGCATAAGGCTTATGGTGTCCTCAGCTTGGGCAAGTTTGTGAAAATTATACATTTGCTCTTCTGTTCTGAAGCCACTGCCCCATGGGTTCTAACAGCATAAGAACATAGGAACAGCCTTGCTGGAACAAGCCACAGCCCATCCAGTCCAGCATTCTGCCTCGCCTCGCACAGTGGCTCACCATTTGCTTCAGAGTATTCCTAAACAGATGTCTTTGTGTGTGTTGTGTCATTACAGTCGTGACCGACCCTTCATGACTCCACATCCATGGAGTTTTCTTTGCAGGAATACTGGAGTGGTTTGCCAGTTCCTACTCCAGGTGCCTACAGTACCTGGTATTCCCTGGTGGTCTACCATCCAAGTACTAACCAGGGCCGACCCTGCTTAGCTTCCGAAATCAGGCGAGATCGGATGTGCTTAGGGCATCTAGGCAGCTCAGCAGATGTCTTTACCTGCTTACAATTCCCTGCAAATGGCATTGAGAGAGATCCTGCCTATCTCTCCAATCCGGAAGTTGTCCTTTAGCATCCATAATGATAGCCATTGATACCCTTGTTCTCCATGAACTTGTCTAATATTTTCTTAAAGCTATCAAGGTTGACACCTGTCACCACTTCTTCTGGCAGGGAGTTCCATAGACCTGTGATCCTCTGGGTGAAAAAGTACTTTCTTATTTGTTTGAGATCTAGCACCCAAAAGTTTCATGGAATGCCCCTAGTTCTAGTGTTGTATGATAGGGAAATCAGCTTTTCCTTATCTACTTTGCCCACACCGTATATGATATTATAAACTTCAATCAGGTCACCTCTTAGACGCCTTGGTTCAAGAGTGAAGAGGCCCAGTCATTGCAGCCTCAGATGGTAAGGAAGGTGTTCCAGTCCCCTAATCATTCTGGTTGCCCTTCTCTACACTTTTTCCATTTCTATAATATCCTTCTTGAGGTATGGTGACCAGAATTGTACAATATTCAAGATGGGACCTCACCACAAGGTTTTTGTTTTTTTGCCCCAATGTGCATCACTCTGCACTTACTAATGTTGAAGCTCATTTGCCACTGGTTTATCCACTCGGGGGGAAAAAAGGGATTATTTCAGACTGGAAGGAGGAAATGTTTTATCCCCCCCCCCCCCGCTCCAAAAAAATGCCCCTGCCTTATCAAACTGGCTGGATAGCTCAGTGAGTTTGGGTATCTGGTTGCAGAGCTCAACTGGAGTTCAGTTCTCCACTGTACATCCCAGAAGCATCAACATAAATCAGAACTGACTTGACTGCACAGTTATTATTAATAATGTTATCAGCCTTACATTGCTAACTTTTAAGGAACAGGATGTTAGCCACCATTTTATTTAATACTATGTCCTGTCTCTGAAGAGCAGTAACACTATTAAATAGACTCAGAATAACTAATAAATCATCCTAAGCATGCTTTCCACTTTTCCTCAACCTTTGGTTTCTCCCTTCTTTCTCCATCAATTTTATCACTGCTTTTAATCTGTTGGTTGTTGTTTTTTTACTTAAGTTAATGGCTCACCTATTCATCAGTCATCACAAGACACTGAAGACCCATTCACAACTTTATTCTTTTCTGAGTTTGAAGACATCCTTCCCCTGCCCTGTCCTCAGGAGATACCTCAGGAAATCCACATAATTTGTTGAGGAGCCAAATGACTCTTCTGTCATTTTTTTGTTATAACAGATTAACAAAGCTACATTTCCTGGGGGGGGGGGGTAATTCCTTTAAAATTTTTGCACAAATACTCCATGAAAATGGATGATGGCACAAAGGAAGCAACAATGAACTTGTGTGAACAGAATGAAATATCTAATCGCAGGTCAGGTCTTCTATGGGTCAAGTACTTGAGAGATTTTTGATCAAGGTGAATTGTTTAGGTTATCCTACTCTAATTTATACATTAATAACATTTTTCCTTCCATATTCCAAGATCTGCCTGACTAGTTTGTTGCACAGTTCTGTCCTGAATGTGGAATAGTGTCGATATCATGTTCACTAGGAAAGAGACCCGAGACAAAAGGCTGGCTTTCCTGGATTGTACAGTCATCATCAGACCTGACCGTGGCCTGGGAGTAGAAGTTTACAGGAAACCCACCCACACAGATCAGTATTTACTGTTTGACTCCCACTATCCATTACAGCACAAATTAGGAGTCATCAGGACCCTAAACCACAGAGGAGAGAGCATCCCCACCTCCACAGAAGCCAAGGGTGCTTTTACACGACCCCTAAAATCTGAGGCAAAGGGCTCCCAGATGCAGAGCTTAAAATTGTTTTCCAAACAGCTCCGGACTTTAAAAAAAATTAAGTACTACCACGCCCACCTAAGCGCATCCCAGCGCATTTTCCAAGTACCTGGTCTCCGAAGGTGACAAATTTCTAATGCGGATTGCAAAGCAGTGAGTGCCGGGCTCTCCTCACCTTGTTTGTTTGTTTTTTTGCCCCCCCCACCCCTTTAAGAAACTGGAATGCTTTCCGGGGCAGCTCCCAAGGGCAAAGCGGAGGCGAGCCTGCATTTTTTCTCCCCCTTTGTCCCCCTCCCCTCAAGCAGATAGGAGCAAGGGAGTGCAGAGGGGTGGGAACACAGCAAGAGGATCAAACCCCAAAGATCTCTGGTCCAAATTTATGTTGCCAGTGGATCTTAGGGGTTATGTAAAAGTGCCCCAAGAAGAAGGAAGACAGGCACCTGTGGATATCCAAAGTGGGCCTTCAACAAAGCAGTGTTCCAACCCAGAAGGACAAGGGATCAGCCTGAGACCCAGACCCGATAGAAGAACCTGGCCATTCCCTACATGGATGGAGTGTCTGAGAAGCTTAAAAGGATTTTTGGCAAACACCACATCCCTGTTTATTTCAAACTCACAAACACACTAAGGCAGAGACTTGTCCACCCAAAGGACCTGATACCAAAACACAAAAGGAGCAATATAGTATACGAGGTCAAATGAAGTGAGGAGTGTGCAGACCTATACATTGGAGAAACTAAACAGCCATTAAACAAAAGGATGGCCCAACATAGGAGGGGTAACCACCCAGGACCAGAAGCAGCAGTACACCTCCATTTGAAGGACAAAGGGCACTCATTCAAAGATGAGGATGTACACACATATTAGACAGAGAAAAGAGGTGGTTGGAGAGAGGAGTCAGGGAAGCCATTCATGTGAGCATTGAAACCCCCTCTCTCAACAGAGGTGGGGACCTCAGGCACAGTCTATCTGCTACTTATCACTCTGTGCTTTCAATACCCAGACAAATCCAAAAGCCTTCACCACCAAGGCCATAGCTAATGACCCATCTTTATTGGTTTCATCACCTTTAGGCCATTGTTCATCTTAAGGCTATGGATACTGTTGTCTACCTAACAAGCCTATTCAGGCCATTGTTCATCTTATGAGCCTGTTTTTGACCAGGGTGACAAGAGGTCTAATCTGACTATAAGATGGAGGACTCACACTAGCTTTATTCAGACTGATGAAGTTGTTGGATGAGCAGTGAAACATTTCCATCTCTCCAGAAAAAGAAGTCCAGTTGCCATGACTCAGCTTCCAGATAATAGTGTCATTTGTGCTTTCAAATCTTTGCTCTTGAGCATCCCTTCAACCAACTCAACCAAGTCAGAGAATTGCCCTCAGCCTGAAGAGTTGGGGGAGACCAGGAGAGTGATGTAGGTCACATTATTTCCTTGTTCTGCTGAATCATCTTCCAGCAGCAGACGAAATTCAGCTAAGGCTTGATGGAAGCACTTGTAGTTCCTTTTCCGGACCAACTGTTGTGGAGGTACAGGAAGCAGGGGATCACTCTCCAGAGGATAATGTCTGTCAAGCCTGAGATAGTGTAAATGTAGAAATGTTTATATAGAGAGTGCATGTATCTCTGCATCCCAATCCCCTACTTTGAACATTGCCAGTGGACCATGAGGGGAAATGAGTTCCAATCAATATGCTGCTCAAGAAAAAACACATGAAGTTGTTCTGCAGACTACTGAAGTTTCAACTTTTTTTTTTTAAAAAACGTCAATTTACTCATGATAGCTTAAGACTGTTTTTTTGTAAATTAAATGAAACCTATGCAGCATAAAAGAAACTTAAGAGGTTGATCACACTTGTGGTTTGCAGTGAGCATTATCTGTCATCTCAGCTCAATCTGAAGCATGTGAACTGAAGCTAGAAATTCACTGTTGCTCAAAAAGCAGAATAATAACCTTGCATACAAAACTTCCAGATGTTCATTCAGCATAGAAAGCAAGTCTTTTTCTTTCTTTTGACTTAAATGGCTGTGTTACTTATATAGGTCATGTTCTAATTCTATGCAACAAAGAAAAGCCAAGTTTGTGTGGTATGGAGAAAAGCCGGGACACTTGCGAAGTAGTCTTGTACATGAGCTTTCATTTTTATGAGGTCCAGAAGAAAAATGATCATCAATTTGGGTTTCCTCATTGCTTTTTAACATTCTTGATTAGGTCATAAAACTGACCTTAGTTAAATGTGCTGCATTGTCCAACAATGAGTTAATTGTAACATTTCCCCAGGGCCCCCAAATTTTGCAGCCAAAGGTATCTTTTTCAAACACCTGTTCACTGAAGGAGTAACGTACACACCTGCAGAGAGAGGCAGGTAAAAAGAGACGAAAACTATTTGTTTATGAAACACACCACTGCATTCAACCATACTGAGCATCTATTTTCTGCTTCTTCATTTGCACCCATGGAGGAAGTACCCTGACAGTAATGTCAAGTCCAATCAACTGAATATAGTTCTGCTTTTCACTGTGTTGGCCACGAAGTCAATTGGATTGCATGTAAGTTGCTGATAGTCAATTTTGGCTTGGTGCTATCTTCTTCTCTATATAGTTAGTCATGACAGTTCCTCTACCATGGAGGAAAGTTCCACTTTAAGGAGCAGCACTCTCCCACCTCCATCCAGGCTTCTGTGGTGCCTAGCAAGTAGGTAACACTTGGGTCCCAGGCTGTTAAACAGGGTACAATTGTTATTGGATGTGCAAGTATATGCAGGATTTAGTCTCAAAATATTTCCTTGTGTACAAACTCCATTTTTAATTTGGAGAGCTGTCAAAAACAGAGCTTTTGAAAGCTGAGCTAATATTCAACTACATGCAGAATTTTGATACTGAACAACAATAAAAACAGGAGACTTCAAGGATAATTCCATTTTTCTCATTCAAAACACATAGGGCCTTTGAACGACAACTGTCATTTGTCATTGCTTGGTTCCTGCAGATGTGTTGGACTACAGCCACCAATATTCCTAGACAACACAACAAGTGGGGCTATTATAAGAGAAGCAATTCTACTCTTCTGCAGAGCAGGAGGTGGTGGGATGCTGCAAGAAACCAGTTAATACATCTAAGTAATGGCTGAAAATAACTCATGGCTTTTAAAATACAACCTTTTCATAACCAGCCTGGTGATCACTTAAAATGCTCAGTGAAAGCAGAAAGGAATGGACAGCAAGCAGCCTCTTGGAATGTGGGCTCCCAACCAGCGGGTTACAACCCCCAAGGGGATCGGCTGGGGCGGGGAATGCAGTCCTTGCAGATTTCAGAGGAGGGGGGCATGTTGCCTTTGACTCGTGCTATCCCTCCCCAGTTCTCTTCTACATGCATGCTGCTCCTCCCTCACGTGTAGCCCTCGAGCCAAGCTCTCTTGACTCCCTGCTGTGGGGCTCCTCAATGCTTAAGAGCCGGTGGCTGCACACTCTCCTTGGGCACCAGAGGCAAGCTGGAGGGGGAAAATGGTGGTGGTTAAGCACAAGGGTGCTGCCACGGAAGCAGTTTTGCCTTCCCCACTTACCTCATTGCTTCAATGGTGTGCCACCGCTATCTCAGGGAGGACAGCTGAGGCGTGGCCACTGCTTGAAGGGAGGAGGAAAAGGATGATGGCTCCCTTCCTGAGGGAAAACTTGGCCTCCCCCAGTAAAACTGGATGTTAACCTACTCTTGTTACCTCCACCACTGGGAGCCTGTTAAAGGGACTCTTAGGATGATGGTGGTGGTGGTATGCTTGGCTTTAACAAACACTCAGCCAAAACTTTTGAAGATGGTTGCCTGGATGCAAGTACAACCATCACATTAAATATTAGGTTAGAATCATCCTCTAAAGAACCTATTTTAAATGTGTTCTCTTTGTCCCAATAAAAGGGCATTTTCTTGACTATTGAGCTCACAACTCAAAATCACTACAGTGGCATCTAGAATTATCCTTTCTGGGCACTGCTGATCAAACTGAGTAATCCAACAACTGTAAACTGAGTCATCATTCACTGAGAAGAGTTCTTAGGCATTTCCACAGCATGCCATAAGGCTCTGTGGGGATTTTTGATTTCAGATGCACAACATTTTTGATTTTTGATTTCAGATGCAAATTTCTGCTTTCAGCAGTTGATGCTGTTGCTCGTGTTTGAAGGGTCAAAAATACAAGACAAAAGATTCCTGACTGAACCTCCTGGGTAGGATCTTTCCTTTTCTTCTTTAATTCAAAGCAGCTGAGGGGGGGAACCAGTGCTGAGGAACTGAGGTTTTTATCTTTGCCATTTTCCTGGTCTTCCCATTTCACCTACAAGAGGAAAACATATGTACCAAAAGTGATATTGTTTTGTTTTGTTTAAATCCCATTACGTTTATTAACTGATTCATCCCATGGGAGGGAATTAATTATAGCTGGGAGACTGGGTGAATCAGATGGGAAGAAATACTTTCCCTCTCATCCTCCACTGTTCTTCTGATCAATTTTGGAGCTCCTGGCAACTTTGGGATGGTCATATTACAAATCTACAGCAAAAATGCTTGATCTAGCATGCACATTTGGATCCCAAGAGATCTATGCTGTTTAGAGATGGGCATGGAATGAATTTTTTATTCATTTCGTTATTCGTTATTCATTTCATTACATAACAAGGGAAGTGGTTCAGATGACAGGTGGTGTGGGGAGAGCAGTAGAAGCAGCCATCTTGTGTTCCTGGCAGCCCCTGAGCCAGTATGCTGCCTTAAAGTATGATGGAAGATGTCGTTCTACCATCAGTGTTGAGGTAAAGTTCAGATCTCTGTCTGTTCATCTTCTATAGGTGATGGCACTATCTTGTACTTCACCTCAAGCAGCAAAAAGCCATTAAGCCCGGAATGACAATATGTGCAAGAAAAACAGTTACAATATCATCCTTATACTAGTTTCAGCAACTGGAGTTGTTCCAGAATCTTTGCTTACTAATTGCCAACAATTGCTAATTTGCTTCCTGAAATTCAAAAATCAGTGAATTTGTCATCTCACCTGCAGATTCTTAGGATGTGACTATGTATTTTGACTAGGACATTTAAGGTTAACCTTTTGGTCTGTCCATATCTACTAGGAATTCTCAGAAATTACATTAAAATATTTCTGAAATCATCACCATCACCATATTACACTTAACCGTCTGGATTGAACCAGATGGTTAAGCGAGGTAAAGGTGCTTAAGTCATTTTAATGCCTGAGGCAGAGCAGCAAATGGGATCCCTTCAAACCAAGGGGCACTAAACACAACAGGGACCACTTATTTTGGTTCTCAAGGCAGAATAGCTCACATGCAACAATGGCTAAGCAATAATGGGCCCGTTTAGAGCACTTTAAAATTCTAGGCACAGCAGTTTTTAAATTAGTCTTCGCCACTGAGGAGAAAAACTCAACTCATTCATGACAGACCTAGCAACTAGGAAACAAATATTGTTAACATCTTTCCTTAATTTTTTTTCTGTATACAAAATCCAAAACATTATGCCACCCTTAAGATTAGAAGATGTATTTCAATATGTGCTTTCATAGACTGCAGTCTACTTCCTGAGGCATATGGAATATTATAGTAATTAGGAATCATGTTTATTATATACACAATGTATATGGTTGAAGGGGTAGAGGCTAAGGCAAGTGGCATACAGAAACTGGTAGAGAACATTAAAACTGACAACATGCTGACCTTAATTACATCATTGAAATTGTTTTTTCCCGATGATGGGTGCTTTTTAAAGGTGCCTATAACAATAGGACCATTGCTCTAGTTTCCCATGCAATGAAATTTATGCTTAGGGTGTTGCAACAAAGGTTTTACTATATATGGATTGAGAATTTCCTGATGTTCAAGCTGGATTCTGAAAAGGAAAAAATGCTCAAGATCATATTGCAAATATCCACTGGCTACCAAAAAATTTCAGAAGATCAGTTTATGCTTATAACAAATTCATTGGGTTGTGGATCATAGTAAATTATGGATTGTTATTAGAGATGGGCATCAAATGAAAAATGAAATGCTGTTTTGTTGTTTTGTCATGTAATGAATTGTTTCATTACGAAATGAAATGATACAAACAGTTTTGTGACAAAATGAAATGGACCGCCATTTTTTTGTTCAGGAAATGAAATGGGGCAGCTTCCTCAAGGTCTGGTGACAGCTGTTAATCAATGATATGTTAATCAATGATATGTTTATAACTTTTGAGTAGTTATGTTTATCTGATTATGATATAATATTCCTTTTGTTGTGAACCGTCCCAAGTAGCCTGGATCACTAGATGGGCAGTCGACCAAATAAAAACTAGCTACCATTAAGACAGAATATAGTCAAAGGTGTCAGATAAGGGTGCATTTTATCCCCTTCTCTGTTTAGGCTATATGCAGAACATATCATGGGGAAAGTTGGGCTAAAGTCAGATGAAGGAACAATGAAAATTGGTTTAAAAAATCAATAATTTAAAATATACATGCCCTCTTACTGGCAGAAAGCAGCAATGACTTGAAATGACTTTTAGTGAAAGTGAAAAAATGTGCCAGTGCACAGTTGAACATTAATATGACAAAAATCTTGACTACAGAAGAACTGCACAACTTTAATCTTGACGAACAGCAAT
Organism: Phrynocephalus versicolor; assembly: GCA_023846285.1. Taxonomy (NCBI): domain Eukaryota; kingdom Metazoa; phylum Chordata; class Lepidosauria; order Squamata; family Agamidae; genus Phrynocephalus; species Phrynocephalus versicolor. The sequence goes on from JAHTLZ010000129.1 coordinate 59,741,222, forward strand.
TGTTGAAGACTTTGTATGACTTGGTTAAGGAACCTCATGGCACACTGGTTATACTGCAGTACTTCAATGAAGACTCTGCTTGTGATCTTGGGCTCAGTTGGCCAGCTTGAGGTTGAGTCAACCTTCTATTCTTTGAGATTGGTAAATTGGTAAATTGAGTACCCAGCTCGTATGTGGGGGGGGGAAGCAACGTGTAGCCTTCATATTAAATTGTAAACCACCCAGAAAGTGTTTCAAGCACTATGGGGCAGTGAATATAAGCAGCACACCATATATGAGTATGAAAGCTGGACAGCAAATGATTCGTTTGAAATGTGGTGCTGGGGGAGACCCTTGTGGATATCCTGGGCTGTCAGAAACACAAAGAAGTGAGTCATAGATCAAATCAAGCCACCTGAACTATCTCTGGAGGCAAACATGTTGAAACTGAGGCTGCCCTACTTTAGGTATATAATGAGAAGGCAGGATTCTCTGGAAAAGACAATAATGCCAGAAAAGGTTGAAGATAGTAGGAGAAAAAGAAGCCCAAATATGAGCTGGACTGACTCCCTAGAGAAGACCATAGGCTTGAACTGACAACAGTTGAGTTGGGCTGTTGAGGACAAGGACATTTTAGAGATCTCTCTAGGGTTGGCATAAGTTGGACTTGACATGTTTTTCTGATGATGATGGATACTTTTTATGGACATAGTATTTATGGTATGTATTTGGGCCATAACAGTATGCATTCATATATGTAAAAGACAAAAAAGAGAAAAATAGAGAAATAAAGAACACAAAAATGTTGTGGGACCTTATCAATTAACTGCTATATTTTTTAAAAGTTAAAGAAAGAGTGTTAAGCTGCATAGGCTTACCCTTCAGTGTTGGTAAAGAATCACACAGAGACTTTCTTAGTGCCTCTTCCCAGGTATTAAAATTTGCCTGGTAAGGGAGGCCAAGCTAACAATATCCTTCAGAAGAACAACTGCTTAATGAAAGGATCAGACAAGTCCACTTCACCACTTTGGAACACAGAAAAGACCACCTTCACCAGGAACTACTTTCCACCATATCCAAACCTGACTGGATGCAATTATAGATTTTGTCCAGCAAGTACAACTGGCCCAGCATTGCAAAGGAAAATAGAGGCAAATGAAGAAGTTTGATCCTTTCCTCTCCTGGAAACTGTCAGTGAAAAAAATTGGCAGAAGGAAGAAGGATGATGGGACCATGACAGGAGATGTAAAGGACAAATGGGTGAAGAACCTCTCAAACAGGGAACTCAACAAGGCAGAGAGGGATGTCCTATCCAAAGGCCTAGTTTGTCATCACACCCACACAGGTTCCTGTGGTGGATTTCACCACAGCTACATAATCGGCCATTCAGAACAACAATCTGCCAGCAGCAAAAGCTGAACTACTCAGGATAAAAGTCTCTACTGCACTCTCCAGTGCTCAGTCACCACCATCCAACCTCACCAGCCAGGAGAGAAGTGCTCTGACATCCCTCAGCAGGGATGAGAACATCACCATTTTGCCTGCAGACAAAGGAAGATGCACTGTCACCCTCAATACTGTGGACCACCATGAAAAGGCTATCTCACTTTTAGATGACCAACACACATCTGAAAAACTAAAAAGAGACCTCACCAGCAACTACAAGAAAAAAGTAATAGAATGCTTAAAACTCTTGGAGAAGGATAACACAATTGACAGGGTGACTTACCACCGGGCATATCCTGGAGAGACCATCCCTTGCTTTTACGGACTTCCCAAGATCCACAAGCAAGGAATCCCCCTCAGACCCATCATCAGTAGTATAAATTCAGTGACTTACAACATTGCAAAATGCCTGGTGACTATCCTAGCCCCACTGGTTGGACTCAGGACCACCACATGCACAATTCAGAGGAGTTTGTTTCTAAAGTCAGGGAGCTGAAACTGGATACAGACGAAAACCATGGGATCCTTTAATGTTACATCTCTCTGTACCAGCATTCCCACCACCGATGTAAAGCGAAGACTAAGAGGAGACAGCACCCTCATCTCCAGAAAGCAGCCTCAACCCAGACCAGATATGCCAGTTCCTGGACCTGTGTTTAAAGACCATATATATTTAATGTACAGAGGGGACTTCTACAGAAAGAAGCATGGTTGTGCCATGGGTTCCCCAGTGTCACCAATTGTTACAAACCTGTGCATGGAAGAAATGGAGTAGAAGGCACCCAACACCTTCCCAGGGACAACACCATCCCACTTGTTCTAGTTTGTAGATAATACCTGGGTGAAAATCAAGACTTGGGAAGTATAGGACTTTACAGACCACATCAATGCAGTGGACCCTAATATTAAATTCACCAGGGAAGACACCCAGGACAACAGGCTGGCTTTCCTGGATTGTGCAGTCATCATCAGATCCGACCGTGGCCTGGGAGTAGAAGTTTACAGGAAACCCACCCACACAGATCAGTACTTAGTTTTTGACTCCCACCATCCATTACAGCACAAATTAGGAGTTATCAAGACCCTAAACCACAGAGCAGAGAGCATCCCCACCTCCACAGAAGCCAAGAAGAAAGAAGACAGGCACCTGAAGACAGCACTTAAGGTCTGTGGGTATCCAAAGTGGGCCTTCAACAAAGCAGTGGGCCATCCCAGAAGAACAAGGGATCAGTCTGAGACCCAGACCCGATAGAAGAACCTGATCATTCCTTACATGGCTGGAGTGTCTGAGAAGCTTGAAAGGATTTTTGGCAAACACCACATCCCTGTTTATTTCAAACCCACAAACACACTAAGGCAGAGACTTGTCCACCCAAAGGATCTGATACCGAAACACAAAGGAGCAATATAGTATATTCAGCCCAATGCAATGAGGAGTGTGCAGATCTCTACACTGGAGAAAATAAACAGCCATTAAACAGAAGCATGGCCCAACATAGGAGGGGTAACAGCTCAGGACCAAAATGAGCAGTACACCAACACTTGAAGGACAGTGGGCACTCATTCAAATATGAGGATATACACATATTAGACAGAGGAGAGAGGTGTTTTGAGAGAGTGGTCAGGGAAGCCATTCATGTGAGCATTGAACCTTTATCTCAACAGAAGTGGGGACCTCAGGCACAGTCTATCTGCTACTTATCAAGCTGTGATTTCAACATACCCAAGCAAATCCAAAAATATTTTACACCTTTACCACCAAGGCCATAGCTAACGACCCATACTTTATGGGGTTTAGCACCTTAGGCCATTGTTCACCTTAAAGCAGGCATGTCCAAACTTTGGCCCTCCTGATGTTTTGGACCACAACTCCCAGAATTCTAAGCTTAGACTGCCAATGGCAAAGGACTGCGGGAGTTGCAGTCCAAAACATCTGGAGGGCCAAAGTTTGGACATGCCTGCCTTAAAGTGATTGAGACTGTTGTCTCCCTAACAAGCCTATTCAGGCCATTGTTCATCTTATGAGCCTATTTCAGACCAGGGTGACAGGAGGTCAAAGTGAACTATAAAATAGAGGACTCACAACTAGCTTGCTTCAGACTGACAAAGCTGTTTGTATGAGCAGCGAAATGTTTCAGTCTGTCAAGAAAAAGAAGTCCAGTTGCCATGACTCAACTTCCAAATGAACTCACCTGAGAATCTTCACAGACATAGTCACATAGTGTGTGACTATGTGACTTCACTGTTGTTTTAGTTGTTGTTTCAATTGTTTTTCAGTTGAGCAGTATTAGTGGAAAGGTAACATATAAATTTAATAAAATCCTGATATAACTACCAAGTAGAGCCACTTGCATAATATTGCCAGGGGTGGAGCCAACTGAAAAATGGTGGTTTGGAGGTCATGTAAAGTTTGGAGGTATATGTAAAGCTAGTTTTACAGTTACTTTTTTGAACTATATCCCACAGATGAGGGGGATTCTGGGAGTCTTTCTAAGTTCTGGTCTTAATTAGCCATCAACCTACCCTCTTTAGTTGGTGGTACATATAATGGAGCATCAGATTATATTATTCAAAATTCTGTGTATGTATTGCTGTTGTATAGGAATACTGCACAGAAAAAAAAATCTCTTCCCAGAGAGAAAGCAGTGAATATACTTTTGTAGAGACGACAAAAACAAACAGTGCACAAATAAGGTACAGCCTCATAAATGCCTACTGCTGGAAATACCTACCTCTCTTGCAGTTTTATGTTAAATGCTTGGCATAGGAGTTTTAAAACAGTGCAACACAATGTCACAATTTTAGATTAAAATTGTAACACTGAAATATGCAACAAAACAAGCCATCCCTATTCCATACTGGAATAGCAACAGTCTATCATGAAGATATCAAATTTCCATGTTAAAATAAGCAAATAAACCGAAACTAAAAATACAATGAGAGCAGAAAGGCTCAAATGTATCCTGGATACCAGAAGACTGCATTGTTATGAAAGTAGCCTTGGATATTTAAGCAAATCTATTTTAGAGAAGGAAGGCTGAAGTAACATTCACTTAATCAATTACAACATAGCAATGACTAAGGGATAGAGTATGCATAGTTCTGTCTTGACTGGATGGACAGAGGGCAGGGCAAGGAATTCCAGAGAAAAAATGCTGCATTTCAGCCATCTAGAACAGGGAGGAACACGACAACGTCTTGCTTAGACTCCCATTTAGCATAATAGTAGGGATTTATGTGAGGCGCTAACTGAGGTTTTTAATTATAAAGCCAACTTGCAAAGCATTTTACCCCTTGTCCTCCAGCTCCACCTTCCACTTCTGCTCTCAGATAGGAAGTTGATTAATCTCTATTGAAGAAAAAAAATCAGATTTCAAAACCTTGCTACACATCCTCAAAAGCCTGAAATCCAATTAGTTCTTCAGAGTTGGCTGCTCCCAACTCTGCTCTGTATTGGAGATGCACCCCAAGGCTTTTCAAGTCAACAAAGAAAAGCACAGAAACTTGAAGGTGCTAGAGAAGGCAACACCTATAACAGCTGCAGTCGAATCCAGGCAACCAATGGTGTCAGTGTACATAGCCCCTTAAGTGGAGGCAATTAGCTTGATGATAAGAGGCAAGGGGGGAAATAGCAGTGCAATCATCTGGTAGCCATTTTCCCCTTTAAAAAGGCATGTGTATTCTCAAATATTGCAGCAGTACATGTATCACAGAATTGAAACTAAATTAAAGAAGATTAAAAGACACAAACACATGAAGGAAAAGGCATAAAAAAGGAAAACACAGGGCTGGAAGGAGGGGGGAGTTGATCATGGTGTTATTTTCAAGGCTTCTGTAGTTTTCCCAAGACCAACCACTGCTCAATTATGGATGTCTTCACCATGTCATCTTACTCATTCATGTGAAAAGTGACATTTAAAGCCCTGGAATAATTAGATTTGTGACAAATATTATTAGGGCTCTCTTACTGCCTCCTGTTTCAAGCCGAAGCCTACAATATCTTACCAACACTACAGGGAAATTGGACATGAAGCTCAGTGTAAAATGACTGTAATTTGGCTTTGTCTGTCTTCTAACAGGTGCTCTTGGTCTGTGTAGCAGTTGCATGATGCCAAGTGTCCACCAGATGTGCAGCCTGCTTCACAAAGGTTTTCATCTTCTTCTCTTCCATTTCAGAAAGAATATGGGCCTCTAGGTTCCACCCGGTGCCTCCTGTATCAAGTGTGGTTTTTCTTGGTGTTCTCAGGCATTGCATTCACCAGAAATAAGCCCATCGTCTTATGCAGAACAGGTGTTTGGTCTTCCCCCCAATGTATATTTTCTTATGATACGATCACAGGCTGATTCAACTGCCAGTGCCAGATGAGAAGACCCCATTCATTCAAAGAGGAAAAGAAACCAAGCTTGTGCACAGCAACAGTTGTTTACAGGTGAAGCATGAACGGAATCTTCTTGGTAAAGGTCCAAACAGAGTATCACCCACTCCCAGCTGTATGTCTGGAGCTTCACTAGATGAAGCTGTGTTAGGTATCTGCACTCAAACAGAAAACATAGAATGTGTACAAAGCAACCAATCCCGCTGAAACATGAATGTTTTGGGGGCTACAGGACACATGGATGTCATTCTTCACCACTCACTATGCTGACAAGGACTGGTGGGGTTGCTGTCCATCAAGATCTGCCGCTTCTTGGCCTTTTGGCAAAGATCAAGTGAAGATCTAAAGGATTGGTTCCCAACTTTTGGAAATTCAGGCGTTCTTGGACTAAAATTCCAATAAGCCTGCACCATTATCTGTGCTGGCCAAGATTCCTAAGAGTTGTAGTCCAAGAATATCTGGAAACCACTGGTCTAGAGAGAGGCATGCTCCATAACCCTGGATTTTGCCCATTAGCTTCAAATGTTCCTTAGAGGAGCAGGGTACTTCCAATACTCCTATTAACTTATGGAACTCTTGATACACACAATAGCAAAGTGTTCGGTTTATATACCGCCCCATCGTGCTTCAAGCACTCTCTAGACCAGTGGTGGCGAACCTTCGGCACTCCAGATGTTTTGAACGGCAACTCCCAAAATTTCAAGCCTAGATTGCCAGTGGCAAAGGACTGTGGGAGATGTGGTCCAAAACATCTGGAGTGCCAAAGGTTCGCCACCACTGAAGATGGTTTACAATTTAATTCTGCAGGCCACACATTGCCCCCTCAGCAAGCTGGGTACTCATTTCACCAACCTCAGAAGGATGGAAGGCTGAGTGAACCTTGAGCCGGCTACCTGGTATTGAACCCCAGGTTTTACATGCAGTACAGGCATTTAACCACTGTGCCACGAGGCTCTTTTCAATAATGCAAATCTCACATAAGCGGTAAGCATTCAAACTTCAGACCATGCTGGCTGGAGGATTCTGGGAGCTGTTGCCCCAGAAAATAACCTTTCCAAGTTCTGGCATATACATTATGTGTCTTCTTCGCTTACTTCAGAATTCCTATTGACTTCTTAGGACTGATAACAAAATTAGGCAGTGGAAAACAATAACATGGTAACCAGGACCGGTTCTCATAAGAGAAGCTACATGTGAAGAAGCAATGGTAAGACTTTCTTAGCACACTCATACCTCAGCCCATATTTGATGTTTGGTGTATCCATGCCACAGCAACTATTTAATTTATTTTTAATTTTTATTTTAGAATATTTTTACCATGCCTTTCTCCTTGGAGAAAAGGACCCAAGGCGGCTTACCAAAGGCAGGATCTAAGCAGAAGTCTATGCGTCCTTCTGGATTCTTATCAAAATACATAATCATTATTTTGTGTTTACCTTTAACAATACTAGTAAGTGGAAATAGTAGAGGAGAGACTCATTTTTATTCTGAATATAATAAACATGTACAATGATTTAGCTGTTGTGAGTTTTTCAGGCTGTTTGCCCATGGTCTGGAAGTTTTTCTTCCTGATGTTTTGCCAGACTCTCTGGCCAGCATCTTCAGAAGGCAAGGAGCTCAGGGAACACAGAGTCTGGTGAAACATCAGGAAGAAGAACTTCCAGAACACGGCCAAACAGCCTGGAAAACTCACAACAGCTATCATATCCCAGCCATGAAAGCCTTCGAGAAAACACTGTACAATTATTATTATTTTAATCTTGTATCCACTTCTTTTAATCTTTTCCAGTCACTGAAACTTTGCCCTGAAAACTGAGGGTAGTGTTCTGGAGGGTTTTAATGAAGTCTTTTGGTTATACAGTGGACCCTTGTATAACATACAGCTTGTATAACATAAAATTTGTACAACATAAAAAATTTCAGAGATAGGGAAAATTTGCTTAACATAATCGTCTATGGGGCAAATCTGTACAACATAAAATGGGTTCACTCTGTTTTTAATGCATTCCTATGGGAATTTGTATAAAGGAAAATTTGCTTAACATAATTTCATTTGGAACGAATTAATTCCTTTATACAAGGTACCACTGTATTTTCTATAGCCTTTTGTGTCAGTCCCTAGACAAGGGAATGTCAAAGGTGGACCATGGCACAGTGGTTAAATGCCTGTACTGCAGGTAAAACTGTGCTCATGACCTGGGTTCAATCCCTGGTAGCAGGCTCAAGGTTCACTCAGCCTTCCATCCTTCCGAGGTCGGTAAAATGAGTACCCAGCTTGCTGGGGGGGGGGGCAATGTGTAGCCTGCACACTGTAATTAAAACTTGTAAACCGCCCAGAGACTGCTTGTAGTGGTATGGGGCGGTATATAAGCAGAACAGCACAATGTGGGAGAGCAGTCTGTGCACTAAACCCAGAACTTTGTTCAGAAACTATATACAACAGACCAGCTGACATTCTCTGTCTCTTTCAACCCTCTCAGGTCTAGGCAAGGTGGTTAAGCTTCACCTTGTTACTTCATTCCCAAGTCCTCTGCCCAGTTCTATTCACCTTCACTCTCTTCATGCCCTTGCTCCCTTTCACACTCTTGTGCCATAGTTTCTTGAATTGCCATATCTGAGCTGCCATAATCTCTTGTTCTCCTCTCCAATGCCTCATTTGTTTTGGAGTTGGGGTTGGTGCAGGTGGGTCTAAGCTAGGCTGTGCTGGACCGGGCCAGTCTACCCCATGGTACGCTTTACAGTGGAGTGGCCTGACAATCCTCTGGCCTTGTCACTGTGGGTTTACTAGGTGCTGGGATGCTCTGAGGTGAGGCCAGATAGAATATCCATTATAGGTGAGGGTGCTGGGCCCCCATGGAACATCATTGCTCAGGTCTTCCCCCTTCTCTTCCTATCTCCTTTGTCAGCTGTGGCCTCTTCTTCTTTTATCTTGGGTCTCCTTCCCTTTCCAAAGTTTCCTACATTAGAGCTCCTGGGTGTTGCACAGCTTTTGAAGCAACCTCCAATAAAGTCTTTTCCCGTCATGAGCAATGCTTTAGTGAATGGTGCCACACAGCCACATAACTCTCTTTCAGGCAGGCTCTTTAATGGGTCATGGAAGGCACTGAGGTCAACACTTGGACTGAGCTAATGGCCAAACTCTCGCATCTTGTCACCACAATCCAGACTGCCAGCTCCCTGGGATCTTTCTGAGATTCTCTCTCCTCTCTCTCTCTCTCTCTCTCTCTCTCTCTCTCTCTCCCCCCTTAATTTGTATATTGATTGTTATAAATTGTTTTCAATTTTTGATGGTTATTAATAGCTATGTTGTTTTATAGTTTTAATACATTGTTGTATGTTGCCCAGAGATCACTTGGTAGTGCGGCGACTATTTTTTTTGTCTGTCTGTCTGTCTATCTATCTATCTATCTATCTATCTATCTATCTATCTATCTATCT
>JAHTLZ010000129.1:59750470-59763296 GCA_023846285.1 Phrynocephalus versicolor
TCTATCTATCTATCTATCTATCTATCTATCTATCTATCTATCTATCTATCTATCTATCTATCTATCTATCCCAACCCCTGCTCAAAGCAGTAATCCAACTCAAAGCAGATCTAACAGATAGTTGCCCAATTTTCTCTTGAACGACTCCAACTTTGGAGTGCTCACCACTTTGTAGAAGAAAGTGCAAAAGCAGGAGTATAGTTGAACATTAAGAAGTTAAAAATCATGACTACAGAAATTATTCAACGTGCACAGTGAAGAAACTGAAATTGTTAAATATTTGTTCAATCATACCAAATGGAGACTGCTGCCGAGAAACAAAATGAGTGAGACTTGGAAGGACAAGTATGAAAGAACTAAAAATGATTCTGAAGTGCAATGATGCATCACAAGAGAATAATGTGGAGACCATCCAAACCAATTACAGGATAAGGATATGAAAACTGGACAATGGAGAAAGCTAACAAGAACAAAATAGACTGCTTTGAAATGTGGTTTTGGAGGACAGCTTTACTAAATAATTTGCACAACCAGAAAAACAAATAAATATGTTCTGGACTAAATAGTTGCTAAAACAAGCCTAAACTTTTATAGATGACACTAACATGATTAAACTGACGCGTTCATCCTTTGATTTTATTATGAGAGTACAAAACTATTTTTAAAAATCAAAAGCGCAGTCTTATATGTCTACTCAAAAATTAGCTCTGATTTACACCCAGATAAGTGAAGAAAGGACTGCATCTTCAATTATTAAAACTCCAACAGTTTAAAACAATACATTGCAGTATGACACATGAATTAAAAACAGCTTGAAATATGGTGGCATTCTACATGCATTTAAAACCACTGAATCAAGAATCATACCTTGTTCCCTGGCAAAGCCATTCTACAAATGTTAAGCTGGCAGTGAAAAGATCCTGCCTCTAGAAGTGGCAAAACGAATGATGGTGGACAATGAGCAGAATATCCAAACCAGACATGTCCATATGGATGCAGATTGTGCTCCAAACCACCTGATGGTATGAGGTGATGTCAGAGCTCTTTCCAGATTGGTAATGTTTCTTTTCATACATGCAAATTATTATGTGAGTAGGAAAAACTAGTTTTTTTGACTACATTTCTTAGAATGCCATGACAACTTGGATAGTCCTAGAACAGCTGCTCAAAGAGTAACTTCTCTAATTATTATGCAGTATTGTGATGATCATGCTGCCTAGATGCCCTAAGCACATCCGACCTCGCCTGATTTCGGAAGCTAAGCAGGGTCAGCCCTGGTTAGTACTTGGATGGGAGACCACCAGGGAATACCAGGCGCTGTAGGCGCCTGGAGTAGGAACTGGCAAGCCACTCCAGTATTCCTGCCAAGAAAACTCCATGGACATGGGGTCACAAAGAGTCGGTCACGACTGTAATGACACAACACACACACACACACACTGTGATGATCAGATGATTAGCATGCATAAAAAGCAGCCCCTAGTTTCAAGATAAATTATATATGGATGATCATAAATGCAGCTTAATTCAAGATTAGTTTCATCTACAGCAGATATGTTGAAATTAATAGGACTTAAGATGTGATGAGCAAATCTCATCCATTTGAGTTACTCTTCTCAAAATGCATTGATCGAGGAATTAAGATTTTTAAATACTCTGCTACTGTAAAGAACTGCCTGTCTTTGAATGTCAGTCAGAATGGTTAGTTCCATTCACAGAGACTGTCCTTGCATTGGTCTTGGAAAGTCCCTTCTACTATTTCACAAGTTATCGGGACATGTTCTCTTCTAACAGACCAAATTCTTTTGCTCCTCCACCTACTTTTTAAATGTATGGGACATACAAGAAATAATGGACTATTTCAAGAAAATGTATCTGCACAAGCCTTTGCTCTGTAACACACCCACCAAAAGGGTAAAAACAAAATAAAATCCAGACAATTTTGTTTGGGGTAAACTGATTGAATTAAGCAGCACGGTTAGTTTGGAGGGACTAGTTGACAAGATCTCAGGAGGAGACAAACCCAGGGAGGAAGAGAAGGTGACATAAAGGAGGAGGTATGGAGGAAGGAAGAGAGATGATATATGTCACCACAGTCCTGTGAGTAGCAGGGAGGGGTGAACAGGCAGCAGGCAATGGAGCCTATCAGCCTCTCCCAGCTGGTGCTGATCCCCAGGGATGGCCTGCGGGCTGATGTCTTGACAGTCAGGCTTCATCAGGCTTTATCAGCTGCTATTTTTCACTCTCTCAACTAACCATGCAACCTAAAAAAGGGTGGCCGTTTGGGTGCTGCGGTGTGTGCTAAACAGATGCAGCTGGTAGTCCCTATCTTGGTGTTTCTGTGTCCATTCTTGCACTCCTGCCTATGAATGACAAGCCGCCCAGCAAGCCACCCAATATCTGTTGGTACCATTCATCCGTAACATGCACGCGCGCGCGCGCGCGCACACACACACACACACACACACGGCCCCCTCTGTGTATTATTCTTTCTGCCAAAAATATTGAGTATTTACTCATTCTAAGACACAGGAATTCTTTCAACTTTGTTGACATTTATCAGACAGATAAGAGTTTGAAAGAGTTATTTTGTATATTACAATTCCCAGGGGTCATGTAGGGAGATTCTCGGAGCTCTAGTCCAAGAAAGTATTGGTGTCAAATTATGAGACAAAAAAAACTTTTAAGTCCCTCCAACATGTCTACAGCGATTGTCTGCAATATGTAGGTGACACTCAGGTCTATTTGTAAGATCTGAATTAGCGAATACTTAAGGCACACCCAGATGGGGGAAATTGCAGAAGTCTGGCTTGCACTTAAAAGTGCTTATCTTTAGTGTGATATATTTTATCTTTCACTTCAGCAATCCTCCTGTTTACACAGATCAATTGTTTTCCCCCCCTCCCAACAGGAAGGCCCACACAGGTATCTGGATTGCCTGAATTTGTTCCCCTTTTGATTAATGACACTCCCCTTTCTACCCCCTTCCTCACCTTTTCCCACAGCCATCATTCAGCAGGCTGTGACAATTTTCTTTTTTCATTTTCTTTTTTTTGGGGGGGGGGTTTAAAATAAAGTAATACTGTATAGTGAAACAGCAATGCATCTACCTAGCATGGTACACATAATATTGCCAATGTACTGTATCTTGTTTATCTAGAATAATGCTGCATCAATAGGAAAATACATTTTAAAAATTCAAAATAGTTGTGTACATGAGAGGAGGTTTCTCTGTCATCCTTTTCAATGCCATAACTCACCATATACATCACAGAATTGTCACCTCAGATAACACGGCCCATAGCTCTATTTTGGTATAGTGTAACCACCCACATGAACTGTAGTGGTACCAGACTGCTGGTACTCTGTAGAATGGGCTAATTAGGAGCACTCTGAATTGCAAACCCATGTAGGCTTACCTTACCTCTGTGCCAAAAAGGAGCAGGTGCACTCTAAAAAGGGGCAGAATGGATTGTTCTAAGTTAAAACACATGTGGATGCTGTAAGTAAGGCATGCAGCAGCAAAAGCAACTGGAAACCATACAAGATGGCAGATGCAGCCTTTTTATTGGAACTTCCTGATACCTGCTGCAGGCACCACTGGCCTTGGTGAAGATGAAACAGTAAACCAAAAGAACTAAAGCAGTGGTTCTCAACCTGGGGGTTCCCAGGTGTTCCCGGACTGCAACTCCCAGAAGCCTCCACCACTCGCTGTGCTGGAAGGAGTTTCTGGGAATTGCAGTCCGGGAACACCTGGGGACCCACAGGTTGAGAACCACTGAACTAGAGCATCTAACAAAGTTAGTGGTTAGAAAAGACTGAGTCTGAGGATGCTATTGCAGAGAATTTTTTATTTGAAGATGCCCAATGCGTTTTGGCTGAAAAAGCTTTCTTCAGGGGCTGTATTTCACACAAAAAGTTACACAGAGATATCTCAAAAGGTAAACACCATTCCTTCTTCTTAACTCGCAGTGAGTTAAAAAAGCTCAGCAGAAAACAACAAGAGTCCTATGTTTACTTTTGCCATCTCCTGTTTGTCTTTTAAAGAATAGCTGGGGAAAAACTGAAAAACTCAGCCTATGATTTTGAAGTAAGGGATGTTGTCAAGCCAAGTAGCCCAATGACTGTTTAGATGGCTGCTGCTTACAACTTCTTGTCTCAAATGCATTAAACATGTGCATAAAAACATGAAAAGAAAACAGTACTTGTCGCAAAGTGCAGGCAACTCCATATTTGTTTATAAATGGGTCTAAACCAAGCATGGACAAGCCCTACTCCTTGGCTTGACCTCATGTGCCCTAACTGGGAACGTCCTCTATTGATGGTCAATTTGGGTCCCTGCAAGAATGATCAACCCTTCTCTACTAGCCCTGTAGGTGAAAGGAAGAGATGAAGGGAAGAGTGGCTTCTTCTTAATTCTGGCCTCAACCATCACTAGCTCCATCATTACCTGTCTCTAGCATGTGAACTTGGAAGAAGCAAAGTGAACCCGAGGAAAAGAGGTTATTTATTTATTTATTGCATGAACAAAGTCCTTTTCAAGTGTTGGAAGAGAACACGCAAATTCACACACCTCAATGTACTCTATGACCCCAACATGTATCATAGAAAACATGATGTCTGCTGCCCCTAAGCTCTTGATGTTGCTCATTATTGGGCAAAAATTATCTGATATATTTATTAATAGTGCTGTAGTGCTTCCAACACGAACAGAGAAAGAAAGCCTCCACTGGAACACAGTGGGTATGCAAGGATGCCATGTATATTATGAAAACAAAAGAACAAAGAATGTCTACTTCAAACCAAGTGGTTTCTATAAAAACGACTGCATGTCCTCTATTTTCTTACTGGATTAGCAGAAATTTAGTTGCATGTTGTGCCAGTTGGGAAGAATTCTGCCCCTCCCCCCAATACACGCCCTGCAAGTACACCACCCTTTCTGTGGTTTCCTGACCACAGAAGTCATTGCTTTGTAGTAACTTTGCTGAAAGAAGGTTGTGAAAAACCCAAATGTGGTAAAGTGTGAAGATAGGTGGCCCCTTTTGGGGGAAAAGATATGTTAGTGTAGGTTGCTGGCAGCAAAGCTGTGCCTGTTGCCACCTTGCAGCACCCCTGCTCTTTGCAAAGTGTTCAGAAACCTATGTTTGAGAGCACCACAGGGTAGCAAGCTTTCCAGCTGGTTCCCTTCAGTTGTGACTGAATTTGATATAAAGGATGTGGTCCATCCTTCCCTTTCAGCGCATCAGCTAAATATGGTAGTGTGTTTCAATTTAGAAAGGGATGCCTAATTTAGGGCAGAGAACAGATGAGACGCTAATACCACAGATAGGTGATAAACAATTATTTATTCAGGGATGCCTCTTTTCAACACTTCCATGACTGCACAGTTACAGGGCAAATGTTGATTACCACTTGAATACTAGTCAAACGGCAGCAAAAGCAAGCCAATTTGAAATTGGAAGATGGCAAAGCTTCCTGGCAAAAAACACCCCCCCCCCAAAAAAAACAAGTGTGTTTTAGTTCTTTAGGCCCAACCCACCCGTTCCTCTATGGCTCTCTCACTCCGGGTGGCCACCCCCAGGGAGGCCCGTAGGGTGGTAACTTGAAAACAGGCCTTCTCAGTGGCCGGTCCATCGCTTTGGAACAAGCTACCCGGTGAGATACGCCAGGCTCCCTCATTGGCATCCTTCAGGAAAGCCCTTAAAACCTGGCTGTTCAGGGATGCCTTTATGTAGGCCATACCTTTAACTCTCTGTAGGTGCCAAACTGCACGAAGGAGGTATTTGTAAGTATTCACAACACAGAAAAGATATTTGTGAACAAAAATCTTAAAACTTCCTACCCTAGTGGAAATCCTTGGAAGTTGTAATTAAAAATATATTAAGAGCTTTTAATTCCATAAACATTAATTGTTCTCACCTTTTCTAAGTATAGCAGTGCTTGTGCCCTTGCGCCACAGGGATTTCCAAAGCATGCTTGATCGTGTGCAAGTTCACGGCTTGAAGAATGTACAGCCCTCCCCATCGTACACACACAAGCACATGGCCGAAGGGTCTATTTCTGGCACTTCTAGAGCTCAGGGTTATTGTTCACTAATTCACTAAATATTACATTTATTTTTATTTTTATTTTAGAGTATTTTTATCCCGCCTTTCTCCTTGGACCCAAGGTAGCTTACAGTAATGAGGGACAATATACAGTCCAATACATTTAAGGCATATTCAAGTAATTGAGAGCAGGGAATTGAGGGATATCTTACACTTACAGCATTAAAAGACAACATTACATTAAAGCTACAAGAGAATGAAGCAGTTAAAAACAGAGTGTAAAAGTTATGTGTGAGGGAAACTAACATTGAAAACATATTGTCAATGCAATCACAAAATCTATAAATATGTAAGTGAAAAGCAACACCTGCTCTGTAATACTTTTTCTGCCTAAATTTGAATTCATTTTTCAAAACAAAAACCTCTGGCTTATGAATGTGAAATATTGTCTCTGCACCCACTATTTAAAACGAAAGATGGCCCAATATTGCTGCACAGTGTACAATACTATGGACATGTTGCCAGCAGGAAAAAAAATCCCAAGATTTATATAACAAAGTGCAGCCTGAATGTTGAAAACATCCATGCCAGCAGTCAGGATGGTCTATAGGATACCTTCTTGTGCTCACTACCACTTTTCTAGGCATTTTGGTTATTGTGTGGCTTCAAGCAGTAGATGCTTGGAGAACTTGCTGAAAAAGTTCTGATAACTGCTTTGTATTTGGGTGAAAAGTGGTTATAATTGATGAAAAACTGAATTATGTTCTTGGATTTTCCCTGCTATGTGTGTCTTTGTGAATGGTAGTGGATGAGGGAACACTGTGGACAATGCTTATCTAGATTTCAGTAAGGCCTTTGATAAGGTTCCCCATGGTATACTTGCAAAGAAGTTAGTAGAATGTGGGATAGATAGTCCCACGGTTAGATGGATTTGTAATTGCGACTTAGGGAACTGGGGATGTTTAGCCTCACAAAAAGAAGACTGAGAGGGAATATGATAGCTTTGTTTAAATATTTGAAAGGATGTCACATTGAAGAAGGGCATGGTTTATTTTCCATGGCTTCAGAGACTAGGACGTGGGGCAATTTAAACATTAGGAAGAATTTCATGACAGTTACAGCTGTTCAGCAATGGAATATGCTGCCACGGAGGGTGGTGGAGTTTCCTTCTTTGGAGGTTTTTAAGCAAAGGCTGGGTGGCTATCTGTCTTCTTCAAGTGCTATGTTCTCTTAGAACGTTGGCGATCAGTAGCCAGAACTGGTTTCTATCTAAAGCTATTCTAAACAGAGCAGCTATGCTCACTGTGGACTATTGGCTTAAGTTCTTAAGCCAGAATGTTCTTCTATGCCCCAGGCCACACTTCCCATCTATTTTTCCTTGCAGGATTACTTGTAGCAGATGGTATTTTTAACTGCGCATTATGTGTCCAAAATATTGCAATTTTCTTCTCTTTACAGTATTGAGGGATTTCTAATATTTTATTCATGCGCTGTAATACAGCCACATTAGTGACTCTGACTGTCCAAGGTATCTTTGTCCAAGGTAACATTTTCTCTTCCAAGAGTTTAAAAAAAACTTTTATCTGTTAAATGGACAGGACCAACATGCCAATAATAGGTGGGGCTGAAACTAGAGATAGGCACAGCTGGTTTCTTTTTGCCACCTCCCTTTCTTTTCTCTTTCCTTTTGAACCCACTTCACATGGCTTCCTGTCTCCATCCCTCCCTAGCAGGCTCTTGCTAGAGGTCAGAACTGACTTTTTGCCTGAAGCCTGAACTCATCAGCTGAGGAGTGAGAGGGTGTAAGTTTTTGATGTTGCCACAGCAGTCCATGAACTCAAGCTGAATGCTGTATGGGACTGCAGGTCCCCCACAGCCTTTTGGTTACTGGCAATCCAAGTCTTTTCAGGGCCCCATCTTCTCGGCTTAGTCCCTGAGTTTCTGGCATAAGACATGTGCCATAAACAGAAAGGTAATGATAATAACATTACTATATTTATTCAATCCAACCTGTTATATCTTTAGGGAATGGCAAATCAGGTTCAAGACGCCTTTATTTCTGATATACATGGTAGCACTGACTGCATTTATGTTAAATGCTAAGTTGCCTTCAAGTCATGGTGACCTTATGAATGTTTGCTCTCCAAAATGTTCTATCCTGTGGCCCTGCCCAGCTGTTGCACACTCAATTTTTTTTTTGGGGGGGGTCAGTCCATCTCATAGGTCGCCTTCCTCTTTTCCAGCTACCTTCCATCTTTCCCAATATTACTGTCTCTTCCCAGAAAACTTCGTTCTTCTAACGATTGCATAACTTGGTCCAAAATGCCACTGCCAGATTGTTAACGGGAGCCGATTACAATGATCACATAATTCCTCTATTGCAACAGCTGCGCTGGCTGGTGGTCCATTTGCAAGATGCTTTTCAAAGTGTTGGTTCTGACCTATAAAGCCCTAAACAACTTGACCCCAAGCTATCTGAAACACTGCCTCTCCCTTTAAGAGCCTGTCAGGGTTTTAAAATCCCCAGGAGAGGCCTTCCTCTCAGTTTCACCACCTTCACAGGTGTGTTTGGCGAGGCCTCCCTCAAGAGAGATCCTTCTCTGTCACTGCTCTCAGGCTATGGAACTCTCTCCCATAGGAGGCCAGGTTGGACGTTGTTCTTAAGCAAGCTGGCAAAGGTCTTTCTCTTCAGGCAGGCTTGGGAACTAGTTGCCTAAGAAGGAGTTCCTCAAAACAAGTCTGCCTTTAGTTTATCTTTTAAATATTGTTTGTTTGTAAGCTGCCCCAGGTTCTCTTCTGGAGAAAGATAGGGAATATCTTGAATAAACTGCAAAGAGTCTTTAAATTCTTCCAAGCAATTTTTGTTGTATTAATCTTAATCAGACAACAAGGCTAGCCCATTTAATGACCAATAATACTGTTTTGACGACCTATGGAGGTTACTGTTTTTACTTCGGTAATTTCTTTCCTATCTTTCAAACACCTTGCATTAGAATACTAGTGCCTCATTTTATTTATTTATTTATTTACAAAAAATAGCCACCCCACTACCAACTGGAAGGTAGTGTAAATTTTTTAGAACTGGCGTAATATGAGTCCATGCGGCAACACCACTCACGAGCCACGCAGCCCAGTTCTGTACCAGTTGCAATCGCTGTACTGTCTTCAAAGGCAGCCCCACGTAAAGCTCATTACAGTAGTCCAATCTGGTTGTTACCAGTGCATATGTGACTGTTGCCAGGCTCCACTCATCCAGGTAAGGGCAGAGTTGATATAGTCTCTGCAGCTGTAAGACGGCACCCCTGGCCACCGAGTCCACATGGGCTTCTAGAGTAAGACCCAGGTCAAGCTGTGGACACTGCCCCTTAGGGGGGAGTGCAACCCAGTCCAGGACAGGGGAATGGCCCTCTAATCTGTCAGGTGGAACATCCACGAACAGCACTTCTGATTTGTCTGGATTTAGCTTCGGTTTATTGACCCTCATCCAGTCTATTATTGAGTCCAATCATGAGTTCAGAACAGAGACTGCCACACCTGGATTGGTGGAGGATGGGAGGTAGAGCTGATTATTGTCAGCATATTGTTGACTCCTCAGCCCAAACCTCCTAATGACCTTTCCCAGTGGTTTCATGTATATAATAAAATAGCACTGGGACAGTATAGAGCCCTGGGGAACCCCATGACATAATTGCCATGAGCCAGAGCACCTGTGCCCCAGCACCACCTCCTGGACCCGGTCATCTAGGTAGGAGTGGAACCACCATAAAACAGTGCCTTTAACTCTTATCCTAGCCAATCTGTCCAGAAGGACATCATAATTTTCAATTACTGCAGGTCGGCTAAAGTAGACAACTTTGTTTCACAGGCAGATGAGACAGCCTAAGAGTAACCTCCAAATCTTAAAACATCTTGACAAAAGACAAAACTAGAGGAAGGCGAGGGAGAGGGCTACAAAGCCTTCTGAGTTGTTCATTAGGTATGATACAGTTACCCACATCTATAAATTTTGGCAGTAAAGACTTGGGACTTTCTGTAGAAGCTGTGGGTTCACATTCTTGTTCAATTAGACATGGGCATTGACTCAGAACCAAAGCTGTGTTCTTCCAATTTACCAGGATTATTATTACTGTATGTACTTTTACTTCCAACACATCCGAGATTCTACAGTCAATTAATGATCTCAGCCTTCCTTAATCTGCTGCACTCCACCATGGACTGGACTTCAGCTCCCATCATTCCCAGCTATGCTGACTGGAAATGACAAAAGTTTTAATTTAACCTTTTTGGAAAGTAGCAAGTTGGCAGAGACTGAAATTTTCCTGATGATGAAGCACATTAATAGTTTGGCATTTGGAAACCAGTAGGTGTGGTGAAATCATGTGCCAGCCTCCAGACAAGACATGGTGCATTTTACTCTCTCTCTCTCTCTCTCTCACACACACACACACACACACAAAGAGAGAGAGAGAGAGAGAGAGAGAGAGAGAGAGAGTAAATTAAATAATCAGCAGGCTTTCGTGGGTCAGACCCACTTTTTTCAGGCCATGCACTGATAGTAAAGAAAAATTACTATAAATTGTAGTCCCAAAAATTCATGGCAAATGTCTCCCAGGCATACTTCATATGATGTGCTTAAATGCTGGCTGCAAACCACCTTTGTGGGTTGTGGTTTTACCCCCCAATATCACAATGTCACCTCTGGTAACATTGGGCTCGAGTTTTTCAGTGGTCTAATAAAGGTATCATAACTCCTGTGTTGCTATTATCTACTTTTTGTTTGTAGGTTTGTGAGTTACTTAGACTTCTTTCTAGACCAGGCATGTCCAAACTTCGGCCCTCCTGATGTTTCAGGCCACAACTCCCAGAATTCCAAGCCTGTATTTCCAATGGCAAAGGACTGTGGGAGTTGTGGTCCAAAACATCTGGAGGGCCGAAGTTTGGACATGACTGTTCTGGACTCAAGTGAAGCAGTGCTGTAGGGCAAAGACTTCTCGCCAGCCTTAAAGTCTCAGGATTCTCTAGCAGTGATGACAGACAAAGTGGGATTCAATTAATATAACTGTCTGGTGCAAACACAACCCAGAAAGTAGGGATGCACAGCTGAAAAGTATGTTCTGAAGAAACTGAACAACAGGTATAAATCTAACATAGCATCATGTGCCATCAAGTCAACTTTGACTTATGACAACCCCGGTTCAGGGTTTTTCAGGTAGAAAATACTCAGAAGTTGTTTACCATCCATTTATTCTGTGGATGCCCAAAAACTGTGAAGCTTACCCAAGGCCACACAGGATGTTCTACCCACAGGAGACACTGTGGGGAATCTTTGGACAAATTCACAGGCCCTGAGCTATCCAGCCAGCTTACTCTGTCCTATATACAAAATGCATAAAGATACAGTAGAATGATGTGACCTAGTAGGTTGAATGAAACTACTACTGCTATTAATAAAAAGAATAACAGCTTGCTGTGAAGTTGACTCTTGACTTGGAGCAACCCCTTTCTGTGAATTGTTTCATAAAGGCCAGAGTCAGTCAGAATAGCATACCACCACTGCTGCGCATGCACACAGTACAAATTATTTGATCTTAAGTTACAATTGTACAGTATTTGCAAATAGTTTTCAACTATAAGTGGCAGAATCTCTACCTCTTGTCACCTCTGGACTCTAAGGGAGCTACTGTCTCAACTTTATATGAGTGTTTAGCTGCAGTAATGAACTGGATGAGGATGAACTAAAAGAAACTAAACCCAAACAAGACAGAGGTGCTCCTGATCAGTCGAAAGGGACAACAAAGGATAGGGATGCAATCTGTACTGGATTGGGTCATCCTCCGATTGAAAAACCAGGTACGCAGCTTGGGGGTGCTCTTGGACTCATCCCTGAGCTTGGATGCCCAGGTCATGGCTGTGGCCAGGAGCGCATTTGCACAATTAAAGCTAGTACGCATGCTGCACCCCCTTTCATGAGAAACCAGCTCTGGTCACAGTGACACATGCCCTAATGATGTCCCAGCTAGACTATTGTAATGTGCTCTATGTGGGGCGACCGATGAAAAGTCTCAGGAAACGTCAACGGGTCCAAAATGCAGCAGCCAGACTGCTGACTGGGGCAGGGTACAGAGATTACATTACACCCCTATTAAAACAGCTCCACTGCCTATCAATCAGCTATGGGGCACAATTCAAGGTGCTGACCTTGACCTACAATGCACTGTACAACCTGGGTCCCAGCTACCTCAAAGATCAAATCTCACAGTATGAGCTGACTCAGGTGTTAAGGTCATCAGGAGAGGCCCTTCTCTCCATCCCACCACCCTCATAGGTACATCTCGTGGGAACCCATGAAAGGGCCTTCTCAGCTGCTGCGACCAGACTCTGGAACTCCCTCCCACTAGAGGCCAGGACTGCTCCATCGCTGTTGTCCTTCCAGAAACAGGTGAAGACCTTTCTCTGCAGGCAAGCTTTCCCTGAATGAGGGACTACCATTATGTGTCTTTTATATGAATCCATAGGTTCACATGGACTTCCTGTTTATAACTACAGTACTTATATTTATAACCTTGTAGCTTTAATGTAATGTTGTCTAATAATGCTGTAAGATGTCCCTCAATTCCTTGTTCTCAATAGTTGAACACGTCTGAATTGTATTGGACTGTATGTTATCTCTCCTTACTGTAAGCCTCCTTGAGTCCTTTTCCAAGGAAAAAGGTGGGGTAAAACTACTCTAAAATAAATAAATAAATAAATAAATAAATAAATAAATAAATAAATAAATA